>BSBK01011137.1:37500-80000 GCA_027943335.1 Chamaecyparis obtusa
AACTCTGGTTTTTTCGTTCTTATCCTCGTACGGAGCCTCCTTTGTTCATTTTTTTCCCGCGAGTTTCGACCCCGCCCGGGAGCGAGCTCGGCGCCGATCCCGCCCCGCCGCTCCCCGGAGAGCTCGACCGGTTCGGTTCCGCTCGGATCGGACCCCGCCCGCGAGCGCCGCTCGGCTCGACGAGCTCGATGGGGATCCCGTCCGCGGGCGAGCTGGGCGTGGCTACACGTATGACCCGAATGTAATTTTTTTTTTTTAATTTTTTTTTTAACTCTGGTTTTTTCGTTCTTATCCTCGTACGGAGCCTCCTTTGTTCATTTTTTTTCCGCGAGTTTCGACCCCGCCCGGGAGCGAGCTCGGCGCCGATCCCGCCCCGCCGCTCCCCGGAGAGCTCGACCGGTTCGGTTCCGCTCGGATCGGACCCCGCCCGCGAGCGCCGCTCGGCTCGACGAGCTCGATGGGGATCCCGTCCGCGGGCGAGCTGGGCGTGGCTACACGTATGACGCGAATGTATTTTTTTTTTTTTTTTTTTTTTTTTTAACTCTGGTTTTTTCGTTCTTATCCTCGTACGGAGCCTCCTTTGTTCATTTTTTTTCCGCGAGTTTCGACCCCGCCCCGGAGCGAGCTCGGCGCCGATCCCGCCCCGCCGCTCCCCGGAGAGCTCGACCGGTTCGGTTCCGCTCGGATCGGACCCCGCCCGCGAGCGCCGCTCGGCTCGACGAGCTCGATGGGGATCCCGTCCGCGGGCGAGCTGGGCGTGGCTACACGTATGACCCGAATGTAATTTTTTTTTTTTTTTTTTTTTTAACTCTGGTTTTTTCGTTCTTATCCTCGTACGGAGCCTCCTTTGTTCATTTTTTTTCCGCGAGTTTCGACCCCGCCCGGGAGCGAGCTCGGCGCCGATCCCGCCCCGCCGCTCCCCGGAGAGCTCGACCGGTTCGGTTCCGCTCGGATCGGACCCCGCCCGCGAGCGCTGCTCGGCTCGACGAGCTCGATGGGGATCCCGTCCGCGGGCGAGCTGGGCGTGGCTACACGTATGACCCGAATGTAATTTTTTTTTTTTTTTTTTTTAAAACTCTGGTTTTTTCGTTCTTATCCTCGTACGGAGCCTCCTTTGTTCATTTTTTTTCCGCGAGTTTCGACCCCGCCCCGGAGCGAGCTCGGCGCCGATCCCGCCCCGCCGCTCCCCGGAGAGCTCGACCGGTTCGGTTCCGCTCGGATCGGACCCCGCCCGCGAGCGCCGCTCGGCTCGACGAGCTCGATGGGGATCCCGTCCGCGGGCGAGCTGGGCGTGGCTACACTTATGACCCGAAAGTTTTTTTTTTTTTTTTTTTTTTTTTTTTTTTTTTTTTTAACTCTGGTTTTTTCGTTCTTATCCTCGTACGGGGCCTCCTTTGTTCATTTTTTTTCCGCGAGTTTCGACCCCCGCCCGGGAGCGAGCTCGGCGCCGATCCCGCCCCGCCGCTCCCCGGAGAGCTCGACCGGTTCGGTTCCGCTCGGATCGGACCCCGCCCGCGAGCGCCGCTCGGCTCGACGAGCTCGATGGGGATCCCGTCCGCGGGCGAGCTGGGCGTGGCTACACGTATGACCCGAATGTAATTTTTTTTTTTTTTTTTTTTTTTAACTCTGGTTTTTTCGTTCTTATCCTCGTACGGAGCCTCCTTTGTTCATTTTTTTTCCGCGAGTTTCGACCCCGCCCGGGAGCGAGCTCGGCGCCGATCCCGCCCCGCCGCTCCCCGGAGAGCTCGACCGGTTCGGTTCCGCTCCGATCGGACCCCGCCCGCGAGCGCCGCTCGCTCGACGAGCTCGATGGGGATCCCGTCCGCGGGCGAGCTGGGCGTGGCTACACGTATGACCCGAATGTAATTTTTTTTTTTTTTTTTTTTTTTTTTTTTTAACTCTGGTTTTTTCGTTCTTATCCTCGTACGGAGCCTCCTTTGTTCATTTTTTTCCCGCGAGTTTCGACCCCGCCCGGGAGCGAGCTCGGCGCCGATCCCGCCCCGCCGCTCCCGGAGAGCTCGACCGGTTCGGTTCCGCTCGGATCGGACCCCGCCCGCGAGCGCCGCTTCGGCTCGACGAGCTCGATGGGGATCCCGTCCGCGGGCGAGCTGGGGCGTGGCTACACGTATGACCCGAATGTAATTTTTTTTTTTTTTTTTTTTTAAAACTCTGGTTTTTTCGTTCTTATCCTCGTACGGAGCCTCCTTTGTTCATTTTTTTTCCGCGAGTTTCGACCCCGCCCGGGAGCGAGCTCGGCGCCGATCCCGCCCCGCCGCTCCCCGGAGAGCTCGACCGGTTCGGTTCCGCTCGGATCGGACCCCGCCCGCGAGCGCCGCTCGGCTCGACGAGCTCGATGGGGATCCCGTCCGCGGGCGAGCTGGGCGTGGCTACACGTATGACCCGAATGTAATTTTTTTTTTTTTTTTTTTTTTTAACTCTGGTTTTTTCGTTCTTATCCTCGTACGGAGCCTCCTTTGTTCATTTTTTTTCCGCGAGTTTCGACCCCGCCCGGAGCGAGCTCGGCGCCGATCCCGCCCCGCCGCTCCCCGGAGAGCTCGACCGGTTCGGTTTCCGCTCAGATCGAGACCCCGCCCGCGAGCGCCGCTCGGCTCGACGAGCTCGATGGGGATCCCGTCCGCGGGCGAGCTGGGCGTGGCTACACGTATGACCCGAATGTAATTTTTTTTTTTTTTTTTTTTTTTTTTTTTAACTCTGGTTTTTTCGTTCTTATCCTCGTACGGAGCCTCCTTTGTTCATTTTTTTCCCGCGAGTTTCGACCCCGCCCGGGGAGCGAGCTCGGCGCCGATCCCGCCCCGCCGCTCCCCGGAGAGCTCGACCGGGTCGGTTCGCTCGGATCGGACCCCGCCCGCGAGCGCCGCTCGGCTCGACGAGCTCGATGGGGATCCCGTCCGCGGGCGAGCTGGGCGTGGCTACACGTATGACCCGAATGTAATTTTTTTTTTTTTTTTTTTTAAAACTCTGGTTTTTTCGTTCTTATCCTCGTACGGAGCCTCCTTTGTTCATTTTTTTTCCGCGAGTTTCGACCCCGCCAGGGAGCGAGCTCGGCGCCGATCCCGCCCCGCCGCTCCCCGGAGAGCTCGACCGGTTCGGTTCCGCTCGGATCGGACCCCGCCCGCGAGCGCCGCTCGGCTCGACGAGCTCGATGGGGATCCCGTCCGCGGGCGAGCTGGGCGTGGCTACACGTATGACCCGAATGTAATTTTTTTTTTTTTTTTTTTTTTTTTTTTTTAACTCTGGTATTTTCGTTCTTATCCTCGTACGGAGCCTCCTTTGTTCATTTTTTTTCCGCGAGTTTCGACCCCGCCCGGGAGCGAGCTCGGCGCCGATCCCGCCCCGCCGCTCCCCGGAGAGCTCGACCGGTTCGGGTTCCGCTCGGATCGGACCCCGCCCGCGAGCGCCGCTCGGCTCGACGAGCTCGATGGGGATCCCGTCCGCGGGCGAGCTGGGCGTGGCTACACGTATGACGCGAATGTATTTTTTTTTTTTTTTTTTTTTTTTTTTAACTCTGGTTTTTTCGTTCTTATCCTCGTACGGAGCCTCCTTTGTTCATTTTTTTTCCGCGAGTTTCGACCCCGCCCCGGAGCGAGCTCGGCGCCGATCCCGCCCCGCCGCTCCCCGGAGAGCTCGACCGGTTCGGTTCCGCTCGGATCGGACCCCGACCCGCGAGCGCCGCTCGGCTCGACGAGCTCGATGGGGATCCCGTCCGCGGGGCGAGCTGGGCGTGGCTACACGTATGACCCGAATGTAATTTTTTTTTTTTTTTTTTTTTAACTCTGGTTTTTTCGTTCTTATCCTCGTACGGAGCCTCCTTTGTTCATTTTTTTTTCCGCGAGTTTCGACCCCGCCCGGGAGCGAGCTCGGCGCCGATCCCGCCCCGCCGCTCCCCGAGAGCTCGACCGGTTCGGTTCCGCTCGGATCGGACCCCGCCCGCGAGCGCCGCTCGGCTCGACGAGCTCGATGGGGATCCCGTCCGCGGGCGAGCTGGGCGTGGCTACACGTATGACCCGAATGTAATTTTTTTTTTTTTTTTTTTTAAAACTCTGGTTTTTTCGTTCTTATCCTCGTACGGAGCCTCCTTTGTTCATTTTTTTTCCGCGAGTTTCGACCCCGCCCCGGAGCGAGCTCGGCGCCGATCCCGCCCCCGCCGCTCCCCGGAGAGCTCGACCGGTTCGGTTCCGCTCGGATCGGACCCCGCCCGCGAGCGCCGCTCGGCTCGACGAGCTCGATGGGGATCCCGTCCGCGGGCGAGCTGGGCGTGGCTACACGTATGACCCGAAAGTTTTTTTTTTTTTTTTTTTTTTTTTTTTTTTTTTTTTTTAACTCTGGTTTTTTCGTTCTTATCCTCGTACGGGGCCTCCTTTGTTCATTTTTTTTCCGCGAGTTTCGACCCCGCCCGGGAGCGAGCTCGGCGCCGATCCCGCCCCGCCGCTCCCCGGAGAGCTCGACCGGTTCGGTTCCGCTCGGATCGGACCCCGCCCGCGAGCGCCGCTCGGCTCGACGAGCTCGATGGGGATCCCGTCCGCGGGCGAGCTGGGCGTGGCTACACGTATGACCCGAATGTAATTTTTTTTTTTTTTTTTTTTTTTAACTCTGGTTTTTTCGTTCTTATCCTCGTACGGAGCCTCCTTTGTTCATTTTTTTTCCGCGAGTTTCGACCCCGCCCGGGAGCGAGCTCGGCGCCGATCCCGCCCCGCCGCTCCCCGGAGAGCTCGACCGGTTCGGTTCCGCTCCGATCGGACCCCGCCCGCGAGCGCCGCTCGGCTCGACGAGCTCGATGGGGATCCCGTCCGCGGGCGAGCTGGGCGTGGCTACACGTATGACCCGAATGTAATTTTTTTTTTTTTTTTTTTTTTTTAACTCTGGTTTTTTTCGTTCTTATCCTCGTACGGAGCCTCCTTTGTTCATTTTTTTCCCGCGAGTTTCGACCCCGCCCGGGAGCGAGCTCGGCGCCGATCCCGCCCCGCCGCTCCCCGGAGAGCTCGACCGGTTCGGTTCCGCTCGGATCGGACCCCGCCCGCGAGCGCCGCTCGGCTCGACGAGCTCGATGGGGATCCCGTCCGCGGGCGAGCTGGGCGTGGCTACACGTATGACCCCGAATGTAATTTTTTTTTTTTTTTTTTTTTTAAAACTCTGGTTTTTTCGTTCTTATCCTCGTACGGAGCCTCCTTTGTTCATTTTTTTTCCGCGAGTTTCGACCCCCGCCCGGGAGCGAGCTCGGCGCCGATCCCGCCCCGCCGCTCCCCGGAGAGCTCGACCGGTTCGGTTCCGCTCGGATCGGACCCCGCCCGCGAGCGCCGCTCGGCTCGACGAGCTCGATGGGGATCCCGTCCGCGGGCGAGCTGGGCGTGGCTACACGTATGACCCGAATGTAATTTTTTTTTTTTTTTTTTTTTTTTTTTTAACTCTGGTTTTTTCGTTCTTATCCTCGTACGGAGCCTCCTTTGTTCATTTTTTTTTCCGCGAGTTTTCGACCCCGCCCGGGAGCGAGCTCGGCGCCGATCCCGCCTCGCCGCTCCCCGGAGAGCTCGACCGGTTCGGTTCCGCTCGGATCGGACCCCGCCCGCGAGCGCCGCTCGGCTCGACGAGCTCGATGGGATCCCGTCCGCGGGCGAGCTGGGCGTGGCTACACGTATGACCCGAATGTAATTTTTTTTTTTTAATTTTTTTTTTAACTCTGGTTTTTTCGTTCTTATCCTCGTACGGAGCCTCCTTTGTTCATTTTTTTTCCGCGAGTTTCGACCCCGCCCGGGAGCGAGCTCGGCGCCGATCCCGCCCCGCCGCTCCCCGGAGAGCTCGACCGGTTCGGTTCCGCTCGGATCGGGCCCCGCCCGCGAGCGCCGCTCGGCTCGACGAGCTCGATGGGGATCCCGTCCGCGGCGAGCTGGGCGTGGCTACACGTATGACGCGAATGTATTTTTTTTTTTTTTTTTTTTTTTTTTAACTCTGGTTTTTTCGTTCTTATCCTCGTACGGAGCCTCCTTTGTTCATTTTTTTTCCGCGAGTTTCGACCCCCGCCCCGGAGCGAGCTCGGCGCCGATCCCGCCCCGCCGCTCCCCGGAGAGCTCGACCGGTTCGGTTCCGCTCGGATCGGACCCCGCCCGCGAGCGCCGCTCGGCTCGACGAGCTCGATGGGGATCCCGTCCGCGGGCGAGCTGGGCGTGGCTACACGTATGACCCGAAAGTAATTTTTTTTTTTTTTTTTTTTTTTTTGTAACTCTGGTTTTTTTCGTTCTTATCCTCGTACGGGGCCTCCTTTGTTCATTTTTTTTCCGCGAGTTTCGACCCCGCCCGGAGCGAGCTCGGCGCCGATCCCGCCCCGCCGCTCCCCGGAGAGCTCGACCGGTTCGGTTCCGCTCGGATCGGACCCCGCCCGCGAGCGCCGCTCGGCTCGACGAGCTCGATGGGGATCCCGTCCGCGGCGAGCTGGGCGTGGCTACACGTATGACCCGAATGTAAATTTTTTTTTTTTTTTTTTTTTTTTTTAACTCTGGTTTTTTCGTTCTTATCCTCGTACGGAGCCTCCTTTGTTCATTTTTTTTCCGCGAGTTTCGACCCCGCCCGGGAGCGAGCTCGGCGCCGATCCCGCCCCGCCGCTCCCCGGAGAGCTCGACCGGTTCGGTTCCGCTCGGATCGGACCCCGCCCGCGAGCGCCGCTCGGCTCGACGAGCTCGATGGGGATCCCGTCCGCGGGCGAGCTGGGCGTGGCTACACGTATGACGCGAATGTATTTTTTTTTTTTTTTTTTTTTTTTTTAACTCTGGTTTTTTCGTTCTTATCCTCGTACGGAGCCTCCTTTGTTCATTTTTTTTCCGCGAGTTTCGACCCCGCCCGGGGGAGCGAGCTCGGCGCCGATCCCGCCCCGCCGCTCCCCGGAGAGCTCGACCGGTTCGGTTCCGCTCGGATCGGACCCCGCCCGCGAGCGCCGCTCGGCTCGACGAGCTCGATGGGGATCCCGTCCGCGGGCGAGCTGGGCGTGGCTACACGTATGACCCGAATGTAATTTTTTTTTTTTTTTTTTTTTTAACTCTGGTTTTTTCGTTCTTATCCTCGTACGGAGCCTCCTTTGTTCATTTTTTTTCCGCGAGTTTCGACCCCGCCCGGGGAGCGAGCTCGGCGCCGATCCTGCCCCGCCGCTCCCCGGAGAGCTCGACCGGTTCGGTTCCGCTCGGATCGGACCCCGCCCGCGAGCGCCGCTCGGCTCGACGAGCTCGATGGGGATCCCGTCCGCGGGCGAGCTGGGCGTGGCTACACGTATGACCCGAATGTAATTTTTTTTTTTTTTTTTTTTTTTTTTTTAACTCTGGTTTTTTCGTTCTTATCCTCGTACGGAGCCTCCTTTGTTCATTTTTTTTCCGCGAGTTTCGACCCCGCCCCGGAGCGAGCTCGGCGCCGATCCCGCCCCGCCGCTCCCCGGAGAGCTCGACCGGTTCGGTTCGCTCGGATCGGACCCCGCCCGCGAGCGCCGCTCGGCTCGACGAGCTCGATGGGGATCCCGTCCGCGGGCGAGCTGGGCGTGGCTACACGTATGACCCGAATGTAATTTTTTTTTTTTTTTTTTTTTTAACTCTGGTTTTTTCGTTCTTATCCTCGTACGGAGCCTCCTTTGTTCATTTTTTTTCCGCGAGTTTCGACCCCGCCCGGGAGCGAGCTCGCGCCGATCCCGCCCCGCCGCTCCCCGGAGAGCTCGACCGGTTCGGTTCCGCTCGGATCGGACCCCGCCCGCGAGCGCCGCTCGGCTCGACGAGCTCGATGGGGATCCCGTCCGCGGGCGAGCTGGGCGTGGCTACACGTATGACCCGAATGTAATTTTTTTTTTTTTTTTTTTTAAAACTCTGGTTTTTTCGTTCTTATCCTCGTACGGAGCCTCCTTTGTTCATTTTTTTTCCGCGAGTTTCGACCCCGCCCCGGAGCGAGCTCGGCGCCGATCCCGCCCCGCCGCTCCCCGGAGAGCTCGACCGGTTCGGTTCCGCTCGGATCGGACCCCGCCCGCGAGCGCCGCTCGGCTCGACGAGCTCGATGGGGATCCCGTCCGCGGGCGAGCTGGGCGTGGCTACACTTATGACCCGAAAGTTTTTTTTTTTTTTTTTTTTTTTTTTTTTTTTTTTTTTTAACTCTGGTTTTTTCGTTCTTATCCTCGTACGGGGCGCTCCTTTGTTCATTTTTTTTCCGCGAGTTTCGACCCCGCCCGGGAGCGAGCTCGGCGCCGATCCCCGCCCCGCGCTCCCCGGAGAGCTCGACCGGTTCGGTTCCGCTCGGATCGGACCCCGCCCGCGGAGCGCCGCTCGGCTCGACGAGCTCGATGGGGATCCCGTCCGCGGGCGAGCTGGGCGTGGCTACACGTATGACCCGAATGTAATTTTTTTTTTTTTTTTTTTTTTTAACTCTGGTTTTTTCGTTCTTATCCTCGTACGGAGCCTCCTTTGTTCATTTTTTTTCCGCGAGTTTCGACCCCCGCCCGGGAGCGAGCTCGGCGCCGATCCCGCCCCGCCGCTCCCCGGAGAGCTCGACCGGTTCGGTTCCGCTCCGATCGGACCCCGCCCGCGAGCGCCGCTCGGCTCGACGAGCTCGATGGGGATCCCGTCCGCGGGCGAGCTGGGCGTGGCTACACGTATGACCCGAATGTAATTTTTTTTTTTTTTTTTTTTTTTTTTTTTTAACTCTGGTTTTTTCGTTCTTATCCTCGTACGGAGCCTCCTTTGTTCATTTTTTTCCCGCGAGTTTCGACCCCGCCCGGAGCGAGCTCGCGCCGATCCCGCCCCGCCGCTCCCCGGAGAGCTCGACCGGTTCGGTTCCGCTCGGATCGGACCCCGCCCGCGAGCGCCGCTCGGCTCGACGAGCTCGATGGGGATCCCGTCCGCGGGCGAGCTGGGCGTGGCTACACGTATGACCCGAATGTAATTTTTTTTTTTTTTTTTTTTTTAAAACTCTGGTTTTTTCGTTCTTATCCTCGTACGGAGCCTCCTTTGTTCATTTTTTTTCCGCGAGTTTCGACCCCGCCCGGGAGCGAGCTCGGCGCCGATCCCGCCCCGCCGCTCCCCGGAGAGCTCGACCGGTTCGGTTCCGCTCGGATCGGACCCCGCCCGCGAGCGCCGCTCGGCTCGACGAGCTCGATGGGGATCCCGTCCGCGGGCGAGCTGGGCGTGGCTACACGTATGACCCGAATGTAATTTTTTTTTTTTTTTTTTTTTTTAACTCTGGTTTTTTCGTTCTTATCCTCGTACGGAGCCTCCTTTGTTCATTATTTTTCCGCGAGTTTCGACCCCGCCCGGGGAGCGAGCTCGGCGCCGATCCCGCCCCCGCCGCTCCCCGGAGAGCTCGACCGGTTCGGTTCGCTCAGATCGGACCCCGCCCGCGAGCGCCGCTCGGCTCGACGAGCTCGATGGGGATCCCGTCCGCGGGCGAGCTGGGCGTGGCTACACGTATGACCCGAATGTAATTTTTTTTTTTTTTTTTTTTTTTTTTTTTTTAACTCTGGTTTTTTTCGTTCTTATCCTCGTACGGAGCCTCCTTTGTTCATTTTTTTCCCGCGAGTTTCGACCCCGCCCGGGGAGCGAGCTCGGCGCCGATCCCGCCCCGCCGCTCCCGGAGAGCTCGACCGGTTCGGTTCCGCTCGGATCGGACCCGCCCGCGAGCGCCGCTCGGCTCGACGAGCTCGATGGGGATCCCGTCCGCGGGGCGAGCTGGGCGTGGCTACACGTATGACCCGAATGTAATTTTTTTTTTTTTTTTTTTTTAAAACTCTGGTTTTTTCGTTCTTATCCTCGTACGGAGCCTCCTTTGTTCATTTTTTTTCCGCGAGTTTCGACCCCCGCCAGGGAGCGAGCTCGGCGCCGATCCCGCCCCGCCGCTCCCCGGAGAGCTCGACCGGTTCGGTTCCGCTCGGATCGGACCCCGCCCCGCGAGCGTCCGCTCGGCTCGACGAGCTCGATGGGGATCCCGTCCGCGGGCGAGCTGGGCGTGGCTACACGTATGACCCGAATGTAATTTTTTTTTTTTTTTTTTTTTTTTTTTTAACTCTGGTATTTTCGTTCTTATCCTCGTACGGAGCCTCCTTTGTTCATTTTTTTTCCGCGAGTTTCGACCCCGCCCGGGGAGCGAGCTCGGCGCCGATCCCGCCCCGCCGCTCCCCGGAGAGCTCGACCGGTTCGGTTCCGCTCGGATCGGACCCCGCCCGCGAGCGCCGCTCGGCTCGACGAGGCTCGATGGGGATCCCGTCCGCGGGCGAGCTGGGCGTGGGCTACACGTATGACGCGAATGTATTTTTTTTTTTTTTTTTTTTTTTTTTAACTCTGGTTTTTTCGTTCTTATCCTCGTACGGAGCCTCCTTTGTTCATTTTTTTTCCGCGAGTTTCGACCCCGCCCCGGGAGCGAGCTCGGCGCCGATCCCGCCCCGCCGCTCCCGGAGAGAGCTCGACCGGTTCGGTTCCGCTCGGATCGGACCCCGCCCGCGAGCGCCGCTCGGCTCGACGAGCTCGATGGGGATCCCGTCCGCGGGCGAGCTGGGCGTGGCTACACGTATGACCCGAATGTAATTTTTTTTTTTTTTTTTTTTTTTAACTCTGGTTTTTTCGTTCTTATCCTCGTACGGAGCCTCCTTTGTTCATTTTTTTTCCGCGAGTTTCGACCCCGCCCGGGGAGCGAGCCTCGGCGCCGATCCCGCCCCGCCGCTCCCCGGAGAGCTCGACCGGTTCGGTTCCGCTCGGATCGGACCCCGCCCGCGAGCGCCGCTCGGCTCGACGAGCTCGATGGGGATCCCGTCCGCGGGCGAGCTGGGCGTGGCTACACGTATGACCCGAATGTAATTTTTTTTTTTTTTTTTTTTTAAAACTCTGGTTTTTTCGTTCTTATCCTCGTACGGAGCCTCCTTTGTTCATTTTTTTTCCGCGAGTTTCGACCCCGCCCCGGAGCGAGCTCGGCGCCGATCCCGCCCCGCCGCTCCCCGGAGAGCTCGACCGGTTCGGTTCCGCTCGGATCGGACCCCGCCCGCGGAGCGCCGCTCGGCTCGACGAGCTCGATGGGGATCCCGTCCGCGGGCGAGCTGGGCGTGGGCTACACGTATGACCCGAAAGTTTTTTTTTTTTTTTTTTTTTTTTTTTTTTTTTTTTTGAACTCTGGTTTTTTCGTTCTTATCCTCGTACGGGGCCTCCTTTGTTCATTTTTTTTCCGCGAGTTTCGACCCCCGCCCGGGGAGCGAGCTCGGCGCCGATCCCGCCCCGCCGCTCCCCGGAGAGCTCGACCGGTTTCGGTTCCGCTCGGATCGGACCCCGACCCGCGAGCGCCGCTCGGCTCGACGAGCTCGATGGGGATCCCGTCCGCGGGCGAGCTGGGGCGTGGCTACACGTATGACCCGAATGTAATTTTTTTTTTTTTTTTTTTTTTTAACTCTGGTTTTTTCGTTCTTATCCTCGTACGGAGCCTCCTTTGTTCATTTTTTTTCCGCGAGTTTCGACCCCGCCCGGAGCGAGCTCGGCGCCGATCCCGCCCCGCCGCTCCCCGGAGAGCTCGACCGGTTCGGTTCCGCTCGATCGGACCCCGCCCGCGAGCGCCGCTCGGCTCGACGAGCTCGATGGGGATCCCGTCCGCGGGCGAGCTGGGCGTGGCTACACGTATGACCCGAATGTAATTTTTTTTTTTTTTTTTTTTTTTTAACTCTGGTTTTTTCGTTCTTATCCTCGTACGGAGCCTCCTTTGTTCATTTTTTTCCCGCGAGTTTCGACCCCGCCCGGGAGCGAGCTCGGCGCCGATCCCGCCCCGCCGCTCCCCGGAGAGCTCGACCGGTTCGGTTCCGCTCGGATCGGACCCCGCCCGCGAGCGCCGCTCGGCTCGACGAGCTCGATGGGGATCCCGTCCGCGGGCGAGCTGGGCGTGGCTACACGTATGACCCGAATGTAATTTTTTTTTTTTTTTTTTTTTTAAAACTCTGGTTTTTTCGTTCTTATCCTCGTACGGAGCCTCCTTTGTTCATTTTTTTTCCGCGAGTTTCGACCCCGCCCCGGGAGCGAGCTCGGCGCCGATCCCGCCCCGCCGCTCCCCCGGAGAGCTCGACCGGTTCGGTTCCGCTCGGATCGGACCCCGCCCGCGAGCGCCGCTCGGCTCGACGAGCTCGATGGGGGATCCCGTCCGCGGGCGAGCTGGGCGTGGCTACACGTATGACCCGAATGTAATTTTTTTTTTTTTTTTTTTTTTTTTTTAACTCTGGTTTTTTCGTTCTTATCCTCGTACGGAGCCTCCTTTGTTCATTTTTTTTCCGCGAGTTTCGACCCCCCGCCCGGGGAGCGAGCTCGGCGCCGATCCCGCCTCGCCGCTCCCCGGAGAGCTCGACCGGTTCGGTTCCGCTCGGATCGACCCCGCCCGCGAGCGCCGCTCGGCTCGACGAGCTCGATGGGGATCCCGTCCGCGGGCGAGCTGGGCGTGGCTACACGTATGACCCGAATGTAATTTTTTTTTTTTAATTTTTTTTTAACTCTGGTTTTTTCGTTCTTATCCTCGTACGGAGCCTCCTTTGTTCATTTTTTTTCCGCGAGTTTCGACCCCGCCCGGGAGCGAGCTCGGCGCCGATCCCGCCCCGCCGCTCCCCGGAAGCTCGACCGGTTCGGTTCCGCTCGGATCGGGCCCGCCCGCGAGCGCCGCTCGGCTCGACGAGCTCGATGGGGATCCCGTCCGCGGGCGAGCTGGGCGTGGCTACACGTATGACGCGAATGTATTTTTTTTTTTTTTTTTTTTTTTTTTAACTCTGGTTTTTTCGTTCTTATCCTCGTACGGAGCCTCCTTTGTTCATTTTTTTTCCGCGGAGTTTCGACCCCCGCCCCGGAGCGAACCCCGCCCCGGAGCGAGCTCGGCGCCGATCCCGCCCCGCCGCTCCCCGGAGAGCTCGACCGGTTCGGTTCCGCTCGGATCGGACCCCGCCCGCGAGCGCCGCTCGGCTCGACGAGCTCGATGGGGATCCCGTCCGCGGGCGAGCTGGGCGTGGCTACACGTATGACCCGAAAGTAATTTTTTTTTTTTTTTTTTTTTTTTTGTAACTCTGGTTTTTTCGTTCTTATCCTCGTACGGGGCCTCCTTTGTTCATTTTTTTTCCGCGAGTTTCGACCCCGCCCGGGAGCGAGCTCGGCGCCGATCCCGCCCCGCCGCTCCCCGGAGAGCTCGACCGGTTCGGTTCCGCTCGGATCGGACCCCGCCCGCGAGCGCCGCTCGGCTCGACGAGCTCGATGGGGATCCCGTCCGCGGGCGAGCTGGGCGTGGCTACACGTATGACCCGAATGTAATTTTTTTTTTTTTTTTTTTTTTTTTTTAACTCTGGTTTTTTCGTTCTTATCCTCGTACGGAGCCTCCTTTGTTCATTTTTTTTCCGCGAGTTTCGACCCCGCCCGGGAGCGAGCTCGGCGCCGATCCCGCCCCGCCGCTCCCCGGAGAGCTCGACCGGTTCGGTTCCGCTCGGATCGGACCCCGCCCGCGAGCGCCGCTCGGCTCGACGAGCTCGATGGGGATCCCGTCCGCGGGCGAGCTGGGCGTGGCTACACGTATGACGCGAATGTATTTTTTTTTTTTTTTTTTTTTTTTTTAACTCTGGTTTTTTCGTTCTTATCCTCGTACGGAGCCTCCTTTGTTCATTTTTTTTCCGCGAGTTTCGACCCCGCCCGGGAGCGAGCTCGGCGCCGATCCCGCCCCGCCGCTCCCCGGAGAGCTCGACCGGTTCGGTTCCGCTCGGATCGGACCCCGCCCGCGAGCGCCGCTCGGCTCGACGAGCTCGATGGGGATCCCGTCCGCGGGCGAGCTGGGCGTGGCTACACGTATGACCCGAATGTAATTTTTTTTTTTTTTTTTTTTTTAACTCTGGTTTTTTCGTTCTTATCCTCGTACGGAGCCTCCTTTGTTCATTTTTTTTCCGCGAGTTTCGACCCCGCCCGGGAGCGAGCTCGGCGCCGATCCTGCCCCGCCGCTCCCCGGAGAGCTCGACCGGTTCGGTTCCGCTCGGATCGGACCCCGCCCGCGAGCGCCGCTCGGCTCGACGAGCTCGAATGGGATCCCGTCCGCGGGCGAGCTGGGCGTGGCTACACGTATGACCCGAATGTAATTTTTTTTTTTTTTTTTTTTTTTTTTAACTCTGGTTTTTTCGTTCTTATCCTCGTACGGAGCCTCCTTTGTTCATTTTTTTTCCGCGAGTTTCGACCCCGCCCGGGAGCGAGCTCGGCGCCGATCCCGCCTCGCCGCTCCCCGGAGAGCTCGACCGGTTCGGTTCCGCTCGGATCGGACCCCGCCCGCGAGCGCCGCTCGGCTCGACGAGCTCGATGGGGATCCCGTCCGCGGGCGAGCTGGGCGTGGCTACACGTATGACCCGAATGTAATTTTTTTTTTTTAATTTTTTTTTAAACTCTGGTTTTTTCGTTCTTATCCTCGTACGGAGCCTCCTTTGTTCATTTTTTTTCCGCGAGTTTCGACCCCGCCCGGGAGCGAGCTCGGCGCCGATCCCGCCCCGCCGCTCCCCGGAGAGCTCGACCGGTTCGGTTCCGCTCGGATCGGACCCCGCCCGCGAGCGCCGCTCGGCTCGACGAGCTCGATGGGGATCCCGTCCGCGGGCGAGCTGGGCGTGGCTACACGTATGACGCGAATGTATTTTTTTTTTTTTTTTTTTTTTTTTTTAACTCTGGTTTTTTCGTTCTTATCCTCGTACGGAGCCTCCTTTGTTCATTTTTTTTCCGCGAGTTTCGACCCCGCCCCGGAGCGAGCTCGGCGCCGATCCCGCCCCGCCGCTCCCCGGAGAGCTCGACCGGTTCGGTTCCGCTCGGATCGGACCCCGCCCGCGAGCGCCGCTCGGCTCGACGAGCTCGATGGGGATCCCGTCCGCGGGCGAGCTGGGCGTGGCTACACGTATGACCCGAAAGTAATTTTTTTTTTTTTTTTTTTTTTTTTTTTAATTTAACTCTGGTTTTTTCGTTCTTATCCTCGTACGGGGCCTCCTTTGTTCATTTTTTTTCCGCGAGTTTCGACCCCGCCCGGGAGCGAGCTCGGCGCCGATCCCGCCCCGCCGCTCCCCGGAGAGCTCGACCGGTTCGGTTCCGCTCGGCTTGATCAGCTCTGGTCGCTAGATCACTTGACAAAATTAGGTCAACAGGCAGATCAACTCGGGTCACCAACTAGATCAACTCAGGTCGCAAACTAGATCATCTCGGGTGGCTAGATCAACTCTGCTCGCTAGTCGGTAACTCATACTGCCATAATAAATTAGGTCACTACAACGACTCTGGTCGCTCGGTCGACTAAGGTGACTCAGGTCACTGGGTGGACTTGGTCGACTCGGTCGACTCGATCGACTCGGGTCACCGAGTTGACTCAGGTAGCCAAATCGACTCAGGTCGAGTCAGTCACCTGACCGACCCGGTCGACTCGGGTCGACGCAGTCAACTTGAGTCAACTCAGTTGACTTGGATCACCGGGTCGACTAGGGTGACTTAGGTCGACTCAGCTGACTCGGTTGACTCAGGTCGACTCAAGTCGACTTGGGTTGTCGGATCTACTCGGGCCTCTAGATTGCACGGGTCACTAGATCAACTCAAGTTGCTAGCGAGATCAGCTCAGGTCACCACACAGGTAACCAACTAGATCAACTCGGGTCACTAGATCAGCTTGGGTCACCAGCTAGATCAGCTCTAGTCGCTAGATCACCTGACAAAATCAGGTCACTAACTAGATCAGCCTGGGTCACCAACCATTTCATCTTAGGTCGCCAACTAGATCAGCTTAGGTCGCTAACTAGATCAACTCAGGTCGCCAGATCAGCTCTGGTTGCCAGCCAAAAACTTTGACTGCCATAATAAATTGGGTCACCACAGCGACTCGGGTCACCAGGTCGACTCGGTTGACTCGGGTCACCAGGTCGACTTGGTTGAATCAGGTCACTGGGTCGACTCGGTCGACTCGATGGACTTGGGTCACCAGGTCGACTTGGTTGACTCAGGTCACCGGGTCGACTCAGTCACCTGACTGACTCGGTCGACTCGGGATGACTCAGTTGACTCAGGTCATCGGATCGACTCGAGTCACCAAGTTGACTCGGGTCACCGGGTCGACTTGGGTTGTCAGATCGACTCGGGCCTCTGGATCAGTACGGGTCACTGGATCAACTCAAGTCGCTAGCGAGATCAACTCAGGTCACCACACGGGTCGCCAACTAGATCAACTCACATCGCCAGATCAGCTTGGGTCACCAACCAGATCAACTCTGGTCGCTAGATCACCTGACAAACTTAAGTCACCAGCCAGATTAGCTTAGGTCACCAGCCAGTAACTCTGACTACCATAATAAATTAGGTCACCACAGTGACTCAGGTAACTGGGTTGACTCAGTCGACTCAGGTCGACTCAGTTGACTCAGGTCACCGGGTCGACTCGATCGACTCAGTTGACTCGATTCACCGGGTTGACTTAGGTTACTGGGTTGACACGATCGACTCAGTTGACTCAGGTCATTGGGTGGACTCCGTTGACTTAATCGACTCAGGTCACCGGGTTGACTCAGTCACCTGACTGACTCGGGTCGACTTGGTTGACTCGGGTCACAAGGTCGACTTGGTTGACTCGGGTCATCAGGTCGACTTGGTTGATTCGGGTCATCGGGTCGACTCGGTTGAGTCGGGTCACCAGGTCGACTCAGGTCGACTTGGGTTACCAGATCGACTCAGGCCTCTGGATCAGGATGGGTTACTGGATCAACTCAAGTTGCTAGCAAGATCAACTTAGGTCACCACACGGGTCACCAACTAGATCAACTCTGGTCGCCAGATTAGCTTGGGTCACCAACCAGATCAACTCTGGTCTCCAGATCACCTAACAAAATTAGGTCACTAGCAACTTGGGTCACTGGGTCGACTCAATTGACTCAGGTCACCGGGTGAACTCGGTCGACTCAGTTGACTCGGGTCACCGGGTCGACTCGGTTGACTCGGGTCATTGGGTCGACTCGGTCGAGTCAGGTCACCAGGTCGACTCGATCGAGTCGGGTCATCGGGTCGACTCAGGTCGTCGGGTTGACTCAGGTCAACTTGGTTGACTCAGGTCACCGGGTCGACTCGGTTGACTTGGGTCACCGCATCGACTTGGTTGACTCAGGTCACTGCGTCGACTCGGTTGACTCGGGTCATCGGGTTGACTCGGTTGACTCGGGTCATCGGGTCGACTCGGTTGACTCAGGTCACTGGGTTGACTCAATTGACTCAGGTCACTGGGTCGACTCGGTTGACTCGGGTCACCGAGTCAACTCGAATCGACTTGGGTTGCCGGATCGACTCAGGCCTCTAGATTGGGATGGGTCACTAGATCAACACAAGTCGCTAGTGAGATCAACTCAGGTCACCACACGGGTCACCAACTAGATCAACTCAGGTCACCAAATCAGATTGGGTCACTAGCCAGATCAGCTCTGGTCGCCAGATCACCTCACAAAATTAGGTCGACAGCCAAATCAGCTTAGGTTGCCAACTAGATCAATTCAGGTCACCAGATCAGCTCTAGTCACCAGCCAGTAACTCTGACTGCCATAATAAATTAGGTCACCATAGTGACTCAGGTCGCTGGGTCGACTCGATCGACTCGGGTCACCAGGTCAACTCGGTTGACACGGGTCACTGGGTCGACTCGGTCGACTCTGTTGACTCGAGTCACCGGGTTGACTCGGTCGACTCAGGTCACTAGGTCGACTTAGGTCGACTCAGTCACCTGACTGACTCGGTCGACTTGGGTCGACTTGGTTGCCTCGAGTCATCGTGTTAACTCAGTTGACTCAGGTCATCGGGTCAACTCAGTTGACTCCGGTCATTGGGTCAACTCAGTTGACTCAAGTCATCAGGTCAACTTAGTTGACTCAGGTCACTGGGTCGAGTCGGTCGACGCGGTTGACTCAGGTCACCAGGTCGACTTGGGTTGCCGGATCGACTCGGGCCTCTAGATCAAGATGGATCATCGGGTCAACTCAAGTTACTAGCGAGATCAACTCAGGTCACCACATGGGTCGCCAACTAGATCAACTTGGGTCACCAGATTAGCTTGGGTCACCAGCTAGATCAGCTCTGGTCGCCATATCAGCTTATGTCACCAACTAGATCAACTCAGGTCGCCAGCCAATAACTTTGACTGCCATAATAAATTGGGTCACCATAGTGACTCGGGTCGCTAGGTCAACTTGGTTGACTCAGGTCATAGGGTCGACTCGGTTGACTCAGTTGACTCAGGTCATTGGGTCGACTCAGTTGACTCATGTCACTGGGTCGACTCGAGTCACCAGGTCGACTCGGTTGACTCAGGTCACTAGGTCGACTCGGGTCAACTCAGTCACCTTACTAACTTAGGTAGACTTGGTTGACTTGGGTCACCAGGTCAACTTAGGTCATCAGGTCAACACGGTTGACTCAGGTCACTAGGTCAACTCTGTCGACTCAGGTCACCAAGTCAGCTGGGTCGACTTAGTCAACTCTGGTCACCGGGTCGACTCAGTTGATTCGAGTCACCGGGTCACTGGGTCGACTCGGTTGGCTCGGGTCATCGAGTTGACCAGGTTGACTCGGGTCACTGGGTCGACTCGGTGGACTCGAGTCGACTCGATTGACTCAGGTCGAGTTGGGTTGCCGGCTCGACTCGGGCCTCTGGATCGGGATGGGTCACTGGATCAACTCAAGTCGCTAGCGAGATCAACTCAGGTCACCACACGGATCACCAACTAGATTTACTCAGGTCGCCATATCAGCTTGGGTCACCAACCAGATCAGCTCTTGTCACCAGATCACCTGACAAAATTAGTTCACCAACCAGATCAGGTTAGGTCACCAATTAGATCAACTCAGGTCGCTAGATTAGCTCTGGTCGCCAGTGAGTAACTCCGACTGCCATAATAAATTGGGTCACCACAAAAACCCTGGTCGCTGGGTCGACTCAGTCAACTCAGTCAACTTGATCAACTCGGGTCACCGGGTCAACTCGGGTCATCGGGTCAACTCGGGTCACTGGGTCGACTCGGTCGACGTGGGTCACCGAGTCGACTTGGGTTGCCGAATCAACCCGAGTCGACTTGGGTTGCCGAATCAACTTAGGCCTCGAGTCGACTTGGGTTGACACGGGTCGACCTAGTCGACTCAGGTCACTAGGTTGACTCAATTGATTCAGGTCACTAGGTCAACTCAGTCGACTCTGGTTTACTCGGGTCGACTCGGTCACCTGACCGACTCGGGACACCACGTCGACTCAGTCGACTCGGTTGACTCGGGTCATCGAGTCGACTCGGTTGACTCGGGTCATCGAGTCGACTCGGTTGACTCAGGTCACTCGGTCAACTCGATAGACTCGGGTCACCGAGTCGACTTGGGTTGCCGGATTGACTCAGGCCTCTGGATCAGGACGGGTCACTGGATCAACTCAAATCGCTAGCAAGATCAACTCAGGTCACCACACGGGTCGCCAACTAGATCAACTTGAGTCACCAGATCAACTTGGGTCACCAGCCAGATCAGCTCTGGTCTCCAGATGACCTGACAAAATTAGGTCACTAGCCAGATCAGCTTAGGTCACCCACTAGATCAATTCAGGTTGCCAGCTCAGCTCTGGTCGCCAGCTAGTAACTTTAACTGCCATAATAAATTAGGTCACCACAGCGACTTGGGTCACTGGGTCGACTCAGTTGACTCGGGTCATCGGGTCAACTCGGTCGACTCAGTTGACTTGGGTCACCAGGTCGACTCGGTTGACTCGAGTCATTGGGTCGACTCAGTTGACTCGGGTCACTGGGTCGACTCAATTGAGTCAGGTCACTGGGTCGACTCGGTCAACTTAGGTCATCGGGTCGACTCAGTCACCTAACCGACTCGGTCGACTCAGGTCGACTCGGATCACCGGGTTGAATCGATCGACTTGGTTGACTCGGGTCACCGCGTCAACTCAGTTGACTCGGGTCGACTCGGTTGACTCAGGTCACTGGGTTGACTCAGTTGACTCAGGTCACCGGGTCGACTCGATTGACTCAGGTCACCGGGTCGACTCGGGTCACCGGGTCAACTCGGTTGACTCGGATGATCGAGTCGACTCGGTCGACTCGGATCGACTTGGGTTGTTGGATCAACTCAAGCCTCTAGATCAGGATGGGTCACTAGATCAACACAAGTCGCTAGCGAGATCAACTCAGGTCACCACACAGGTCGCCAACTAGATCAACTCGAGTCGCCAGATCAGATTGGGTCACCAGCCAGATCAGCTCTGGTTGCTAGATCACCTCACAAAATTAGGTCGACAGCCAAATTAGCTCTGGTCACTAGATCACCTCACAAAATTAGGTCGACAACCAGATCAGCTTAGGTTGCCAACTAGATCAATTCAGGTCGCTAGATCAACTCTGGTCGCTAGCCAATAACTTTGACTGCCATAATAAATTGGGTCACCACAGCGACTCGGGTCGCTGGGTCGACTCGGTCGAGTCGGGTCACTGGGTCGACTTGGTTGACTTAGGTCACTAGGTCAACTCGGTCGACTCAGTTGACTCAGGTCACCGGGTTGACTCGGTTGACTCAAGTCACCGGGTCGACTTAGGTCGACTCGGTTGACTTGGGTCACCAGGTCGACTCAATTGACTCAGGTCATCGGGTCAACTCAGTTGACTCAGGTCATCGAGTCGACTCGATCGACTCGGGTCACTAGGTTGACTCGGTCGACGCGGTTGACTCAAGTCACCGGGTTGACTTGGGTTGCCGGATCGACTTAGGCCTCTAAATCGGGATGAGTCACTTGGTCAACTCAAGTCGCTAGCGAGATCAACTCAGGTCACCACACGGGTCGCCAACTAGATCAACTCAGGTCACCACACGGGTCACCAACTAGATCAACTCAGGTCGCCAGATCAGCTTGGGTCACCAGCTAGATCAGCTCTGGTCACCAGATCACCTAACAAAATTAGGTCACCAGCCAGATCAGCTTATGTCACCAACTAGATCAACTCGGGTCGCCAGCCAGTAACTTCGACTGCCATAATAAATTGGGTCACCACAGTGACTCAGGTCGCTGGGTCGACTCGGTTGACTCAGGTCACAGGGTCGACTCGGTTGACTCAAGTCATCGGGTCGACTCGGTTGACTCATGTCACTGGGTCAACTCAGGTCACCGGGTCGACTTAGTTGACTTAGGTCACCAGGTCGACTCAGTTGACTCAGGTCACCGAGTCGACTCGGGTCGACTCAGTCACCTTACTGACTTAGGTCAACTTGGTTGACTCAGGTCACCATGTCAACTCAGGTCATTGGGTTGACACGGTTGACTCGGGTCACTGGGTTAACTCTATCGACTCGGTTGACTCGGGTCACCGAGTCGACTCAGTCGACTCTGGTCACCGGGTCGACTTGGTTGATTCGGGTCACCGGGTCACTGGTCGACTCGGTTGGCTCGGGTCATCGGGTCGACTCGGGTCACTGGGTCGACTCGGTTGACTCAGGTCGACTGGGTCGACTTAGTCAACTCTAGTCACCGGGTCGACTCGGTTGATTCGGGTCACCGGGTCACTAGGTCGACTCGGTTGGCTCGGGTCATCGGGTCGACTCAGGTCACTGGGTCGACTCGGTTGACTCAGGTCGACTGGGTCGACTTAGTCGACTCTGGTCACCGGGTCGACTCGGTTGATTCAGGTCACCGGGTCACCGAGTCGACTCGGTTGGCTCAGGTCATCAGGTCGACTCGGTTGACTCGGGTTGCTAGCTCGACTTGGGTTGCTGGCTCGACTCGAGCCTCTAGATCGAGACGGGTCATTGGATCAACTCAAGTCGCTAGCGAGATCAACTCAGGTCACCACATGGGTCGGCAACTAGATTTACTCGAGTCACCATATCAGCTTGGGTCACCAACCAGATCAGCTCTTATCGCCAGATCACCTGACAAAATTAGTTCACCAGCCAGATCAGGTTAGGTCGCTAACTAGATCAACTCGGGGTGCTAGATCAGCTCTAGTCGCCAGTGAGTAACTCTGACTACCATAATAAATTAGGCCACCATAAAAACCCCGGTCACTGGGTCGACTTGGTTGACTCAGGTCACCGGGTCGACTCAGTTGACTCGGGTCATTGGGTCGACTCGGTCAACTCGGGTCACCGGGTCGACTCGGGTCATCGGGTCACTGGGTCGACTCGGGTCACCGAGTCGACTTGGGTTGCTGGATTGACTCAAGCCTCGAGTCGACTTGGGTTGACACGGGTCGACCTAGTCAACTCAGGTCACCGGGTCGACTCAATTGATTCAGGTCACTAGGTTGACTCAGTCGACTCTGGTTGACTCGGGTCGACTTAGTCACCTGACCGACTCAGTTGACTCGGGTCACCACGTTGACTCGGTCGACTCGGTTGACTCAGGTCGACTCAGTTGACTCGGGTCATCGGGTCGACTCAGTTGACTCAGGTCACTCGGTCGATTCGGTTGACTCGGGTCACTTGGTCAACTCGGGTCGACTTAATCACCTGACTGACTTAGGTCGACTTAGTTGACTCGGGTCACCAGGTCGACTCAGTTGACTCAGGTCACTGGGTCAACTCTGTCGACTCAGGTCACCAGGTCGACTGGGTCAACTCAGTCGACTCAGGTCACCGGGTCGACTCAGTCACTTGACCGACTCGGTTGATTCGGGTCACTGGGTCGACTCGGTTGACTCAAGTCACTGGGTCGACTCGATTGACTCGGGTCGACTCGAGTGACTCGGGTCACCGGGTCAACTCGGGTTGACTCGGGCCTCTAGATCAGGAGGGGTCATTGGATCAACTCAAGTTTCTAGCGAGATCAACTCAAGTCACCACACGGGTCCCCAACTAGATTTACTCAGGTCACCATATCAGCTTGGGTCACCAGCCAAATCAACTCTTGTCGCCAAATCACCTGACAAAATTAGTTCGCCAGCTAGATCAGGTTAGGTCGCCAACTAGATCAACTCGGGTTGCTAGATCAGCTCTGGTCGCCAATGAGTAACTCCAACTGCCATAATAAATTAGGTCACCACAGAAACCCCAGTCGCTGGGTCGACTCGGGTCGACTCGATTGACTCGGGTCATTGGGTCGACTCGGTCAACTCGGGTCACCGGGTCGACTCGGTTGACTCAGGTCATCAGGTCGACTTGGGTCACTGGGTCGACTCGGGTCACCGAGTCGACTTGGGTTGCTGGATCGACTCAGGCCTCAAGTTGACTTGGGTTGACACGGGTCGACCTAGTCTACTAAGGTCTCCTGGTCGACTCGGGTCGACTCAATCGATTCAGGTCACTGGGTCGACTCAATCACCTGACTGACTCGGTCATCTCAGGTCACCATGTCGACTCGATTGACTCTTGTCATCGGGTTGACTCAGTTGACTCAGGTCACTGGGTCAACCGATTGACTCAGGTCACTGGGTCGACTCGGTCACCACACGGGTCACCAACTAGATCAAGTTAGGTAGCTAGCGAGATCAACTCAGGTCACCACACTGGTCCCCAACTAGATCAACTCGGATCGCCAGATCAGCTTGGGTCACCAGCCAGATCAGCTGTGGTCGCCAGATCAGCTTGGGTCACCACATTGACTCAGGTCGCCACATTACTTGGCCAACTCGGGTCACCAGCCAGATCAACTCAGGTGACTCGGTTGACTCAGGTTATCGGGTCGACTCGGGTCGACTTGGGTTGCCAGATCAACTCGGGCCTCGAGTCGACTTGGGTTGACTTGGGTCACCAGGTCGATGCGGGTTGTCAGGTCAACACGAGTCACCGGTTCGACATGGGTCGCCAGTTTGACACGGGTCACTGGGTCGACACGGGTCACTGGGTCGACGCGAGTCACTGGGTCGACGCGGGTCACTAGGTCGACGCAGGTCGCTGGGTTGACTCGGGTCGTCAAGTTGACTCGGGTCGCCGGGTCAACTCAGGTTATTGGATCGACTCGGGTCTCTAGATCAGGACAGGTCACTTGATCAACTCGGGTCACCACATGAGTCACCAATTAGATCAACTCAGGTCACCAGATCAGCTTGGGTCACTAGCCAAATCTGCTCTGGTCGCCAAATCACCTAACCGACTCGGGTCGCCAGCCAGATCAGCTTGGGTCACCACATCACCTGGCCAACTCGGTTCGCCAGATCAACTCAGGACACGACATCGACTCAGGTAGTTAGCTAGATCATCTCAGATCACCAGATCGCCCGATGAACTCAGGTCGGGTGGGGTCTCTAGATCGAGTCGAGTCACCAGATCAAGTCGGGTCCCGAGCCAGATCAACTCAGGTCACCACATCGACTCGGGTCACCAGCCAGATTAGGTCAGGTCACTAGATAGCCTGACCTACTTAGATCTCCAGTGAGTCTGTCCACTTTTTGAATGATTGACCCATACTCCTCTTCAAGTATTATCATAGTCAAGTCTCCGCTTCTAGCTCGACAATAAGAAGGGCGTGACTCCATGTATGGCCTGAGTGATTTTTTTTTAACTCTGGTTTTTTCATTCTTTTTGTCGTAGGGAGCCTCCTTTGTCTATTTTTTTTACAACTTTTGACCTCGCTCACGATCAAGCTAGGCCAACTCATTTAAACTTGGATCGCATAAATCTAATATGCACAATAGTAATGTTGATGAGTATGCAAACACATCAATGAAGTCATCTCAGTATGTCAAGTCCCCCAACTTAGATCACTCGAGTCGCATAAGTAACTCAGATAGCCATAATAAATTAGGTCACCATAGTGACTCGGGTCACTAGGTCGACTCAGGTCACGGGGTCGACTCGGGTCATCAAGTCAACTCAGGTTGCTGGGTTGACATAGCCGAATCGACTCAGGTCTTTGGATCGGGACGGGTCACTTGATCAACTCGTGTCGCTAGCCAAATCAACTTAGGTCATCACATGGGTCGCCAACTAGATCAACTCGGGTCGCTAGATCAGCTCTGGTCACCAGATCACCTGACCAACTTAGGTCGCCAACCAAATCAGCCTTGATCGCCACATTGACTCAGGTTGCCACATCACCTAGCCAACTTGGGTCGCCAGCCAGATCAACTCGAGTTGCCAGATCGACTCGGGACACCACATCGACTCAGGTAGTCAGCTAGATCATCTTGGATCCCTAGATCGCTCGATGAACTCAACTCAGGTGGGGTCTCTAGATCAAGTCGGGTCACCAGATCAAGTCGGGTCCTGAGCTAGATCAACTTAGGTCACCACATCGACTTAGGTCACCAGCCAGATCAGGTCCCTAGCCAGATCAACTCAGGTCACCACATCCAATATGCACAATAGTAATGCTGATGAGTATGCAAACTCATCAATGAAGTCATCTCAGTATGCCAAGTTGTCAAGTCCTCCAACTTAGATCAGTCGAGTCGCATAAGTAACTCCAACTACCATAATAAACTTAGATCACTCAGGTCGTTAGGTCGACTCGGGTTGCCGGCTTGACTCGGGTCTCTAGATCGCGATAGGTCGCTGGATCAACTCGGGTTGCTAGCTAGATTAACTCAAGTCACCACATCGACTTGGGTCATCACCTAGATCAGCTCAGGTTGCCACATCACCTAACCAACTCAGGTCAGGTCGGGTCACCAGATTAATTCGGGTCACCAGCCAGATCAACTTAGGTTGCCACATCAACTCGAGTATCCAGATAGATCAGCTCGGGTCACCAAATCACCTAACTAACTTAGGTCAGGTTGGGTTAGGTCTCCTGATCAGGTCGGGTCACCGGATCAACTCAGGTCGCTAATTAGATCAACTCGGGTCACTAACATGATCAACTCGGGTCAACACATCAGCTTATGTTGTTAACACATTCCAATATGCCAAGCTGTCTAGTTTGCTAGCTCGGATCACTCGAGTCGCATAAGTAACTCGTATTGCCAAAACAACTTGGGTCACCTAATTAACTCGAGTCATCAGATCGACTCGGGTCGCCAGATCGACTCGGGTCACCGGATCGACTCGAGTCCTCGAATCGACTCGGGTCACCGTATTGACGCAGGTCACCGGATCGACTCAGGTCTCCAGATCAGGATGGGTCGTCCGATCGACTCGGTTCATCGGATCGATTCGGGTATCCAGATAGATCAAATCAGGTCACCAAATCACCTGACTAACTTAGGTTAGGTCGGGTCTCTGGATCGAGTCGGGTCACCAGATCAAATTGGGTCTCCAGCCAGATCAACTCGGGTCAACACATCGACTCGAGTCACCAACCAGATCAACTTGGGTCGCCAGACCAACTCAGGTCAGGTCGGGTAAGGTCTCCAGATTGGGTCAAGTCGCGGGATCATTTCAGCTCGCCAGCCAGATCAACTCGAGTTGCTACATCGACTCGACTCGACTCGCCAACCAGATCAGCTCAGGTCATTAGATCACCTGACCAACTCGAGTCAGGTCGACGGATGAAGTCAGATCGCCAGATCAACTCAGGTCGCCAGCCAGATCAACTCAGATCATCACATCGACTTAGGTCGCCAGCCAAATCAGCTCGGGTCACCAAATCAACTCGGGTCACCAGCCAGATCAACTCGGGTTAACAAATTTGAGTTTTGACCCCACTCGCAAGCGAGCTAGGCTAACTCATTCAAACTTGGATCGCCTCAATCTAATATGCATAATAGTAATACTAACGAGTATGCAAACTCATCAATGAAGTCAACTAAGTATGCCAGCCTGATCAACTCAGGTCAACAAATTGACTCGGGTCACCAACCAGATCAACTCGGGTCACCAGATTGCCAGGCCAAGTTGGGTCGGGTCGGGTTGGGTCAGGTCTCTAGATCGGGTTGGGTCAGTTCTCTAGATCGGGTCGGGTTGCCAGATCAATTCTTGTCGCCAACCAGATCAACTCAGGTCGCCACATCGACTCGGGTCGTCAGCCAGATCAGCTCGGGTCACCACATCACCTAACCAACTCGGGTTAGGTCGGGTCACCCGATCAATTTGGGTCACTAAGTTGGGTGTGACTCCATGAATGGCACGAGTGGTTTTCTTTTTCAACTCTAGTTTTTTCATTCTTTTCATTGTACGAAGCCTCCTTTGTCTATTTTTTTAGGACTTTTGACCCCGCCCTGAGGATCGCCAACGAGCTCGACCGGATCCTGTCCGAGATCTTGCTCGTGAGCGAGCTCACCGGGATCCCGTCGCCAACGAGCTAGGCGTGACTCCATGGATGGCTCTAGTGATTTAAGTTTTTTATAACTTGAAAATTTTGTTCTTTTCCTTGTATAGAGCCTCCTTTATCCATTTTTTCCTACGAGTTTCGACCCCGCCAGCGACCTTGTTAAGTTCTCATCGCAGGTCTTGCCCTACTACCACGAAAGCCTCCCAGCGGTTATATGAAATGACCCCGGGTCATTTCAACACTGCGTCTAACAATAACTAGTCAGACTGCATCAAATGATGTCCACCTCGATCCATGCCAACTCATTCAAACTTGGATCACCTCAATCTAATATGCACAATAGTAATGCTGACAAGTATGCCAACTCATCAATGAAGTCGCCTTAGCATGCCAAGCTGTCAAGTCCCCCAACTTGAATTACTCCAGTCGCATAAGTAATTCGGATCATTGGATCGACTCGCATCGCCGAGTCAACTCGGGTTTCTGGATCGACTCGAGTCCCCAAAACAACTTGGGTTGCCAGTCGGATCAACTCGGGTCACCATCCAGATCAACTCAGGTCGCAAGATCACCTGACTAACTTAGATTGACGAAGTTGCCTAGCCAACTTGGATCGCTAGACTTGCCAGATCGACTCGAATCACTGGAGTCGTCAGATCGACTCAGATCTCTATTTCAAGTCGGCCCTATTGCCACGAAGGCATCCCAATGATAACCAGTCAGATCGCAAGTTAAATCACATCAAATGATGTTCACCTCGATCTGTGCTAACTCATTCAATCTTGGATCACCTCGATCCAATATGCCAAGCTGTCAAGTCCACCAGCTCAGATCACTCGAGTTGCATAAGTAACTCAGATCGCCAGAACAACTCGGGTCACCAGATCGACACAGGTCGTCAAATCCACTCGGGTTGCCGAATCAACTCGAGTCGTCGGATCGACTCGGGTCTCCAGATTAGGACGGGTTGTCAGATCGACTCGGGCCGCCAGCCAAATCTACTCGGGTCCCTACATCGACTCAGGTATCCATATAGATCATATTGGGTCGCCAAATCACCTGACTAACTAAAGTTAGGTCAAGTTTGGTCGGGTCAGGTCTCCGGATTGGGTCGGGTCACCGGATCAACTTGGGTCAACATATCGACTCGAGTCGCCAACCAGAACAACTCGGGTCACCAGATTGCCAGACCAACTCGGGTTGGGTCGGGTCAGGTCTTCAGATCGGGTCAGGTCACGGGATCATTTTGGGTCGCCAGCCAGATCAACTCGGGTCGCCACATCAACTCGACTCACCAACCAGGTCAGGTCGGGTCACCAGATCACCTGACCAACTCGGTCAGGTCGACGGATGAAGTCGGATCGCTGGATCAACTCAGGTCGCTAGCCAGATCAACTTGGGTCACCACACCAACTCAGGCCGCCAGCCAAATCAGCTCAGGTCGCGAGATCAACTCAGGTCAACAAATGTGACTTTTGACCCCACTCACAAGTGAGCTAGGCTAACTCATTCCAAGTCTCTCATGGAAAAGTCCATGACTTCCCATTCCTATACCTATGCTGACGAGTATGCCAACTCATCAATGAATTCGGCTCAGCATGCCAAGTTGTCAAGTCCCCCAACTTGAATTACTCCAGTCACATAAGTAATTTAGATCACCAGAACAACTCGGGTCACCGGATCGACTCAATTCGCCGGATTGACTTGGATCACCGGATCACTAGAGTCGGCAAAGTAACCCAGATCTCTAGGGTCATAACGGGATAGGTATTGTTTACGGATGTAACGACCTCTGAGATGAGCCCAACTCGTCAATCGGAGCCAGCTCGCCAATCTGATTGAGCTAGCCGATCTGAGCCAACTCACCGATTTGAGCTAGCAAGACACCTCTCAAGAATTGAGTTTGAGAACTTCTCCACTAATGAGTTGTCCTCAAGATGTGAACTTGCATCCAGATTAGGACTTGTGGCTTGCACGAGCCAATGTCATGAAGACCTCCTACGTACATGCAACCAATGCATCTCATAGTCCAACATAGTTCTGAACTAGCTCATTACGCCACCATCTCGCACATGTTCCAAGTCTCCCATGGAAAAGTCCCCAACTTCCCATTCCAATACCTAGTTGATTTCACCTCGGATCGAGTCCCCAACAAGATCCAATGCCACTCTGCACAAAGCAGTCCATGCTACTTCATGCAGCTCGAATGACACCTCGACTTGACTCTAAACCTTACCCAGGCCAAAACTATTAACAACTTGTCGCACAACCCCATGAATGCTCCTCGAATCAAGTCCCTGACATGACCCTACTCCTGAGTGCACCAAACAACTCCTTTGTTACACCTCGGATCGAGTCCCTTACATGTCAGTTCAAGTCAGTCGACGTGTTAGCTCTATTTCTAGTATGAGGTGATCTTGTCACATCAACACTACACCCATCCATTGTAAGTTAGCCATACCACCACAAAGTCATCCAACAGTCATTATGAAATGACCCCTATCACATCAAGCTGTGTTGGTTTGTTTCAAGTCGGCCCTATTGCCACGAAGGCATCCCAATGGTAACTAGTCAAATCGCATCAAATGATGTTCACCTCGATCTATGCCAATGCTGCCTATGATTGATTTGCTAGCTCTCTACGGATATTTTTGGATATGCCATTTGATACCTGAATGCTATGCATGGGTTCGTGCATAGACGATTCGAGCTGAGCTTAAGGATGTTGAGTTCTCAAGTGAATATGAATAGGCGAGTTGTTCTATGGAGTAGAACTCAGGAATGCATGATGGATTGAGCTCATCTCGCGGATCCGAGCCAGCTCGTTGATCCGATCCAGCTTGTCGATCTGAGCCAGCTCGACGATCCGAGCCAGCTCGTCAAGTTGAGCCTTTTACGAGATTTAAATTTTTTGCGACCTATCGACGTCGGCAAGCATTTGTATGGGGGAGAAAGACTCGGACTAATAACTTATCCTCGTAGGGGAGGTGTTGTTGGTGGATGTGAGGATTTTTGAGATGAGACCCAAGCTGGAACAAATTCTAGTGCGCATTGTGATTAGAGCTAAGCTAAAGGATATTGAGTTCTCAAAGGAATACAAATAGGCAAGTTGTTTTATGGAGTAGAACACGGGAATGCATGATGGATCCGATCCGATTTGAGCCGAGCCGGCTCGGCGATCCGAGCCAGCCAGCTTGGAAAACCGAGCCGGCTCGCTCGGCAAACCGTGCCAGCTCGCCGATTCGAGTCAGCTCGCTCGGTGATCCGAGCCAGCTCGCTTGGCGATCCGAGCCTTTTACGAGATTTTAAGTTTTTGTGACTTATCGGCGTCGGCAAGCATTTCTACGTGGGAGCAAGACTCGGACTAATAACTTATATAGGGGAGGTGTTGTTGGTGGATGTAAGGATCTTTGAGATGAGACTCGAGATGGAATGGATTCTAGTGCCCATTGTGATTCGAGCTGAGCTAAAGGATGTTGAGTTCTCAAGTGAATACAAATAGGTGAGTTGTTCTATGGAGTAGAACACGGGAATGCATGATGGATTGAGCTCAGCTCGTCGATCCGAGCCAGCTCACGGATTCGAGCTAGCTTGTCGAGCTGAGTCTTTTACGAGATTTAAAGTTTTCGTGACCTATCCGTGTCGGCGAGCATTTCTACGGGGGAGCAAGACTTGGACTAATAACTTATATAGGGGAGGTGGTGTTGGTGGATGGAAGGATCTTTGAGATGAGACCCGAGCTGGAACGGATTCTAGTGCGCGTTGTGATTCGAGTTGAGCTAAAGGATGTTGAATTCTCAAGTGATTACAAATAGGCGAGTTATTCCATGGAGTAGAACACGGGAATGCATGATGGATTGAGCTCAACTCGGCGATCCGAGCCAGCTCGGCGATCCGAGCCAGCTCGGCGATCCGAGCCAGCTCGGCGATCCGAGCCAGCTCGGCGATCCGAGCCAGCTCGGCGATCCGAGCCAGCCCGTCGAGCTGAGTCTTTTACAAGATTTAAATTTTTTGTGACCTTTCGGCGTTGGCGAGCATTTCTACGGGGGAGTAAGACTCGGACTAATAACTTATATAGGGGAGGTGTTGTTGGTGAATGTAAGGATCACTGAGATGAGACCCGAGCTGGAACGGATTCTAGTGCGCGTTATGATTCGAGCTGAGCTAAAGGATGTTCAGTTCTCAAGTGAATACAAAGAGGTGACTCATTCTATGGAGTAGAACATGGGAATGCATGATGGAATGAGCTCAGATCGCCGATCCGAGCTAGCTCGTCGATCCGAGCCACGGGTATGTACGATCCGAGCCAGCCCGTCGAGCTGAGTCATTTATGAGATTTAAATTTTTTGTGACCTTTCGGCGTTGGCGAGCATTTCTACGGGGGAGCAAGACTCGGACTAATAACTTATATAGGGGAGGTGTTGTTGGTGAATGTAAGAATCATTGAGATGAGATCCGAGCTGGAACGGATTCTAGTACGCGTTGTGATTCGAGCTGAGCTAAAGGATGTTCAGTTCTCAAGTGAATACAAAGAGGTGAGTCATTCTATGGAGTAGAACATGGGAATGCATGATGGAATGATCTCAGATCGTCGATCCGAGCTATCTCGTCGATCCGAGCCAGCTCGCTGATCCGAGCCATGGGTATGTAGGTAGTTTTCATGAGATCGGCTCGCCCGGCCCACAAGTCAAACATCGATTCTCTTATTAAGGGTGAGCCCTTGTCTAGCGTTTGGGTCGCTCGGTACAAGCTGTTCGATTTGTAATGTGTGCAAAGCTTTTGGGTTGATATTTGGAAGATTTAAATTTTTTGTGAGCTATTCTCCTCGTTTCACTTGATATTTTTGAAGATTTGAATTATTTGTGAGCTATTCTCCCCGTTTCCCTTGATTTTTTTGGAAGAATTGGAATTTTTGAGAGTTGTTCTCTTCGCCTCAAATTTCTACGGAAGAGCAAGACTTGGACTAATAACTTATATAGGGGAGGTGTTGTTGGTGAATGAAAGGATCTTTGAGATGAGACCCGAGCTGGAACGGATTCTAGTGCGCGTTGTGATTCAAGCTGAGCTAAAGGATGTTCAGTTCTCAAGTGAATACAAAGAGGTGAGTCGTTTTATGGAGTAGAACACGGGAATGCATGATGGAATGAGCTCAGATCGACGATCCGAGTCAGCTCGCTGATCTGAGCCACGGGTATGTAGGCAGTTTTCATGAGATCGGCTCGCCCGGCCCACAAGTCAAACACTGATTCTCTTATTAAGGGTGAGCCCTTGTCTAGCGTTTGGGTCGCTCGGTACAAGCTGTTTGATTTGTAATGTGTGCGAAGCTTTTGGGTTTGATATTTGGAAGATTTGAATTTTTTGTGAGCTATTCTCCTCGTTTCACTTGATTTTTTTGAAGATTTGAATTATTTGTGAGCTATTCTCCCCATTTCCCTTGATTTTTTGGAAGATTTGGATTTGTTGCGAGTTGTTCTCTTCGCCTCAAATTTCTACGGAAGAGCAAGACTTGGACTAATAACTTATATAGGGGAGGTGTTGTTGGTGAATGCAAGGATCTTTGAGATGAGACCCGAGCTGGAACGGATTCTAGTGCACGTTGTGATTCGAGCTGAACTAAAGGATGTTTAGTTCTCAAGTGAATACAAAGAGGTGAGTCATTTATGGAGTAGAAGACGGGAATGCATGATGGAATGAGCTCAGATCGCCGATCCGAGCTAGCTTGTCGATCCGAGCCACGGGTATGTAGTCAGTTTTCATGAGATCGGATCGTCCGGGCCACAAGCTAGCTATTTTTTGTGAGCTATTCTCTTTGTTTCCTTTGATTTTTTTGGAAGACTTGCATTTTTTGTGAGCTATTCTCTTCGTTTCAATTGAATTTTTGGAAGTTATGCATTTTTTGTGATGTAGTCTCTTCGTTTCACTTGCATTTTTGGGAGATTTGATTTTTTTTGTGAGCTATTCTCTTCTTTTCCCTTGAATTTTTTTTTGCAAGACTTGCATTTTTTGTGAGCTATTCTCTTCGTTTCAATTGAATTTTTAGAAGTTTTGAATTTTTTGTGATCTATTCTTCTTTGTTTCACTTGTATTTTTGAGAGATTTGAAATTTTTGTGAGATATTCTCTTCGGCTCAAATTTCTACGGAAGTGCAATACTTGGACTAATAACTTATATAGGGGAGGTGTTGTCCGCGGAAGCTCCCCCATGCCCCTCTAATAGAATCAGTGCTAGTGATCCCGTTTTGAAATCCGACGGACGGATGGATGAGCAGGTCGGATTTCAAAACGGGATCAGCAGCACTGATTCCATTAGAGGGGCATGAAGCCACCTGATTGCTATGCGGGGGCTGCTCAAAGTCCCGTCTTTCGAGTCGCTCGACGGCGCAAGTCGGAAAGGGTTCGACAGCGGTTGTCGTTCCAATGCGTCGTCGCAGTGACATGGAAGGCGATCTTCGGGTTAGCCCTTGTCTAGCTTTTGGGTCGCTTGGTACAAGCGATCTGCTATGTACTTTCCGCGAACCCCTATCCGGGTACTCGTTAGCTATGCATTGGCTCTTGCATGTGTGGAACGGAGAGATGCGGCCTTCACAGGGAGTCGGCCTGAAATAGTTCTGTGCGTGCGAATGGAGCCGCGTATAGCTTTTGGGTCGTTTGGATAGGGTGCCCCTCCAAGCGAATCAGTGCTGGTGCTCGGACGGATTTGCGGCTCAGATTTAAAATGTGAGGAGCATGCCTGATTTTATTTGAGGGGCATGAAGCCACCTGATTGCTATGCGGGGGCTCCCCTGGGTCGTCTCTTTTGGGTCACTCGATGGCGCAAGTCGGAGAAGGGTTCGACAACGGTAGTCGTTCCAGCGCGTCGTCATTAGTGATACTGAAGTCGATCTGTGTGCAGCCCCCGTCTAGCACTTGGGTCTGCATGCCGCAAGAAGATTTGAATTTTTTGTGAGTTAAAGTCTTTTTCTTTTTTTCGTTTCACTGGAGTTTTTGCGAGATTTGAAGTTTTTGTGAGCTATTCTCTTCGTTTCACTTAAATTTTTTGTGAGCTATTCTCTTCGTTTCACTTGAATTTTTGGAAGTTTTGAGTTTTTTGTGAGCTATCCTCTTCGTTTCACTTGAATTTTTGCAGGATTTGAATTTTTTGTGAGCTATTCTTCTTTGTTTCACTTGGTTTTTTGGAAGATTTGAATTTTTTGTGAGCTATTTTCTTTGTTTCCCTTGTTTTTTTTTGGAAGACTTGCATTTTTTGTGAGCTATTCTCTTCTTTTCCCTTGATTTTTTTTTTGCAAGACTTGGATTTTTTGTGAGCTATTCTCTTCATTTCAATTGAATTTTTGGAAGTTTTGAATTTTTTGTGATCTATTCTCTTTGTTTCACTTGTATTTTTGAGAGATTTGAAATTTTTGTGAGATATTCTCTTCGGCTCAAATTTCTACGAAAGTGCAATACTTGGACTAATAACTTATATAGGGGAGGTGTTGTCCGCGGAAGCTCCCCCATGCCCCTCTAATAGAATCAGTGCTGGTGATCCCGTTTTGAAATCCGACAGACGGACGGATGATTAGGTCAGATTTCAAAATGGGATCAGCAGCACTGATTCCATTACAGGGGCATGAAGCCACCTGATTGCTATGCGTGGGCTGCTCAAAGTCCCGTCTTTCGGGTCGCTCGATTGCGCAAGTCGGAAAGGGTTCGACAGCGGTTGTCGTTCCAATGCGTCGTCGTTGTGACATGTAAGGCGATCTTAGGGTCAGCCCCCGTCTAGCTTTTGGGTTGCTTTGGTACAAGCGATCTGCTATGTACTTTCCGCGAAACCCTATCCGGGTACTCGTTAGCTATGCGTTGTCTCTTGCATGTGTGCAACGAAGAGATGCGGCCTTCACAGGGAGTCGGCCTGAAACAGTTCTGTGCGTGCGAATGGAGCCGCGTATAGCTTTTGGGTCGTTTGGATAGGGTGCCCCTCCAAGTGAATCAGTGCTGGTGCTCGGATGGATTTGCGGCTCGGATTTAAAATGTGAGTAGCATGCCTGATTTTATTGGAGGGGCATGAAGCCACCTGATTGCTATGCGGGGGCTCCCCTGGGTCGTCTCTTCTGGGTCACTCGATGGCGCAAGTCGGAGAAGGGTTCAACAACGGTAGTTGTTCCAGCGCGTCGTCATTAGTGATACTGAAGTCGATCTGTGGGCGAGCCCCGGTCTAGCATTTGGGTCTGCATGCGGCAAGAAGATTTGAATTTTTTGTGAGTTAAGTCTTTTTCGTTTCACTGGAGTTTTTGCGAGATTTGAAGTTTTTTGTGAGCTATTCTCTTCGTTTCACTTGAATTTTTGGAAGTTTTGAATTTTTTGTGAGCTATTCTCTTCGTTTCACTTGAATTTTTTGAAGTTTTGAATTTTTTGTGAGCTATTCTCTTCCTTTCACTTGAATTTTTGCAGGATTTGAATTTTTTGTGAGCTATTCTTCTTTGTTTCACTTGGTTTTTTCGAAGATTTGAATTTTTTGTGAGCTATTCTCTTTGTTTCCCTTGATTTTTTTTTGGAAGACTTGCATTTTTTGTGAGCTATTCTCTTCGTTTCAATTGAATTTTTGGAAGTTATGCATTTTTTGGTGATGTAGTCTCTTCGTTTCACTTGCATTTTTGGGAAATTTGATTTTTTTGTGAGCTATTCTCTTCTTTTTCCTTGATTTTTTTTGCAAGACTTGGATTTTTTGTGAGCTATTCTCTTCATTTCAATTGAATTTTTGGAAGTTTTGAATTTTTTGTGATCTATTGTTCTTTGTTTCACTTGTATTTTTGAGAGATTTGAAATTTTTGTGAGATATTCTCTTCGGCTCAAATTTCTACGGAAGTGCAATACTTGGACTAATAACTTATATAGGGGAGGTGTTGTCCGCGGAAGCTCCCCCATGCCCCTCTAATAGAATCAGTGCTGGTGATCCCGTTTTGAAATCCGACAGACGGACGGATGATTAGGTCGGATTTCAAAACGGGATCAGCAGCACTGATTCCATTAGAGGGGCATGAAGCCACCTGATTGCTATGCGGGGGCTGCTCAAAGTCCCGTCTTTCGGGTCGCTCGATGACGCAAAGTCGGGAAGGGTTCGACAGCGGTTGTCGTTCCAATGCGTCGTCGCTGTGACATGGAAGGCGATCTTCGGGTCAGCCCCCGTCTAGCTTTTGGGTTGCTTTGGTACAAGCGATCTGCTTGTACTTTCCGCGAAACCCTATCCGGGTATTCGTTAGCTATGCGTTGTTTCTTGCATGGGTGGAACGGAGAGATGCGGCCTTCACAGGGAGTCGGCTTGAAACAGTTCTGTGCGTGCGAAAGGAGCCGCGTATAGCTTTTGGGTCGTTTGGATAGGGTGCCCCTCCAAGTGAATCAGTGCTGGTGCTCGGACGGATTTGCGGCTCGGATTTAAAATGTGAGTAGCATGCCTGATTTTATTGGAGGGGCATGAAGCCACCCGATTGCTATGCGGGGGCTCCCCTGGGTCGCCTCTTTTGGGTCACTCGATGGCGCAAGTCGGAGAAGGGTTCGACAACGGTAGTCGTTCCAGCGCGTCATCATAGTGATACTGAAGTCGATTTGTGGGCGAGCCCCCGTCTAGCTCTTGGGTCTGCATGCCGCAAGGAGATTTGAATTTTTCGTGAGTTTAAGTCTTCGTTTTTCCTTGATTTTTTTTTGGAAGACTTGAATTTTTGGAAGTTCTGAATTTTTTTGTGAGCTATTATCTTTCGTTTCACTTGAATTTTTGCAAGATTTGAAATTTTTGTGAGCTATTCTCTTTGTTTCACTTGGTTTTTTTTGGAAGATTTGAATTTTTGTGAGCTATTCTCTTTGTTTCCCTTTGTTTTTTTTTTTTTTGTTTTTTTTTGGGAAGACTTGCGTTTTTTGTGAGCTATTCTCTTCGTTTCAATTGAATTTTTGGAAGTTATGCATTTTTTGTGATGTAGTCTCTTCGTTTCACTTGGTTTTTTGGAAGATTTGAATTTTTTGTGAGCTATTCTCTTTATTTCCCTTTGATTTTTTTGGAAGACTTGCATTTTTTGTGAGCTATTCTCTTCGTTTCAATTGAATTTTTGGAAGTTATGCATGATGCATTTTTTGGGAGATTTGATTTTTTTTGTGAGCTATTCTCTTCTTTTCCTTTGAATTTTTTTTGCAAGACTTGCATTTTTTGTGAGCTATTCTCTTCGTTTCAATTGAATTTTTGGAAGTTTTGAATTTTTTGTGATCTATTCTTCTTTGTTTCACTTATATTTTTGAGAGATTTGAAATTTTTGTGAGATATTCTCTTCGGCTCAAATTTCTACGGAAGTGCAATACTTGGACTAATAACTTATATAGGGGAGGTGTTGTTCGCGGAAGCTCCCCCATGCCCCTCTAATGGAATCAGTGCTGGTGATCCCGTTTTGAAATCCGACAGACGGATGGATGATTAGGTCGGATTTCAAAACGGGATCAGCAGCACTGATTCCATTATAGGGGCATGAAGCCACCTGATTGCTATGCGTGGGCTGCTCAAAGTCTCATCTTTCAGGTCGCTCGACGGCGCAAGTCGGAAATGGTTCGGCAGCGGTTGTCGTTCCAATGCGTCGTCGCAGCGACATGGAAGGCGATCTTCGGGTCAGCCCCTGTCTAGCTCTTGGGTTGCTTTGGTACAAGCGATCTGCTATGTACTTTCCGCGAACACCTATCCCGGTACTCGTTAGCTATGTGTTGGCTCTAGCACGCATGGAACGCAGAGATGCGGCCTTCACAGGGAGTTGGCCTGAAACAGTTCCGTGCCTTGCGAATGGAGCCGCGTATAGCTTTTCGGTCGTTTGGATAGGTGCCCCTCCAAGTGAATGAGTGTTGGTGCTCGGACGGATTTGCCGCTCGGATTTAAAAATGTGAGCAGCAGCACAGATTCTATTGGAGGGGCATGAAGCCACCCAATTTTTATGCGTGGGCTCCCTTGGGTCGTGTCTTTTGGGTCACTCGATGGCGGAAGTCAGAGAAGGGTTCGACAGCGGTAGTCGTTCCAGCGCGTCGTCATAGTGATACTGAAGTCGATCTGTGGGCGAGCCCCCGTCTAGCTCTTGGGTCTGCATGTCGCAAGAAGATTTGAATTTTTTGAGTTAAGTCTCTTCGTTTCACTTGAATTTTTGCGAGATTTGAATTTTGTTTGTTGCGAGGTAGTAAAATTCTCTTCGTTTTGACTTGAAGTTTTGGATTTTTTGTGAGCTATTCTCTTCGTTTTTCCTTGGTTTTTGTTTTGGAAGACTTGAATTTTTTGTGGGCTATTATTTTATTCTTTTCACTTGAATTTTTGGAAGTTTTGAATGTTTTTGTGAGCTATTCTCTTCGTTTTCACTTGAATGTTTGCAAGATTTGAATTTTTTGTGAGCTATTCTGTTTGTTTCACTTGGTTTTTTTGGAAGATTTGAATTTTTTGTGAGCTATTCTGTTTTGTTTCCCTTGATTTTTTTGTAAGACTTGCATTTTTTGTGAGCTATTCTCTTCGTTTCAATTGAATATTTGGAAGTTGTGCATTTTTTGTGATTGTAGTCTCTTCGTTTCACTTGCATTTTTGGGAGATTTGATTTTATTTGTGAGCTATTCTCTTTTTTTCCCTTGATTTTTTTGTGAGCTATTCTCTTCGTTTCAATTGAATTTTTGGAATTTCTGAATTTTTTGTGATCTATTCTTTTTGTTTCACTCGTATTTTTGAAAGATTTGAAATTTTTGTGAGATATTCTCGTCGGCTCAAATTTCTACGGAAGTGCAAGACTTGGACTAATAACTTATATAGGGGAGGTGTTGTCCGCGGAATCTCCCCCATGCCCCTCTAATAGAATCAGTGCTGGTGATCCCGTTTTGAAATCCGACAGACGGACGGATGATTAGGTCAGATTTCAAAACGCGATCAGCAGCACTGATTCCATTAGAGGGGCATGAAGCCACCTGATTGCTATGCGGGGGCTGCTCAAAGTCCCGTCTTTCGAAGGTCGCTCGACGGTGCAAGTCGGAAAGGGTTCGGCAGCGGTTGTCGTTCCAATGCGTCGTCGCAGTGACATGGAAGGCGATCTTCGGGTCAGCCCCCGTCTAGCTTTTGGGTTGCTTTGGTACAAGCGATCTGCTATGTACTTTCCGCGAACCCCTATCCGGGTACTCGTTAGCTATGCGTTGGCTCTTGCATGCGTGGAACGAAGAGATGCGGCCTTCACAGGGAGTTGGCCGGAAATAGTTCTGCTCTTGTGAATGGAGCCGCGTATATAGCTTTTGAGTCGTTTGGGTAGGTGCGCCCCTCCAAGAGAATCAGTGCTGGTGCTCGGACGGATTGGTAGCTCGGATTTAAAATATGAACACTAGCACTGATTCTATTGGAGGGGCGCATTAGGCCACCCGCTTGCTATGCGGGGGCTGTCCAGGGTCGTAACTTTTGGGTCAGTCGACGGTGCACTTCGGAAAGGGTTCGACAGCGGTTGTCGTTCCAACACATCGTCGCATTGACAAGAAAGGCGATCTTCGGGTCAGCCCCCGTCTAGCTCCCGGGTCACTTGGTACAAGCTACTTGCTATGTCGCTTCGACTTCCGATACTTGAGTGCGCAATGGCTCAAGATGCTTTGCATTGGAATCAGTTAGTTATCATATGTGTCGGCGGATTGGATCTCAAGTCAATCTAGGCGGGTGCGACATTAGTTGCTAAGTCTCGATCGAAAACGATTTGGATTCATCTAGATGCATTGTTATCTGACTTGAGGAACTATGCGAGCGAGTTGGGTTACCTCCTCGTGGATATGTTGGATACGCGTTATGACGGATAAGATGATGGATTGCGGTAAGAATGACGAATTTTTGGAAGATGAATTATTTTGGTGAGCCATGTTCTTTGTTTTACTTGAATTTCTGGAAGATTTGAATTTTGTTTTCTAGCTATTCTTTTCGTTTTCCTAGATTTTTTCGAAAGACTTGAATTTTTTGTGATCTATTCTGTTCGTTTCACTTGAATTTTTGGAAGATTTGATTTTTTGTGAGCTTTTTGTCATCGTTTCACTTGAATTTTTGGAAGATTTGAATTTTTTGGGAGCCAGTTTCTTCGGCTTAAATTTCCACTCAAGAGCAAGACTCGGACTAATAACTTATATAGGGGAGGAGTTGTGTGTTGTTCGCGGAAGCTCCCCCATACCCCTCTTATAGAATCATTGCCGGTGATCGGACGGATGTGTAGGTCGGATTTCAAAATGGGATCACCAGCACTGATTCTATTAGAGGGGCATGAAGCCACTTGATTGCTATGCGGGGGCTGCCCAAAGTCCTGTCTTTCGGGTCGCTCGACGGTGCAAGTCGGAAAGGGTTCGGCAGCGGTTGTCGTTCCAATGCGTCGTCGCAGTGATATGGAAGGCAATCTACGGGTCAGCCCCTGTCTAGCTTTCGGGTCACTTTGGTACAAGTGATTTGCTATGTACTTTCCGCGAACCCTATCCACGTACTCGTTAGCTACGCGTTGGCTCTTACACGAGCGGAACGGAGAGATGCGGCCTTCACAGGGAGTTGGCCGGAGATAGTTCTGTTTTTGTGAATGGAGCCGCGTATAGCTTTTGAGTCGTTTGGGTAGGTGCCCCCCTCCAAGAGAATCAGTGCTGGGTATCTCGGATTTAAAATCTGAGCACTAGCGCTGATTCTATTGGAGGGGCGCATTAGGCCACCCGCTTTCTATGCGGGGCCTGTCCAGGATCGTGTCTTTTGTGTCAGTCGACGTTGCAAGTAGGAAAGGGTTCGACAGCGGTTGTCGTTCCAACGCATCGTCGCATTGACAAGAAACGCAATTTTTGGGTCAGCCCCCGTCTAGCTCCCGGGTCGCTTGGCACAAGCGATTTGCTCTGTCGCATGCTGCATTAAGATTTGAATTTTTTGTTTGCTATTCTCATTTTTGTTTCATTGGAAGATTCGAATTTTTTGCGATCTCCTCTTTTGTTTCCTTTGATTTTTTTTTGGAAGATTTTAATTTTTTGTGAGCCTACTCTCTTCGATTCACTTGAGTTTTTGGAAGAAATGGATTTTTTTGGTGAGCTATGTTCTTTCTTTTACTTGAAGTTTTGGAAAATTTGAATGTTTTGCTAGTTGTTCTTTTCGTTTCCCTTCGATTTTTTCGGAAGACCTGAATTTTTTGTGAGCTATTCTGTTCGTTTCACTTGAATTTTTTGAAGATTTGATTTTTTTGTGAGCTTTTTCCTCATCGTTTCACTTGAATTTTTGGAAGATTTGAATTGTTTGGGAGCCATTCTCAACGTCTCAAATTTCTACGGAAGAGAAAGACCCGGACTAATAACTTATATAGGGGAGTAGTAGTTCGCGGAAGCTCCCCCATGCCCCTCTAATAGAATCAGAGCTTGTGCGCGGACGGATGAGTAAGTCGGATTTAAAATCGGATCACTAGCACTGATTCTATTAGAGGGGCATGAAGCCACCTGATTGCTATGCGGGGGCTGCCCAAAGTCCTGTCTTTCGGGTCACTCAACGGTGCAAGTCGGAAAGTGTTCGGCAGCGGTTGTCGTTCGAATGTGTCGTCGCAGTGACATGGAAGGCAATCTTCGGGTCAGCCCCCGTCTAGCTTTCGGTTCGCTTTGGTACAAGCGATTTGCTATGTACTTTCCGCGAATCCTATCCGGGTACTCGTTAGCTATGCGTTGGTTCTTGCATGCGTGGAACGGAGAGATGCGGCCTTCACAGGGAGTTGGCCGGAGATAGTTCCGTTCTTGTGAATGGACCGGCGTATAGCTTCTGAGTCGTTTGGGTAGGTGCGGCCCTCCAAGAGAATCAGTGCTGGTGCTTGGACGGATTGGTAGCTCAGATATAAAATTTGAGCACTAGCACTGATTCTATTGGAGGGGCGCATTAGGGCACCCGTTTGCTATGCGGGGGCTGCCCATGCCCATGGTAGTGTCTTTTGTGTCACTCGACGGTGCAAGTTGGAAAGGGTTCGACAGCGGTTGTCGTTCAAATGTTTCGTTGTAGTGACATGGAAGACAATTACTGGGTCAGCCCCCGTCTAGCTCTTGGGTCACTTTGCTGCAAGTGATTAATTCGGTTTTGGATGGATAAAATCCCTTTGTGAAAGGTGGCATGGCGTTTGTTGGAGAAAATTGATTAAGTCGGAGCATTGGCCTCGGGCCATTGTGAGGACTGTCGATTTCTTCAGGTACAACACTTGTTTGCCTAGTAACAGAGTTGACATGTAATTCGGCATTGCTCTCGATTGTTCTCGGAGTTGTACCTCCGGAACTTTTGGATCTTGCCCCTTCACTCCATTTCATCCTCTTTGCTTGGATGAACGTGTGCACTTGTACCCCTTTCCGAGATGGTAGGCGCGATAATAAATTGCGGAG
>BSBK01011137.1:90000-127500 GCA_027943335.1 Chamaecyparis obtusa
CTGGGCGTGGCTACACGTATGACCCGAATGTAATTTTTTTTTTTTTTTTTTTTTTTTTTTTTAACTCTGGTTTTTTCGTTCTTATCCTCGTACGGAGCCTCCTTTGTTCATTTTTTTCCCGCGAGTTTCGACCCCGCCCGGGAGCGAGCTCGGCGCCGATCCCGCCCCGCCGCTCCCCGGAGAGCTCGACCGGTTCGGTTCCGCTCGGATCGGACCCCGCCCGCGAGCGCCGCTCGGCTCGACGAGCTCGATGGGGATCCCGTCCGCGGGCGAGCTGGGCGTGGCTACACGTATGACCCGAATGTAATTTTTTTTTTTTTTTTTTTTTAAAACTCTGGTTTTTTCGTTCTTATCCTCGTACGGAGCCTCCTTTGTTCATTTTTTTTCCGCGAGTTTCGACCCCGCCAGGGAGCGAGCTCGGCGCCGATCCCGCCCCGCCGCTCCCCGGAGAGCTCGACCGGTTCGGTTCCGCTCGGATCGGACCCCGCCCGCGAGCGCCGCTCGGCTCGACGAGCTCGATGGGGATCCCGTCCGCGGGCGAGCTGGGCGTGGCTACACGTATGACCCGAATGTAATTTTTTTTTTTTTTTTTTTTTTTTTTTTTAACTCTGGTATTTTCGTTCTTATCCTCGTACGGAGCCTCCTTTGTTCATTTTTTTTCCGCGAGTTTCGACCCCGCCCGGGAGCGAGCTCGGCGCCGATCCCGCCCCGCCGCTCCCCGGAGAGCTCGACCGGTTCGGTTCCGCTCGGATCGGACCCCGCCCGCGAGCGCCGCTCGGCTCGACGAGCTCGATGGGGATCCCGTCCGCGGGCGAGCTGGGCGTGGCTACACGTATGACCCGAATGTAATTTTTTTTTTTTTTTTTTTTTTTTTTTAACTCTGGTTTTTTCGTTCTTATCCTCGTACGGAGCCTCCTTTGTTCATTTTTTTCCCGCGAGTTTCGACCCCGCCCGGGAGCGAGCTCGGCGCCGATCCCGCCCCGCCGCTCCCCGGAGAGCTCGACCGGTTCGGTTCCGCTCGGATCGGACCCCGCCCGCGAGCGCCGCTCGGCTCGACGAGCTCGATGGGGATCCCGTCCGCGGGCGAGCTGGGCGTGGCTACACGTATGACCCGAATGTAATTTTTTTTTTTTAATTTTTTTTTTAACTCTGGTTTTTTCGTTCTTATCCTCGTACGGAGCCTCCTTTGTTCATTTTTTTTCCGCGAGTTTCGACCCCGCCCGGGAGCGAGCTCGGCGCCGATCCCGCCCCGCCGCTCCCCGGAGAGCTCGACCGGTTCGGTTCCGCTCGGATCGGACCCCGCCCGCGAGCGCCGCTCGGCTCGACGAGCTCGATGGGGATCCCGTCCGCGGGCGAGCTGGGCGTGGCTACACGTATGACGCGAATGTATTTTTTTTTTTTTTTTTTTTTTTTTAACTCTGGTTTTTTCGTTCTTATCCTCGTACGGAGCCTCCTTTGTTCATTTTTTTTCCGCGAGTTTCGACCCCGCCCCGGAGCGAGCTCGGCGCCGATCCCGCCCCGCCGCTCCCCGGAGAGCTCGACCGGTTCGGTTCCGCTCGGATCGGACCCCGCCCGCGAGCGCCGCTCGGCTCGACGAGCTCGATGGGGATCCCGTCCGCGGGCGAGCTGGGCGTGGCTACACGTATGACCCGAATGTAATTTTTTTTTTTTTTTTTTTTTTAACTCTGGTTTTTTCGTTCTTATCCTCGTACGGAGCCTCCTTTGTTCATTTTTTTTCCGCGAGTTTCGACCCCGCCCGGGAGCGAGCTCGGCGCCGATCCCGCCCCGCCGCTCCCCGGAGAGCTCGACCGGTTCGGTTCCGCTCGGATCGGACCCCGCCCGCGAGCGCCGCTCGGCTCGACGAGCTCGATGGGGATCCCGTCCGCGGGCGAGCTGGGCGTGGCTACACGTATGACCCGAATGTAATTTTTTTTTTTTTTTTTTTTAAAACTCTGGTTTTTTCGTTCTTATCCTCGTACGGAGCCTCCTTTGTTCATTTTTTTTCCGCGAGTTTCGACCCCGCCCCGGAGCGAGCTCGGCGCCGATCCCGCCCCGCCGCTCCCCGGAGAGCTCGACCGGTTCGGTTCCGCTCGGATCGGACCCCGCCCGCGAGCGCCGCTCGGCTCGACGAGCTCGATGGGGATCCCGTCCGCGGGCGAGCTGGGCGTGGCTACACTTATGACCCGAAAGTTTTTTTTTTTTTTTTTTTTTTTTTTTTTTTTTTTTTTTTTAACTCTGGTTTTTTCGTTCTTATCCTCGTACGGGGCCTCCTTTGTTCATTTTTTTTCCGCGAGTTTCGACCCCGCCCGGGAGCGAGCTCGGCGCCGATCCCGCCCCGCCGCTCCCCGGAGAGCTCGACCGGTTCGGTTCCGCTCGGATCGGACCCCGCCCGCGAGCGCCGCTCGGCTCGACGAGCTCGATGGGGATCCCGTCCGCGGGCGAGCTGGGCGTGGCTACACGTATGACCCGAATGTAATTTTTTTTTTTTTTTTTTTTTTTAACTCTGGTTTTTTCGTTCTTATCCTCGTACGGAGCCTCCTTTGTTCATTTTTTTTCCGCGAGTTTCGACCCCGCCCGGGAGCGAGCTCGGCGCCGATCCCGCCCCGCCGCTCCCCGGAGAGCTCGACCGGTTCGGTTCCGCTCCGATCGGACCCCGCCCGCGAGCGCCGCTCGGCTCGACGAGCTCGATGGGGATCCCGTCCGCGGGCGAGCTGGGCGTGGCTACACGTATGACCCGAATGTAATTTTTTTTTTTTTTTTTTTTTTTTTTTTTTAACTCTGGTTTTTTCGTTCTTATCCTCGTACGGAGCCTCCTTTGTTCATTTTTTTCCCGCGAGTTTCGACCCCGCCCGGGAGCGAGCTCGGCGCCGATCCCGCCCCGCCGCTCCCCGGAGAGCTCGACCGGTTCGGTTCCGCTCGGATCGGACCCCGCCCGCGAGCGCCGCTCGGCTCGACGAGCTCGATGGGGATCCCGTCCGCGGGCGAGCTGGGCGTGGCTACACGTATGACCCGAATGTAATTTTTTTTTTTTTTTTTTTTTAAAACTCTGGTTTTTTCGTTCTTATCCTCGTACGGAGCCTCCTTTGTTCATTTTTTTTCCGCGAGTTTCGACCCCGCCCGGGAGCGAGCTCGGCGCCGATCCCGCCCCGCCGCTCCCCGGAGAGCTCGACCGGTTCGGTTCCGCTCGGATCGGACCCCGCCCGCGAGCGCCGCTCGGCTCGACGAGCTCGATGGGGATCCCGTCCGCGGGCGAGCTGGGCGTGGCTACACGTATGACCCGAATGTAATTTTTTTTTTTTTTTTTTTTTTTAACTCTGGTTTTTTCGTTCTTATCCTCGTACGGAGCCTCCTTTGTTCATTTTTTTTCCGCGAGTTTCGACCCCGCCCGGGAGCGAGCTCGGCGCCGATCCCGCCCCGCCGCTCCCCGGAGAGCTCGACCGGTTCGGTTCCGCTCAGATCGGACCCCGCCCGCGAGCGCCGCTCGGCTCGACGAGCTCGATGGGGATCCCGTCCGCGGGCGAGCTGGGCGTGGCTACACGTATGACCCGAATGTAATTTTTTTTTTTTTTTTTTTTTTTTTTTTTAACTCTGGTTTTTTCGTTCTTATCCTCGTACGGAGCCTCCTTTGTTCATTTTTTTCCCGCGAGTTTCGACCCCGCCCGGGAGCGAGCTCGGCGCCGATCCCGCCCCGCCGCTCCCCGGAGAGCTCGACCGGTTCGGTTCCGCTCGGATCGGACCCCGCCCGCGAGCGCCGCTCGGCTCGACGAGCTCGATGGGGATCCCGTCCGCGGGCGAGCTGGGCGTGGCTACACGTATGACCCGAATGTAATTTTTTTTTTTTTTTTTTTTTAAAACTCTGGTTTTTTCGTTCTTATCCTCGTACGGAGCCTCCTTTGTTCATTTTTTTTCCGCGAGTTTCGACCCCGCCAGGGAGCGAGCTCGGCGCCGATCCCGCCCCGCCGCTCCCCGGAGAGCTCGACCGGTTCGGTTCCGCTCGGATCGGACCCCGCCCGCGAGCGCCGCTCGGCTCGACGAGCTCGATGGGGATCCCGTCCGCGGGCGAGCTGGGCGTGGCTACACGTATGACCCGAATGTAATTTTTTTTTTTTTTTTTTTTTTTTTTTTTAACTCTGGTATTTTCGTTCTTATCCTCGTACGGAGCCTCCTTTGTTCATTTTTTTTCCGCGAGTTTCGACCCCGCCCGGGAGCGAGCTCGGCGCCGATCCCGCCCCGCCGCTCCCCGGAGAGCTCGACCGGTTCGGTTCCGCTCGGATCGGACCCCGCCCGCGAGCGCCGCTCGGCTCGACGAGCTCGATGGGGATCCCGTCCGCGGGCGAGCTGGGCGTGGCTACACGTATGACGCGAATGTATTTTTTTTTTTTTTTTTTTTTTTTTTAACTCTGGTTTTTTCGTTCTTATCCTCGTACGGAGCCTCCTTTGTTCATTTTTTTTCCGCGAGTTTCGACCCCGCCCCGGAGCGAGCTCGGCGCCGATCCCGCCCCGCCGCTCCCCGGAGAGCTCGACCGGTTCGGTTCCGCTCGGATCGGACCCCGCCCGCGAGCGCCGCTCGGCTCGACGAGCTCGATGGGGATCCCGTCCGCGGGCGAGCTGGGCGTGGCTACACGTATGACCCGAATGTAATTTTTTTTTTTTTTTTTTTTTTAACTCTGGTTTTTTCGTTCTTATCCTCGTACGGAGCCTCCTTTGTTCATTTTTTTTCCGCGAGTTTCGACCCCGCCCGGGAGCGAGCTCGGCGCCGATCCCGCCCCGCCGCTCCCCGGAGAGCTCGACCGGTTCGGTTCCGCTCGGATCGGACCCCGCCCGCGAGCGCCGCTCGGCTCGACGAGCTCGATGGGGATCCCGTCCGCGGGCGAGCTGGGCGTGGCTACACGTATGACCCGAATGTAATTTTTTTTTTTTTTTTTTTTAAAACTCTGGTTTTTTCGTTCTTATCCTCGTACGGAGCCTCCTTTGTTCATTTTTTTTCCGCGAGTTTCGACCCCGCCCCGGAGCGAGCTCGGCGCCGATCCCGCCCCGCCGCTCCCCGGAGAGCTCGACCGGTTCGGTTCCGCTCGGATCGGACCCCGCCCGCGAGCGCCGCTCGGCTCGACGAGCTCGATGGGGATCCCGTCCGCGGGCGAGCTGGGCGTGGCTACACGTATGACCCGAAAGTTTTTTTTTTTTTTTTTTTTTTTTTTTTTTTTTTTTTTTAACTCTGGTTTTTTCGTTCTTATCCTCGTACGGGGCCTCCTTTGTTCATTTTTTTTCCGCGAGTTTCGACCCCGCCCGGGAGCGAGCTCGGCGCCGATCCCGCCCCGCCGCTCCCCGGAGAGCTCGACCGGTTCGGTTCCGCTCGGATCGGACCCCGCCCGCGAGCGCCGCTCGGCTCGACGAGCTCGATGGGGATCCCGTCCGCGGGCGAGCTGGGCGTGGCTACACGTATGACCCGAATGTAATTTTTTTTTTTTTTTTTTTTTTTAACTCTGGTTTTTTCGTTCTTATCCTCGTACGGAGCCTCCTTTGTTCATTTTTTTTCCGCGAGTTTCGACCCCGCCCGGGAGCGAGCTCGGCGCCGATCCCGCCCCGCCGCTCCCCGGAGAGCTCGACCGGTTCGGTTCCGCTCCGATCGGACCCCGCCCGCGAGCGCCGCTCGGCTCGACGAGCTCGATGGGGATCCCGTCCGCGGGCGAGCTGGGCGTGGCTACACGTATGACCCGAATGTAATTTTTTTTTTTTTTTTTTTTTTTTAACTCTGGTTTTTTCGTTCTTATCCTCGTACGGAGCCTCCTTTGTTCATTTTTTTCCCGCGAGTTTCGACCCCGCCCGGGAGCGAGCTCGGCGCCGATCCCGCCCCGCCGCTCCCCGGAGAGCTCGACCGGTTCGGTTCCGCTCGGATCGGACCCCGCCCGCGAGCGCCGCTCGGCTCGACGAGCTCGATGGGGATCCCGTCCGCGGGCGAGCTGGGCGTGGCTACACGTATGACCCGAATGTAATTTTTTTTTTTTTTTTTTTTTAAAACTCTGGTTTTTTCGTTCTTATCCTCGTACGGAGCCTCCTTTGTTCATTTTTTTTCCGCGAGTTTCGACCCCGCCCGGGAGCGAGCTCGGCGCCGATCCCGCCCCGCCGCTCCCCGGAGAGCTCGACCGGTTCGGTTCCGCTCGGATCGGACCCCGCCCGCGAGCGCCGCTCGGCTCGACGAGCTCGATGGGGATCCCGTCCGCGGGCGAGCTGGGCGTGGCTACACGTATGACCCGAATGTAATTTTTTTTTTTTTTTTTTTTTTTTTTTAACTCTGGTTTTTTCGTTCTTATCCTCGTACGGAGCCTCCTTTGTTCATTTTTTTTCCGCGAGTTTCGACCCCGCCCGGGAGCGAGCTCGGCGCCGATCCCGCCTCGCCGCTCCCCGGAGAGCTCGACCGGTTCGGTTCCGCTCGGATCGGACCCCGCCCGCGAGCGCCGCTCGGCTCGACGAGCTCGATGGGGATCCCGTCCGCGGGCGAGCTGGGCGTGGCTACACGTATGACCCGAATGTAATTTTTTTTTTTTAATTTTTTTTTTAACTCTGGTTTTTTCGTTCTTATCCTCGTACGGAGCCTCCTTTGTTCATTTTTTTTCCGCGAGTTTCGACCCCGCCCGGGAGCGAGCTCGGCGCCGATCCCGCCCCGCCGCTCCCCGGAGAGCTCGACCGGTTCGGTTCCGCTCGGATCGGACCCCGCCCGCGAGCGCCGCTCGGCTCGACGAGCTCGATGGGGATCCCGTCCGCGGGCGAGCTGGGCGTGGCTACACGTATGACGCGAATGTATTTTTTTTTTTTTTTTTTTTTTTTTTAACTCTGGTTTTTTCGTTCTTATCCTCGTACGGAGCCTCCTTTGTTCATTTTTTTTCCGCGAGTTTCGACCCCGCCCCGGAGCGAGCTCGGCGCCGATCCCGCCCCGCCGCTCCCCGGAGAGCTCGACCGGTTCGGTTCCGCTCGGATCGGACCCCGCCCGCGAGCGCCGCTCGGCTCGACGAGCTCGATGGGGATCCCGTCCGCGGGCGAGCTGGGCGTGGCTACACGTATGACCCGAAAGTAATTTTTTTTTTTTTTTTTTTTTTTTTGTAACTCTGGTTTTTTCGTTCTTATCCTCGTACGGGGCCTCCTTTGTTCATTTTTTTTCCGCGAGTTTCGACCCCGCCCGGGAGCGAGCTCGGCGCCGATCCCGCCCCGCCGCTCCCCGGAGAGCTCGACCGGTTCGGTTCCGCTCGGATCGGACCCCGCCCGCGAGCGCCGCTCGGCTCGACGAGCTCGATGGGGATCCCGTCCGCGGGCGAGCTGGGCGTGGCTACACGTATGACCCGAATGTAATTTTTTTTTTTTTTTTTTTTTTTTTTTAACTCTGGTTTTTTCGTTCTTATCCTCGTACGGAGCCTCCTTTGTTCATTTTTTTTCCGCGAGTTTCGACCCCGCCCGGGAGCGAGCTCGGCGCCGATCCCGCCCCGCCGCTCCCCGGAGAGCTCGACCGGTTCGGTTCCGCTCGGATCGGACCCCGCCCGCGAGCGCCGCTCGGCTCGACGAGCTCGATGGGGATCCCGTCCGCGGGCGAGCTGGGCGTGGCTACACGTATGACGCGAATGTATTTTTTTTTTTTTTTTTTTTTTTTTTAACTCTGGTTTTTTCGTTCTTATCCTCGTACGGAGCCTCCTTTGTTCATTTTTTTTCCGCGAGTTTCGACCCCGCCCGGGAGCGAGCTCGGCGCCGATCCCGCCCCGCCGCTCCCCGGAGAGCTCGACCGGTTCGGTTCCGCTCGGATCGGACCCCGCCCGCGAGCGCCGCTCGGCTCGACGAGCTCGATGGGGATCCCGTCCGCGGGCGAGCTGGGCGTGGCTACACGTATGACCCGAATGTAATTTTTTTTTTTTTTTTTTTTTTAACTCTGGTTTTTTCGTTCTTATCCTCGTACGGAGCCTCCTTTGTTCATTTTTTTTCCGCGAGTTTCGACCCCGCCCGGGAGCGAGCTCGGCGCCGATCCTGCCCCGCCGCTCCCCGGAGAGCTCGACCGGTTCGGTTCCGCTCGGATCGGACCCCGCCCGCGAGCGCCGCTCGGCTCGACGAGCTCGAATGGGATCCCGTCCGCGGGCGAGCTGGGCGTGGCTACACGTATGACCCGAATGTAATTTTTTTTTTTTTTTTTTTTTTTTTTAACTCTGGTTTTTTCGTTCTTATCCTCGTACGGAGCCTCCTTTGTTCATTTTTTTTCCGCGAGTTTCGACCCCGCCCGGGAGCGAGCTCGGCGCCGATCCCGCCTCGCCGCTCCCCGGAGAGCTCGACCGGTTCGGTTCCGCTCGGATCGGACCCCGCCCGCGAGCGCCGCTCGGCTCGACGAGCTCGATGGGGATCCCGTCCGCGGGCGAGCTGGGCGTGGCTACACGTATGACCCGAATGTAATTTTTTTTTTTTAATTTTTTTTTAAACTCTGGTTTTTTCGTTCTTATCCTCGTACGGAGCCTCCTTTGTTCATTTTTTTTCCGCGAGTTTCGACCCCGCCCGGGAGCGAGCTCGGCGCCGATCCCGCCCCGCCGCTCCCCGGAGAGCTCGACCGGTTCGGTTCCGCTCGGATCGGACCCCGCCCGCGAGCGCCGCTCGGCTCGACGAGCTCGATGGGGATCCCGTCCGCGGGCGAGCTGGGCGTGGCTACACGTATGACGCGAATGTATTTTTTTTTTTTTTTTTTTTTTTTTTAACTCTGGTTTTTTCGTTCTTATCCTCGTACGGAGCCTCCTTTGTTCATTTTTTTTCCGCGAGTTTCGACCCCGCCCCGGAGCGAGCTCGGCGCCGATCCCGCCCCGGCGCCGATCCCGCCCCGCCGCTCCCCGGAGAGCTCGACCGGTTCGGTTCCGCTCGGATCGGACCCCGCCCGCGAGCGCCGCTCGGCTCGACGAGCTCGATGGGGATCCCGTCCGCGGGCGAGCTGGGCGTGGCTACACGTATGACCCGAAAGTAATTTTTTTTTTTTTTTTTTTTTTTTTTTTAATTTAACTCTGGTTTTTTCGTTCTTATCCTCGTACGGGGCCTCCTTTGTTCATTTTTTTTCCGCGAGTTTCGACCCCGCCCGGGAGCGAGCTCGGCGCCGATCCCGCCCCGCCGCTCCCCGGAGAGCTCGACCGGTTCGGTTCCGCTCGGCTTGATCAGCTCTGGTCGCTAGATCACTTGACAAAATTAGGTCAACAGGCAGATCAACTCGGGTCACCAACTAGATCAACTCAGGTCGCAAACTAGATCATCTCGGGTGGCTAGATCAACTCTGCTCGCTAGTCGGTAACTCATACTGCCATAATAAATTAGGTCACTACAACGACTCTGGTCGCTCGGTCGACTAAGGTGACTCAGGTCACTGGGTGGACTTGGTCGACTCGGTCGACTCGATCGACTCGGGTCACCGAGTTGACTCAGGTAGCCAAATCGACTCAGGTCGAGTCAGTCACCTGACCGACCCGGTCGACTCGGGTCGACGCAGTCAACTTGAGTCAACTCAGTTGACTTGGATCACCGGGTCGACTAGGGTGACTTAGGTCGACTCAGCTGACTCGGTTGACTCAGGTCGACTCAAGTCGACTTGGGTTGTCGGATCTACTCGGGCCTCTAGATTGCACGGGTCACTAGATCAACTCAAGTTGCTAGCGAGATCAGCTCAGGTCACCACACAGGTAACCAACTAGATCAACTCGGGTCACTAGATCAGCTTGGGTCACCAGCTAGATCAGCTCTAGTCGCTAGATCACCTGACAAAATCAGGTCACTAACTAGATCAGCCTGGGTCACCAACCATTTCATCTTAGGTCGCCAACTAGATCAGCTTAGGTCGCTAACTAGATCAACTCAGGTCGCCAGATCAGCTCTGGTTGCCAGCCAAAAACTTTGACTGCCATAATAAATTGGGTCACCACAGCGACTCGGGTCACCAGGTCGACTCGGTTGACTCGGGTCACCAGGTCGACTTGGTTGAATCAGGTCACTGGGTCGACTCGGTCGACTCGATGGACTTGGGTCACCAGGTCGACTTGGTTGACTCAGGTCACCGGGTCGACTCAGTCACCTGACTGACTCGGTCGACTCGGGATGACTCAGTTGACTCAGGTCATCGGATCGACTCGAGTCACCAAGTTGACTCGGGTCACCGGGTCGACTTGGGTTGTCAGATCGACTCGGGCCTCTGGATCAGTACGGGTCACTGGATCAACTCAAGTCGCTAGCGAGATCAACTCAGGTCACCACACGGGTCGCCAACTAGATCAACTCACATCGCCAGATCAGCTTGGGTCACCAACCAGATCAACTCTGGTCGCTAGATCACCTGACAAACTTAAGTCACCAGCCAGATTAGCTTAGGTCACCAGCCAGTAACTCTGACTACCATAATAAATTAGGTCACCACAGTGACTCAGGTAACTGGGTTGACTCAGTCGACTCAGGTCGACTCAGTTGACTCAGGTCACCGGGTCGACTCGATCGACTCAGTTGACTCGATTCACCGGGTTGACTTAGGTTACTGGGTTGACACGATCGACTCAGTTGACTCAGGTCATTGGGTGGACTCCGTTGACTTAATCGACTCAGGTCACCGGGTTGACTCAGTCACCTGACTGACTCGGGTCGACTTGGTTGACTCGGGTCACAAGGTCGACTTGGTTGACTCGGGTCATCAGGTCGACTTGGTTGATTCGGGTCATCGGGTCGACTCGGTTGAGTCGGGTCACCAGGTCGACTCAGGTCGACTTGGGTTACCAGATCGACTCAGGCCTCTGGATCAGGATGGGTTACTGGATCAACTCAAGTTGCTAGCAAGATCAACTTAGGTCACCACACGGGTCACCAACTAGATCAACTCTGGTCGCCAGATTAGCTTGGGTCACCAACCAGATCAACTCTGGTCTCCAGATCACCTAACAAAATTAGGTCACTAGCAACTTGGGTCACTGGGTCGACTCAATTGACTCAGGTCACCGGGTGAACTCGGTCGACTCAGTTGACTCGGGTCACCGGGTCGACTCGGTTGACTCGGGTCATTGGGTCGACTCGGTCGAGTCAGGTCACCAGGTCGACTCGATCGAGTCGGGTCATCGGGTCGACTCAGGTCGTCGGGTTGACTCAGGTCAACTCGGTTGACTCAGGTCACCGGGTCGACTCGGTTGACTTGGGTCACCGCATCGACTTGGTTGACTCAGGTCACTGCGTCGACTCGGTTGACTCGGGTCATCGGGTTGACTCGGTTGACTCGGGTCATCGGGTCGACTCGGTTGACTCAGGTCACTGGGTTGACTCAATTGACTCAGGTCACTGGGTCGACTCGGTTGACTCGGGTCACCGAGTCAACTCGAATCGACTTGGGTTGCCGGATCGACTCAGGCCTCTAGATTGGGATGGGTCACTAGATCAACACAAGTCGCTAGTGAGATCAACTCAGGTCACCACACGGGTCACCAACTAGATCAACTCAGGTCACCAAATCAGATTGGGTCACTAGCCAGATCAGCTCTGGTCGCCAGATCACCTCACAAAATTAGGTCGACAGCCAAATCAGCTTAGGTTGCCAACTAGATCAATTCAGGTCACCAGATCAGCTCTAGTCACCAGCCAGTAACTCTGACTGCCATAATAAATTAGGTCACCATAGTGACTCAGGTCGCTGGGTCGACTCGATCGACTCGGGTCACCAGGTCAACTCGGTTGACACGGGTCACTGGGTCGACTCGGTCGACTCTGTTGACTCGAGTCACCGGGTTGACTCGGTCGACTCAGGTCACTAGGTCGACTTAGGTCGACTCAGTCACCTGACTGACTCGGTCGACTTGGGTCGACTTGGTTGCCTCGAGTCATCGTGTTAACTCAGTTGACTCAGGTCATCGGGTCAACTCAGTTGACTCCGGTCATTGGGTCAACTCAGTTGACTCAAGTCATCAGGTCAACTTAGTTGACTCAGGTCACTGGGTCGAGTCGGTCGACGCGGTTGACTCAGGTCACCAGGTCGACTTGGGTTGCCGGATCGACTCGGGCCTCTAGATCAAGATGGATCATCGGGTCAACTCAAGTTACTAGCGAGATCAACTCAGGTCACCACATGGGTCGCCAACTAGATCAACTTGGGTCACCAGATTAGCTTGGGTCACCAGCTAGATCAGCTCTGGTCGCCATATCAGCTTATGTCACCAACTAGATCAACTCAGGTCGCCAGCCAATAACTTTGACTGCCATAATAAATTGGGTCACCATAGTGACTCGGGTCGCTAGGTCAACTTGGTTGACTCAGGTCATAGGGTCGACTCGGTTGACTCAGTTGACTCAGGTCATTGGGTCGACTCAGTTGACTCATGTCACTGGGTCGACTCGAGTCACCAGGTCGACTCGGTTGACTCAGGTCACTAGGTCGACTCGGGTCAACTCAGTCACCTTACTAACTTAGGTAGACTTGGTTGACTTGGGTCACCAGGTCAACTTAGGTCATCAGGTCAACACGGTTGACTCAGGTCACTAGGTCAACTCTGTCGACTCAGGTCACCAAGTCAGCTGGGTCGACTTAGTCAACTCTGGTCACCGGGTCGACTCAGTTGATTCGAGTCACCGGGTCACTGGGTCGACTCGGTTGGCTCGGGTCATCGAGTTGACCAGGTTGACTCGGGTCACTGGGTCGACTCGGTGGACTCGAGTCGACTCGATTGACTCAGGTCGAGTTGGGTTGCCGGCTCGACTCGGGCCTCTGGATCGGGATGGGTCACTGGATCAACTCAAGTCGCTAGCGAGATCAACTCAGGTCACCACACGGATCACCAACTAGATTTACTCAGGTCGCCATATCAGCTTGGGTCACCAACCAGATCAGCTCTTGTCACCAGATCACCTGACAAAATTAGTTCACCAACCAGATCAGGTTAGGTCACCAATTAGATCAACTCAGGTCGCTAGATTAGCTCTGGTCGCCAGTGAGTAACTCCGACTGCCATAATAAATTGGGTCACCACAAAAACCCTGGTCGCTGGGTCGACTCAGTCAACTCAGTCAACTTGATCAACTCGGGTCACCGGGTCAACTCGGGTCATCGGGTCAACTCGGGTCACTGGGTCGACTCGGTCGACGTGGGTCACCGAGTCGACTTGGGTTGCCGAATCAACTTAGGCCTCGAGTCGACTTGGGTTGACACGGGTCGACCTAGTCGACTCAGGTCACTAGGTTGACTCAATTGATTCAGGTCACTAGGTCAACTCAGTCGACTCTGGTTTACTCGGGTCGACTCGGTCACCTGACCGACTCGGGACACCACGTCGACTCAGTCGACTCGGTTGACTCGGGTCATCGAGTCGACTCGGTTGACTCGGGTCATCGAGTCGACTCGGTTGACTCAGGTCACTCGGTCAACTCGATAGACTCGGGTCACCGAGTCGACTTGGGTTGCCGGATTGACTCAGGCCTCTGGATCAGGACGGGTCACTGGATCAACTCAAATCGCTAGCAAGATCAACTCAGGTCACCACACGGGTCGCCAACTAGATCAACTTGAGTCACCAGATCAACTTGGGTCACCAGCCAGATCAGCTCTGGTCTCCAGATGACCTGACAAAATTAGGTCACTAGCCAGATCAGCTTAGGTCACCCACTAGATCAATTCAGGTTGCCAGCTCAGCTCTGGTCGCCAGCTAGTAACTTTAACTGCCATAATAAATTAGGTCACCACAGCGACTTGGGTCACTGGGTCGACTCAGTTGACTCGGGTCATCGGGTCAACTCGGTCGACTCAGTTGACTTGGGTCACCAGGTCGACTCGGTTGACTCGAGTCATTGGGTCGACTCAGTTGACTCGGGTCACTGGGTCGACTCAATTGAGTCAGGTCACTGGGTCGACTCGGTCAACTTAGGTCATCGGGTCGACTCAGTCACCTAACCGACTCGGTCGACTCAGGTCGACTCGGATCACCGGGTTGAATCGATCGACTTGGTTGACTCGGGTCACCGCGTCAACTCAGTTGACTCGGGTCGACTCGGTTGACTCAGGTCACTGGGTTGACTCAGTTGACTCAGGTCACCGGGTCGACTCGATTGACTCAGGTCACCGGGTCGACTCGGGTCACCGGGTCAACTCGGTTGACTCGGATGATCGAGTCGACTCGGTCGACTCGGATCGACTTGGGTTGTTGGATCAACTCAAGCCTCTAGATCAGGATGGGTCACTAGATCAACACAAGTCGCTAGCGAGATCAACTCAGGTCACCACACAGGTCGCCAACTAGATCAACTCGAGTCGCCAGATCAGATTGGGTCACCAGCCAGATCAGCTCTGGTTGCTAGATCACCTCACAAAATTAGGTCGACAGCCAAATTAGCTCTGGTCACTAGATCACCTCACAAAATTAGGTCGACAACCAGATCAGCTTAGGTTGCCAACTAGATCAATTCAGGTCGCTAGATCAACTCTGGTCGCTAGCCAATAACTTTGACTGCCATAATAAATTGGGTCACCACAGCGACTCGGGTCGCTGGGTCGACTCGGTCGAGTCGGGTCACTGGGTCGACTTGGTTGACTTAGGTCACTAGGTCAACTCGGTCGACTCAGTTGACTCAGGTCACCGGGTTGACTCGGTTGACTCAAGTCACCGGGTCGACTTAGGTCGACTCGGTTGACTTGGGTCACCAGGTCGACTCAATTGACTCAGGTCATCGGGTCAACTCAGTTGACTCAGGTCATCGAGTCGACTCGATCGACTCGGGTCACTAGGTTGACTCGGTCGACGCGGTTGACTCAAGTCACCGGGTTGACTTGGGTTGCCGGATCGACTTAGGCCTCTAAATCGGGATGAGTCACTTGGTCAACTCAAGTCGCTAGCGAGATCAACTCAGGTCACCACACGGGTCGCCAACTAGATCAACTCAGGTCACCACACGGGTCGCCAACTAGATCAACTCAGGTCGCCAGATCAGCTTGGGTCACCAGCTAGATCAGCTCTGGTCACCAGATCACCTAACAAAATTAGGTCACCAGCCAGATCAGCTTATGTCACCAACTAGATCAACTCGGGTCGCCAGCCAGTAACTTCGACTGCCATAATAAATTGGGTCACCACAGTGACTCAGGTCGCTGGGTCGACTCGGTTGACTCAGGTCACAGGGTCGACTCGGTTGACTCAAGTCATCGGGTCGACTCGGTTGACTCATGTCACTGGGTCAACTCAGGTCACCGGGTCGACTTAGTTGACTTAGGTCACCAGGTCGACTCAGTTGACTCAGGTCACCGAGTCGACTCGGGTCGACTCAGTCACCTTACTGACTTAGGTCAACTTGGTTGACTCAGGTCACCATGTCAACTCAGGTCATTGGGTTGACACGGTTGACTCGGGTCACTGGGTTAACTCTATCGACTCGGTTGACTCGGGTCACCGAGTCGACTCAGTCGACTCTGGTCACCGGGTCGACTTGGTTGATTCGGGTCACCGGGTCACTGGTCGACTCGGTTGGCTCGGGTCATCGGGTCGACTCGGGTCACTGGGTCGACTCGGTTGACTCAGGTCGACTGGGTCGACTTAGTCAACTCTAGTCACCGGGTCGACTCGGTTGATTCGGGTCACCGGGTCACTAGGTCGACTCGGTTGGCTCGGGTCATCGGGTCGACTCAGGTCACTGGGTCGACTCGGTTGACTCAGGTCGACTGGGTCGACTTAGTCGACTCTGGTCACCGGGTCGACTCGGTTGATTCAGGTCACCGGGTCACCGAGTCGACTCGGTTGGCTCAGGTCATCAGGTCGACTCGGTTGACTCGGGTTGCTAGCTCGACTTGGGTTGCTGGCTCGACTCGAGCCTCTAGATCGAGACGGGTCATTGGATCAACTCAAGTCGCTAGCGAGATCAACTCAGGTCACCACATGGGTCGGCAACTAGATTTACTCGAGTCACCATATCAGCTTGGGTCACCAACCAGATCAGCTCTTATCGCCAGATCACCTGACAAAATTAGTTCACCAGCCAGATCAGGTTAGGTCGCTAACTAGATCAACTCGGGGTGCTAGATCAGCTCTAGTCGCCAGTGAGTAACTCTGACTACCATAATAAATTAGGCCACCATAAAAACCCCGGTCGCTGGGTCGACTTGGTTGACTCAGGTCACCGGGTCGACTCAGTTGACTCGGGTCATTGGGTCGACTCGGTCAACTCGGGTCACCGGGTCGACTCGGGTCATCGGGTCACTGGGTCGACTCGGGTCACCGAGTCGACTTGGGTTGCTGGATTGACTCAAGCCTCGAGTCGACTTGGGTTGACACGGGTCGACCTAGTCAACTCAGGTCACCGGGTCGACTCAATTGATTCAGGTCACTAGGTTGACTCAGTCGACTCTGGTTGACTCGGGTCGACTTAGTCACCTGACCGACTCAGTTGACTCGGGTCACCACGTTGACTCGGTCGACTCGGTTGACTCAGGTCGACTCAGTTGACTCGGGTCATCGGGTCGACTCAGTTGACTCAGGTCACTCGGTCGATTCGGTTGACTCGGGTCACTTGGTCAACTCGGGTCGACTTAATCACCTGACTGACTTAGGTCGACTTAGTTGACTCGGGTCACCAGGTCGACTCAGTTGACTCAGGTCACTGGGTCAACTCTGTCGACTCAGGTCACCAGGTCGACTGGGTCAACTCAGTCGACTCAGGTCACCGGGTCGACTCAGTCACTTGACCGACTCGGTTGATTCGGGTCACTGGGTCGACTCGGTTGACTCAAGTCACTGGGTCGACTCGATTGACTCGGGTCGACTCGAGTGACTCGGGTCACCGGGTCAACTCGGGTTGACTCGGGCCTCTAGATCAGGAGGGGTCATTGGATCAACTCAAGTTTCTAGCGAGATCAACTCAAGTCACCACACGGGTCCCCAACTAGATTTACTCAGGTCACCATATCAGCTTGGGTCACCAGCCAAATCAACTCTTGTCGCCAAATCACCTGACAAAATTAGTTCGCCAGCTAGATCAGGTTAGGTCGCCAACTAGATCAACTCGGGTTGCTAGATCAGCTCTGGTCGCCAATGAGTAACTCCAACTGCCATAATAAATTAGGTCACCACAGAAACCCCAGTCGCTGGGTCGACTCGGGTCGACTCGATTGACTCGGGTCATTGGGTCGACTCGGTCAACTCGGGTCACCGGGTCGACTCGGTTGTCGACTTGGGTCACTGGGTCGACTCGGGTCACCGAGTCGACTTGGGTTGCTGGATCGACTCAGGCCTCAAGTTGACTTGGGTTGACACGGGTCGACCTAGTCTACTAAGGTCTCCTGGTCGACTCGGGTCGACTCAATCGATTCAGGTCACTGGGTCGACTCAATCACCTGACTGACTCGGTCATCTCAGGTCACCATGTCGACTCGATTGACTCTTGTCATCGGGTTGACTCAGTTGACTCAGGTCACTGGGTCAACCGATTGACTCAGGTCACTGGGTCGACTCGGTCACCACACGGGTCACCAACTAGATCAAGTTAGGTAGCTAGCGAGATCAACTCAGGTCACCACACTGGTCCCCAACTAGATCAACTCGGATCGCCAGATCAGCTTGGGTCACCAGCCAGATCAGCTGTGGTCGCCAGATCAGCTTGGGTCACCACATTGACTCAGGTCGCCACATTACTTGGCCAACTCGGGTCACCAGCCAGATCAACTCAGGTGACTCGGTTGACTCAGGTTATCGGGTCGACTCGGGTCGACTTGGGTTGCCAGATCAACTCGGGCCTCGAGTCGACTTGGGTTGACTTGGGTCACCAGGTCGATGCGGGTTGTCAGGTCAACACGAGTCACCGGTTCGACATGGGTCGCCAGTTTGACACGGGTCACTGGGTCGACACGGGTCACTGGGTCGACGCGAGTCACTGGGTCGACGCGGGTCACTAGGTCGACGCAGGTCGCTGGGTTGACTCGGGTCGTCAAGTTGACTCGGGTCGCCGGGTCAACTCAGGTTATTGGATCGACTCGGGTCTCTAGATCAGGACAGGTCACTTGATCAACTCGGGTCACCACATGAGTCACCAATTAGATCAACTCAGGTCACCAGATCAGCTTGGGTCACTAGCCAAATCTGCTCTGGTCGCCAAATCACCTAACCGACTCGGGTCGCCAGCCAGATCAGCTTGGGTCACCACATCACCTGGCCAACTCGGTTCGCCAGATCAACTCAGGACACGACATCGACTCAGGTAGTTAGCTAGATCATCTCAGATCACCAGATCGCCCGATGAACTCAGGTCGGGTGGGGTCTCTAGATCGAGTCGAGTCACCAGATCAAGTCGGGTCCCGAGCCAGATCAACTCAGGTCACCACATCGACTCGGGTCACCAGCCAGATTAGGTCAGGTCACTAGATAGCCTGACCTACTTAGATCTCCAGTGAGTCTGTCCACTTTTTGAATGATTGACCCATACTCCTCTTCAAGTATTATCATAGTCAAGTCTCCGCTTCTAGCTCGACAATAAGAAGGGCGTGACTCCATGTATGGCCTGAGTGATTTTTTTTTAACTCTGGTTTTTTCATTCTTTTTGTCGTAGGGAGCCTCCTTTGTCTATTTTTTTTACAACTTTTGACCTCGCTCACGATCAAGCTAGGCCAACTCATTTAAACTTGGATCGCATAAATCTAATATGCACAATAGTAATGTTGATGAGTATGCAAACACATCAATGAAGTCATCTCAGTATGTCAAGTCCCCCAACTTAGATCACTCGAGTCGCATATGTAACTCAGATAGCCATAATAAATTAGGTCACCATAGTGACTCGGGTCCACTAGGTCGACTCAGGTCACGGGGTCGACTCGGGTCATCAAGTCAACTCAGGTTGCTGCGGTTGACATAGCCGAATCGACTCAGGTCTTTGGATCGGGACGGGGTCACTTGATCAACTCGTGTCGCTAGCCAAATCAACTTAGGTCATCACATGGGTCGCCAACTAGATCAACTCTGGGTCGCTAGATCAGCTCTGGTCACCAGATCACCTGACCAACTTAGGTCGCCAACCAAATCAGCCTTGATCGCCACATTGACTCAGGTTGCCACATCACCTAGCCAACTTGGGTCGCCAGCCAGATCAACTCGAGTTGCCAGATCGACTCGGACACCACATCGACTCAGGTAGTCAGCTAGATCATCTTGGATCCCTAGGATCGCTCGATGAACTCAACTCAGGTGGGGTCTCTAGATCAAGTCGGGTCACCAGATCAAGTCGGGTCCTGAGCTAGATCAACTTAGGTCACCACATCGACTTAGGTCACCAGCCAGATCAGGTCCCTAGCCAGATCAACTCAGGTCACCACATCCAATATGCACAATAGTAATGCTGATGAAGTATGCAAACTCATCAATGAAGTCATCTTCAGTATGCCAAGTTGTCAAGTCCTCCAACTTAGATCAGTCGAGTCGCATAAGTAACTCCAACTACCATAATAAACTTAGATCACTCAGGTCGTTAGGTCGACTCGGTTGCCGGCTTGGACTCGGGTCTCTAGATCGCGATAGGTCGCTGGATCAACTCGGGTTGCTAGCTAGATTAACTCAAGTCACCACATCGACTTGGGTCATCACCTAGATCAGCTCAGGTTGCCACATCACCTAACCAACTCAGGTCAGGTCGGGTCCACCAGATTAATTCGGGTCACCAGCCCAGATCAATCTTAGGTTGCCACATCAACTCGAGTATCCAGATAGATCAGCTCGGGTCACCAAATCACCTAACTAACTTAGGTCAGGTTGGGTTAGGTCTCCTGATCAGGTCGGGTCACCGGATCAACTCAGGGTCGCTAATTAGATCAACTCGGGTCACTAACATGATCAACTCGGGTCAACACATCAGCTTATGTTGTTAACACATTCCCAATATGCCAAGCTGTCTAGTTTGCTAGCTCGGATCACTCGAGTCGCATAAGTAACTCGTATTGCCAAAACAACTTGGGGTCACCTAAATTAACTCGAGTCATCAGATCGACTCGGGTCGCCAGATCGACTCGGTCACCGGATCGACTCGAGTCCTCGAATCGACTCGGTGTCACCGTATTGACGCAGGGTCACCGGATCGACTCAGGTCTCCAGATCAGGATGGGTCGTCCGATCGACTCGGTTCATCGGATCGATTCGGGTATCCAGATAGATCAAATCAGGTCACCAAATCACCTGACTAACTTAGGTTAGGTCGGGTCTCTGGATCGAGTCGGGTCACCAGATCAAATTGGGTCTCCAGCCAGATCAACTCGGGTCAACACATCGACTCGAGTCACCAACCAGATCAACTTGGGTCGCCAGACAACTCAGGTCAGGTCGGGTAAGGTCTCCAGATTGGGTCAAGTCGCGGGATCATTTCAGCTCGCACAGCCAGATCAACTCGAGTTGCTACATCGACTCGACTCGACTCGCCAACCAGATCAGCTCAGGTCATTAGATCACCTGACCAACTCGAGTCAGGTCGACGGATGAAGTCAGATCGCCAGATCAACTCAGGTCGCCAGCCAGATCAACTCAGATCATCACATCGACTTAGGTCGCCAGCCAAATCAGCTCGGGTCACCAAAATCAACTCGGGTCACCAGCCAGATCAACTCGTGGTTACAAATTTGAGTTTTGACACCACTCGCAAGCGAGCTAGGCTAACTCATTCAAACTTGGATCGCCTCAATCTAATATGCATAATAGTAATACTAACGAGTATGCAAACTCATCAATGAAGTCAACTTAGTATGCCAGCCTGATCAACTCAGGTCAACAAATTGACTCGGGTCACCAACCAGATCAACTCGGGTCACCAGATTGCCAGGCCAAGTTGGGTCGGGTCGGGTTGGGTCAGGTCTCTAGATCGGGTTGGGTTCAGTTCTCTAGATCGGGTCGGGTTGCCAGATCAATTCTTGTCGCCAACCAGATCAAACTCAGGTCGCCAACATCGACTCGGGGTCGTCAGCCAGATCAGCTCGGGTCACCACATCACCTAACCAACTCGGGTTAGGTCGGGTCACCCGATCAATTGGGGTCACTAAGGTGGGTGTGACTCATGAATGGCACGAGTGGTTTTCTTTTTTCAACTCTAGTTTTTTCATTCTTTTCATTGTACGAAGCCTCCTTTGTCTATTTTTTTAGGACTTTTGACCCCGCCTGAGGATCGCCAACGAGCTCGACCGGATCCTGTCCGAGATCTTGCTCGTGAGCGAGCTCACCGGGATCCCGTCGCCAACGAGCTAGGCGTGACTCCATGGATGGCTCTAGTGATTTAAGTTTTTTATAACTTGAAAATTTTGTTCTTTTTCCTTGTATAGAGCCTCCTTTATCCATTTTTTCCTACGAGTTTCGACCCCGCCAGCGACCTTGTTAAGTTCTCATCGCAGGTCTTGGCCCTACTACCACGAAAGCCTCCCAGCGGTTATATGAAATGACCCCGGGTCATTTCAACACTGCGTCTAACAATAACTAGTCAGACTGCATCAAATGATGTCCACCTCGATCCATGCCAACTCATTCAAACTTGGATCACCTCAATCTAATATGCCAATAGTAATGCTGACATGTATGCCAACTCATCAATGAAGTCGCCTTAGCATGCCAAGCTGTCAAGTCCCCCAACTTGAATTACTCCAGTCGCATAAGTAATTCGGATCATTGGATCGACTCGCATCGCCGAGTCAACTCGGGTTTCTGGATCGACTCGAGTCCCCAAAACAACTTGGGTTGCCAGTCGGATCAACTCGGGTCACCATCCAGATCAACTCAGGTCGCAAGATCACCTGACTAACTTAGATTGACGAAGTTGCCTAGCCAACTTGGATCGCTAGACTTGCCAGATCGACTCGAATCACTGGAGTCGTCAGATCGACTCAGATCTCTATTTCAAGTCGGCCCTATTGCCACGAAGGCATCCCAATGATAACCAGTCAGATCGCAAGTTAAATCACATCAAATGATGTTCACCTCGATCTGTGCTAACTCATTCAATCTTGGATCACCTCGATCCAATATGCCAAGCTGTCAAGTCCACCAGCTCAGATCACTCGAGTTGCATAAGTAACTCAGATCGCCAGAACAACTCGGGTCACCAGATCGACACAGGTCGTCAAATCCACTCGGGTTGCCGAATCAACTCGAGTCGTCGGATCGACTCGGGTCTCCAGATTAGGACGGGTTGTCAGATCGACTCGGGCCGCCAGCCAAATCTACTCGGGTCCCCTACATCGACTCAGGTATCCATATAGATCATATTGGGTCGCCAAATCACCTGACTAACTAAAGTTAGGTCAAGTTTGGTCGGGTCAGGTCTCCGGATGGGTCGGGTCACCGGATCAACTTGGGTCAACATATCGACTCGAGTCGCCAACCAGAACAACTCGGGTCACCAGATTGCCAGACCAACTCGGGTTGGGTCGGGTCAGGTCTTCAGATCGGGTCAGGTCACGGGGATCATTTTGGGTCGCCAGCCAGATCAACTCGGGTCGCCACATCAACTCGACTCACCAACCAGGTCAGGTCGGGTCACCAGATCACCTGACCAACTCGGTCAGGTCGACGGATGAAGTCGGATCGCTGGATCAACTCAGGTCGCTAGCCAGATCAACTTGGGTCACCACACCAACTCAGGCCGCCAGCCAAATCAGCTCAGGTCGCGAGATCAACTCAGGTCAACAAATGTGACTTTTGACCCCCACTCACAAGTGAGCTAGGCTAACTCATTCCAAGTCTCTCATGGAAAAGTCCATGACTTCCCATTCCTATACCTATGCTGACGAGTATGCCAACTCATCATGAATTCGGCTCAGCATGCCAAGTTGTCAAGTCCCCCAACTTGAATTACTCCAGTCACATAAGTAATTTAGATCACCAGAACAACTCGGGGTCACCGGATCGACTCAATTTCGCCGGATTGACTTGGAATCACCGGATCACTAGAGTCGGCAAAGTAACCCAGATCTCTAGGGTCATAACGGGATAGGTATTGTTTACGGATGTAACGACCTCTGAGATGAGCCCAACTCGTCAATCGGAGCCAGCTCGCCAATCTGATTGAGCTAGCCGATCTGAGCCAACTCACCGATTTGAGCTAGCAGACACCTCTCAAGAATTGAGTTTGAGAACTTCTCCACTAATGAGTTGTCCTCAAGATGTGAACTTGCATCCAGATTAGGACTTGTGGCTTGCACGAGCCAATGTCATGAAGACCTCCTACGTACATGCAACCAATGCATCTCATAGTCCAACATAGTTCTGAACTAGCTCATTACGCCACCATCTCGCACATGTTCCAAGTCTCCCATGGAAAAGTCCCCAACTTCCCATTCCAATACCTAGTTGATTTCACCTCGTATCGAGTCCCCAACAAGATCCAATGCCACTCTGCACAAAGCAGTCCATGCTACTTCATGCAGCTCGAATGACACCTCGACTTGACTCTAAACCTTACCCAGGCCAAAACTATTAACAACTTGTCGCACAACCCCATGAATGCTCCTCGAATCAAGTCCCTGACATGACCCTACTCCTGAGTGTCACCAAACAACTCCTTTGTTACACCTCGGATCGAGTTCCCTTACATGTCAGTCAAGTCAGTCGACGTGTTAGCTCTATTTCTAGTATGAGGTGATCTTGTCACATCAACACTACACCCATCCATTGTAAGTTAGCCATACCACCACAAAGTCATCCAACAGTCATTATGAAATGACCCCTATCACATCAAGCTGTGTTGGTTTGTTCAAGTCGGCCCTATTGCCACGAAGGCATCCCAATGGTAACTAGTCAAATCGCATCAAATGATGTTCACCTCGATCTATGCCAATGCTGCCTATGATTGATTTGCTAGCTCTCTACGGATATTTTTGGATATGCCATTTGATACCTGAATGCTATGCATGGGTTCGTGCTTAGACGATCGAGCTGAGCTTAAGGATGTTGAGTTCTCAAGTGAATATGAATAGGCGAGTTGTTCTATGGAGTAGAACTCAGGAATGCATGATGGATTGAGCTCATCTCGCGGATCCGAGCCAGCTCGTTGATCCGATCCAGCTTGTCGATCTGAGCCAGCTCGACGATCCGAGCCAGCTCGTCAAGTTGAGCCTTTTACGAGATTTAAATTTTTGCGACCTATCGACGTCGGCAAGCATTTGTATGGGGGAGAAAGACTCGGACTAATAACTTATCCTCGTAGGGGAGGTGTTGTTGGTGGATGTGAGGATTTTTGAGATGAGACCCAAGCTGGAACAAATTCTAGTGCGCATTGTGATTAGAGCTAAGCTAAAGGATATTGAGTTCTCAAAGGAATACAAATAGGCAAGTTGTTTTATGGAGTAGAACACGGGAATGCATGATGGATCCGATCCGATTTGAGCCGAGCCGGCTCGGCGATCCGAGCCAGCCAGCTTGGAAAACCGAGCCGGCTCGCTCGGCAAACCGTGCCAGCTCGCCGATTCGAGTCAGCTCGCTCGGTGATCCGAGCCAGCTCGCTTGGCGATCCGAGCCTTTTACGAGATTTTAAGTTTTTGTGACTTATCGGCGTCGGCAAGCATTTCTACGTGGGAGCAAGACTCGGACTAATAACTTATATAGGGGAGGTGTTGTTGGTGGATGTAAGGATCTTTGAGATGAGACTCGAGATGGAATGGATTCTAGTGCCCATTGTGATTCGAGCTGAGCTAAAGGATGTTGAGTTCTCAAGTGAATACAAATAGGTGAGTTGTTCTATGGAGTAGAACACGGGAATGCATGATGGATTGAGCTCAGCTCGTCGATCCGAGCCAGCTCACGGATTCGAGCTAGCTTGTCGAGCTGAGTCTTTTACGAGATTTAAAGTTTTCGTGACCTATCCGTGTCGGCGAGCATTTCTACGGGGGAGCAAGACTTGGACTAATAACTTATATAGGTGGAGGTGGTGTTGGTGGATGGAAGGATCTTTGAGATGAGACCCCGAGCTGGAACGGATTCTAGTGCGCGTTGTGATTCGAGTTGAGCTAAAGGATGTTGAATTCTCAAGTGATTACAAATAGGCGAGTTATTCCATGGAGTAGAACACGGGAATGCATGATGGATTGAGCTCAGCTCGGCGATCCGAGCCAGCTCGGCGATCCAGCCAGCTCGGCGATCCGAGCCAGCTCGGCGATCCGAGCCAGCTCGGCGATCCGAGCCAGCTCGGCGATCCGAGCCAGCCCGTCGAGCTGAGTCTTTTACAAGATTTAAATTTTTTTGTGACCTTTCGGCGTTGGCGAGCATTTCTACGGGGGAGTAAGACTCGGACTAATAACTTATATAGGGGAGGTGTTGTTGGTGAATGTAAGGATCACTGAGATGAGACCCGAGCTGGAACGGATTCTAGTGCGCGTTTTGATTCGAGCTGAGCTAAAGGATGTTCAGTTCTCAAGTGAATACAAAGAGGTGACTCATTCTATGGAGTAGAACATGGGAATGCATGATGGAATGAGCTCAGATCGCCGATCCGAGCTAGCTCGCGATCCGAGCCACGGGTATGTACGATCCGAGCCAGCCCGTCTGAGCTGAGTCATTTATGAGATTTAATTTTTTGTGACCTTTCGGCGTTGGCGAGCATTTCTACGGGGGAGCAAGACTCGGACTAATAACTTATATAGGGGAGGTGTTGTTGGTGAATGTAAGAATCATTGAGATGAGATCCGAGCTGGAACGGATTCTAGTACGCGTTGTGATTCGAGCTGAGCTAAAGGATGTTCAGTTCTCAAGTGAATACAAAGAGGTGAGTCATTCTATGGAGTAGAACATGGGAATGCATGATGGAATGATCTCAGATCGTCGATCCGAGCTATCTCGTCGATCCGATCCAGCTCGCTGATCCGAGCCATGGGTATGTAGGTAGTTTTTATGAGATCGGCTCGCCCGCCCACAAGTCAAACATCGATTCTCTTATTAAGGGTGAGCCCTTGTCTAGCGTTTGGGTCGCTCGGTACAAGCTGTTCGATTTGTAATGTGTGCAAAGCTTTTGGGTTGATATTTGGAAGATTTAAATTTTTTGTGAGCTATTCTCCTCGTTTCACTTGATATTTTTGAAGATTTGAATTATTTGTGAGCTATTCTCCCCGTTTCCCTTGATTTTTTTGGAAGAATTGGAATTTTTGAGAGTTGTTCTCTTCGCCTCAAATTTCTACGGAAGAGCAAGACTTGGACTAATAACTTATATAGGGGAGGTGTTGTTGGTGAATGAAAGGATCTTTGAGATGAGACCCGAGCTGGAACGGATTCTAGTGCGCGTTGTGATTCAAGCTGAGCTTAAAGGATGTTCAGTTCTCAAGTGAATACAAAAGAGGTGAGTCGTTTTATGGAGTAAGAACACGGGAATGCATGATGGAATGAGCTCAGATCGACGATCCGAGTCAGCTCGCTGATCTGAGCCACGGGTATGTAGGCAGTTTTCATGAGATCGGCTCGCCCGGCCCACAAGTCAAACACTGATTCTCTTATTAAGGGTGAGCCCTTGTCTAGCGTTTGGGTCGCTCGGTACAAGCTGTTTGATTTGTAATGTGTGCGAAGCTTTTGGGTTTGATATTTGGAAGATTTGAATTTTTTGTGAGCTATTCTCCTCGTTTCACTTGATTTTTTTGAAGATTTGAATTATTTGTGAGCTATTCTCCCCATTTCCCTTGATTTTTTGGAAGATTTGGATTTGTTGCGAGTTGTTCTCTTCGCCTCAAATTTCTACGGAAGAGCAAGACTTGGACTAATAACTTATATAGGGGAGGTGTTAGTTGGTGAATGCAAGGATCTTTGAGATGAGACCCGAGCTGGAACGGATTCTAGTGCACGTTGTGATTCGAGCTGAACTAAAGGATGTTTAGTTCTCAAGTGAATACAAAGAGGTGAGTCATTTATGGAGTAGAAGACGGGAATGCATGATGGAATGAGCTCAGATCGCCGATCCGAGCTAGCTTGTCGATCCGAGCCACGGGTATGTAGTCAGTTTTCATGAGATCGGATCGTCCGGGCCACAAGCAAGCTATTTTTTGTGAGCTATTCTCTTTGTTTCCTTTGATTTTTTTGGAAGACTTGCATTTTTTTGTGAGCTATTCTCTTCGTTTCAATTGAATTTTTGGAAGTTATGCATTTTTTGTGATGTAGTCTCTTCGTTTCACTTGCATTTTTGGGAGATTTGATTTTTTTTGTGAGCTATTCTCTTCTTTTCCCTTGAATTTTTTTTTGCAAGACTTGCATTTTTTGTGAGCTAATTCTCTTCGTTTCAATTGAATTTTTAGAAGTTTTGAATTTTTGTGATCTATTCTTCTTTGTTTCACTTGTATTTTTGAGAGATTTGAAATTTTTGTGAGATATTCTCTTCGGCTCAAATTTCTACGGAAGTGCAATACTTGGACTAATAACTTATATAGGGGAGGTGTTGTCCGCGGAAGCTCCCCCATGCCCCTCTAATAGAATCAGTGCTAGTGATCCCGTTTTGAAATCCGACGGACGGATGGATGAGCAGGTCGGATTTCAAAACGGGGATCAGCAGCACTGATTCCATTAGAGGGGCATGAAGCCACCTGATTGCTATGCGGGGGCTGCTCAAAGTCCCGTCTTTCGAGTCGCTCGACGGCGCAAGTCGGAAAGGGTTCGACAGCGGTTGTCGTTCCAATGCGTCGTCGCGAGTGACATGGAAGGCGATCTTCGGGTTAGCCCTTGTCTAGCTTTTGGGTCGCTTGGTACAAGCGATCTGCTATGTACTTTCCGCGAACCCCTATCCGGGTACTCGTTAGCTATGCATTGGCTCTTGCATGTGTGGAACGGAGAGATGCGGCCTTCACAGGGAGTCGGCCTGAAATAGTTCTGTGCGTGGCGAATGGAGCCGCGTATAGCTTTTGGGTCGTTTGGATAGGGTGCCCTCCAAGCGAATCAGTGCTGGTGCTCGGACGGATTTGCGGCTCAGATTTAAAATGTGAGGAGGCATGCCTGATTTTATTTGAGGGGCATGAAGCCACCTGATTGCTATGCGGGGGGCTCCCCTGGGTCGTCTCTTTTGGGTCACTCGATGGCGCAAGTCGGAGAAGGGTTCGACAACGGTAGTCGTTCCAGCGCGTCGTCATTAGTGATACTGAAGTCGATCTGTGTGCAGCCCCGTCTAGCACTTGGGTCTGCATGCCGCAAGAAGATTTGAATTTTTTGTGAGTTAAAGTCTTTTTCTTTTTTTTCGTTTCACTGGAGTTTTTGCGAGATTTGAAGTTTTTGTGAGCTATTCTCTTCGTTTTCACTTAAATTTTTTGTGAGCTATTCTCTTCGTTTCACTTGAATTTTTGGAAGTTTTGAGTTTTTTGTGAGCTATCCTCTTCGTTTCACTTGAATTTTTGCAGGATTTGAATTTTTTGTGAGCTATTCTTCTTTGTTTCACTTGGTTTTTTGGAAGATTTGAATTTTTTGTGAGCTATTTTCTTTGTTTCCTTGTTTTTTTTTGGAAGACTTGCATTTTTTGTGAGCTATTCTCTTCTTTTCCCTTGATTTTTTTTTTTGCAAGACTTGGATTTTTTGTGAGCTATTCTCTTCATTTCAATTGAATTTTTGGAAGTTTTGAATTTTTTGTGATCTATTCTCTTTGTTTCACTTGTATTTTTGAGAGATTTGAAATTTTTGTGAGATATTCTCTTCGGCTCAAATTTCTACGAAAGTGCAATACTTGGACTAATAACTTATATAGGGGAGGTGTTGTCCGCGGAAGCTCCCCCATGCCCCTCTAATAGAATCAGTGCTGGTGATCCCGTTTTGAAATCCGACAGACGGACGGATGATTAGGTCAGATTTCAAAATGGGGATCAGCAGCACTGATTCCATTACAGGGGCATGAAGCCACCTGATTGCTATGCGTGGGCTGCTCGAAAGTCCCGTCTTTCGGGTCGCTCGATTGCGCAAGTCGGAAAGGGTTCGACAGCGGTTGTCGTTCCAATGCGTCGTCGTTGTGACATGTAAGGCGATCTTAGGGTCAGCCCCCGTCTAGCTTTTGGGTTGCTTTGGGTACAAGCGATCTGCTGATGTACTTTCCGCGAAACCCTATCCGGGGTACTCGTTAGCTATGCGTTGTCTCTTGCATGTGTGCAACGAAGAGATGCGGCCTTCACAGGGAGTCGGCCTGAAACAGTTCTGTGCGTGCGAATGGAGCCGCGTATAGCTTTTGGGTCGTTTGGATAGGGTGCCCCTCCAAGTGAATCAGTGCTGGTGCTCGGATGGATTTGCGGCTCGGATTTAAAATGTGAGTAGCATGCCTGATTTTATTGGAGGGGCATGAAGCCACCTGATTGCTATGCGGGGGCTCCCCTGGGTCGTCTCTTCTGTGTCACTCGATGGCGCAAGTCGAGAGGGTTCAACAACGGTAGTTGTTCCAGCGCGTCGTCATTAGTGTTACTGAAGTCGATCTGTGGGCGTGCCCCGGTCTAGCATTTGGGTCTGCATGCGGCAAGAAGATTTGAATTTTTTGTGAGTTAAGTCTTTTTCGTTTCACTGGAGTTTTTGCGAGATTTGAAGTTTTTTGTGAGCTATTCTCTTCGTTTCACTTGAATTTTTGGAAGTTTTGAATTTTTTGTGAGCTATTCACTTCGTTTCACTTGAATTTTTGAAGTTTTGAATTTTTTGTGAGCTATTCTCTTCCTTTCACTTGAATTTTTTGCAGGATTTGAATTTTTTGTGAGCTATTCTTCTTTGTTTCACTTGGTTTTTTCGAAGATTTGAATTTTTTGTGAGCTATTCTCTTTGTTTCCCTTGATTTTTTTTTGGAAGACTTGCATTTTTTGTGAGCTATTCTCTTCGTTTCAATTGAATTTTTGGAAGTTATTGCATTTTTTGGTGATGTAGTCTCTTCGTTTCACTTGCATTTTTGGGAAATTGATTTTTTTGTGAGCTATTCTCTTCTTTTTCCTTGATTTTTTTTGCAAGACTTGGATTTTTTGTGAGCTATTCTCTTCATTTCAATTGAATATTTGGAAGTTTTGAATTTTTTGTGATCTATTGTTCTTTGTTTCACTTGTATTTTTGAGAGATTTGAAATTTTTGTGAGATATTCTCTTCGGCTCAAATTTCTACGGAAGTGCAATACTTGGACTAATAACTTATATAGGGGAGGTGTTGTCCGCGGAAGCTCCCCCATGCCCCTCTAATAGAATCAGTGCTGGTGATCCCGTTTTGAAATCCGACAGACGGACGGATGATTAGGTCGGATTTCAAAACGGGATCAGCAGCACTGATTCCATTAGAGGGGCATGAAGCCACCTGATTGCTTATGCGGGGGCTGCTCAAAGTCCCGTCTTTCGGGTCGCTCGATGACGCAAAGTCGGGAAGGGTTCGACAGCGGTTGTCGTTCCAATGCGTCGTCGCTGTGACATGGAAGGCGATCTTCGGGTCAGCCCCCGTCTAGCTTTTGGGTTGCTTTGGTACAAGCGATCTGCTTGTACTTTCCGCGAAACCCTATCCGGGTATTCGTTAGCTATGCGTTTGTTTCTTGCATGGGTGGAACGGAGAGATGCGGCCTTCACAGGGAGTCGGCTTGAAACAGTTCTGTGCGTGCGAAAGGAGCCGCGTATAGCTTTTGGGTCGTTTGGATAGGGTGCCCCTCCAAGTGAATCAGTGCTGGTGCTCGGACGGATTTGCGGCTCGGATTTAAAATGTGAGTAGCATGCCTGATTTTATTGGAGGGGCATGAAGCCACCCGATTGCTATGCGGGGGCTCCCCTGGGTCGCCTCTTTTGGGTCACTCGATGGCGCAAGTCGGAGAAGGGTTCGACAACGGTAGTCGTTCCAGCGCGTCATCATAGTGATACTGAAGTCGATTTGTGGGCGAGCCCCCGTCTAGCTCTTGGGTCTGCATGCCGCAAGGAGATTTGAATTTTCGTGAGTTTAAGTCTTCGTTTTTCCTTGATTTTTTTTGGAAGACTTGAATTTTTGGAAGTTCTGAATTTTTTTGTGAGCTATTATCTTTCGTTTCACTTGAATTTTTGCAAGATTTGAAATTTTTGTGAGCTATTCTCTTTGTTTCACTTGGTTTTTTTTGGAAGATTTGAATTTTTGTGAGCTATTCTCTTTGTTTCCCTTTGTTTTTTTTTTTTTTGTTTTTTTTTGGGAAGACTTGCGTTTTTTTGTGAGCTATTCTCTTCGTTTCAATTGAATTTTGGAAGTTATGCATTTTTTGTGATGTAGTCTCTTCGTTTCACTTGGTTTTTTGGAAGATTTGAATTTTTTTGTGAGCTATTCTCTTTATTTCCCTTTGATTTTTTTGGAAGACTTGCATTTTTTGTGAGCTATTCTCTTCGTTTCAATTGAATTTTTGGAAGTTATGCATGATGCATTTTTTGGGAGATTTGATTTTTTTTGTGAGCTATTCTCTTCTTTTCCTTTGAATTTTTTTTGCAAGACTTGCATTTTTTTGTGAGCTATCTCTTCGTTTCAATTGAATTTTTGGAAGTTTTGAATTTTTTGTGATCTATTCTTCTTTGTTTCACTTATATTTTTGAGAGATTTGAAATTTTTGTGAGATATTCTCTTCGGCTCAAATTTCTACGGAAGTGCAATACTTGGACTAATAACTTATATAGGGGAGGTGTTGTTCGCGGAAGCTCCCCCATGCCCTCTAATGGAATCAGTGCTGGTGATCCCGTTTTGAAATCCGACAGACGGATGGATGATTAGGTCGGATTTCAAAACGGGATCAGCAGCACTGATTCCATTATAGTGGGCATGAAGCCACCTGATTGCTATGCGTGGGCTGCTCAAAGTCTCATCTTTCAGGTCGCTCGACGGCGCAAGTCGGAAATGGTTCGGCAGCGGTTGTCGTTCCAATGCGTCGTCGCAGCGACATGGAAGGCGATCTTCGGGTCAGCCCCTGTCTAGCTCTTGGGTTGCTTTGGTACAAGCGATCTGCTATGTACTTTCCGCGAACACCTATCCCGGTACTCGTTAGCTATGTGTTGGCTCTAGCACGCATGGAACGCAGAGATGCGGCCTTCACAGGGAGTTGGCCTGAAACAGTTCCGTGCCTTGCGAATGGAGCCGCGTATAGCTTTTCGGTCGTTTGGATAGGTGCCCCTCCAAGTGAATGAGTGTTGGTGCTCGGACGGATTTGCCGCTCGGATTTAAAAATGTGAGCAGCAGCACAGATTCTATTGGAGGGGCATGAAGCCACCCAATTTTTATGCGTGGGCTCCCTTGGGTCGTGTCTTTTGGGTCACTCGATGGCGGAAGTCAGAGAAGGGTTCGACAGCGGTAGTCGTTCCAGCGCGTCGTCATAGTGATACTGAAGTCGATCTGTGGGCGAGCCCCCGTCTAGCTCTTGGGTCTGCATGTCGCAAGAAGATTTGAATTTTTTGAGTTAAGTCTCTTCGTTTCACTTGAATTTTTGCGAGATTTGAATTTTGTTTGTTGCGAGGTAGTAAAATTCTCTTCGTTTTGACTTGAAGTTTTGGATTTTTTGTGAGCTATTCTCTTCGTTTTTCCTTGGTTTTTGTTTTGGAAGACTTGAATTTTTTGTGGGGCTATTATTTTATTCTTTTCACTTGAATTTTTGGAAGTTTTGAATGTTTTTGTGAGCTATTCTCTTCGTTTTCACTTGAATGTTTGCAAGATTTGAATTTTTTGTGAGCTATTCTGTTTGTTTCACTTGGTTTTTTTGGAAGATTTGAATTTTTTGTGAGCTATTCTGTTTTGTTTTCCCTTGATTTTTTTGTAAGACTTGCATTTTTTGTGAGCTATTCTCTTCGTTTCAATTGAATATTTGGAAGTTGTGCATTTTTTTGTGATTGTAGTCTCTTCGTTTCACTTGCATTTTTGGGAGATTTGATTTTATTGTGAGCTATTCTCTTTTTTTTCCCTTGAATTTTTTTGTGAGCTATTCTCTTCGTTTCAATTGAATTTTTGGAATTTCTGAATTTTTTGTGATCTATTCTCTTTTTGTTTCACTCGTATTTTTGAAAGATTTGAAATTTTTGTGAGATATTCTCGTCGGCTCAAATTTCTACGGAAGTGCAAGACTTGGACTAATAACTTATATAGGGGAGGTGTTGTCCGCGGAATCTCCCCCATGCCCCTCTAATAGAATCAGTGCTGGTGATCCCGTTTTGAAATCCGACAGACGGACGGATGATTAGGTCAGATTTCAAAACGCGATCAGCAGCACTGATTCCATTAGAGGGGCATGAAGCCACCTGATTGCTATGCGGGGGCTGCTCAAAGTCCCGTCTTTCGAAGGTCGCTCGACGGTGCAAGTCGGAAAGGGTTCGGCAGCGGTTGTCGTTCCAATGCGTCGTCGCAGTGACATGGAAGGCGATCTTCGGGTCAGCCCCCGTCTAGCTTTTGGGTTGCTTTGGTACAAGCGATCTGCTATGTACTTTCCGCGAACCCCTATCCGGGTACTCGTTAGCTATGCGTTGGCTCTTGCATGCGTGGAACGAAGAGATGCGGCCTTCACAGGGAGTTGGCCGGAAATAGTTCTGCTCTTGTGAATGGAGCCGCGTATATAGCTTTTGAGTCGTTTGGGTAGGTGCGCCCCTCCAAGAGAATCAGTGCTGGTGCTCGGACGGATTGGTAGCTCGGATTTAAAATATGAACACTAGCACTGATTCTATTGGAGGGGCGCATTAGGCCACCCGCTTGCTATGCGGGGGCTGTCCAGGGTCGTAACTTTTGGGTCAGTCGACGGTGCACTTCGGAAAGGGTTCGACAGCGGTTGTCGTTCCAACACATCGTCGCATTGACAAGAAAGGCGATCTTCGGGTCAGCCCCCGTCTAGCTCCCGGGTCACTTGGTACAAGCTACTTGCTATGTCGCTTCGACTTCCGATACTTGAGTGCGCAATGGCTCAAGATGCTTTGCATTGGAATCAGTTAGTTATCATATGTGTCGGCGGATTGGATCTCAAGTCAATCTAGGCGGGTGCGACATTAGTTGCTAAGTCTCGATCGAAAACGATTTGGATTCATCTAGATGCATTGTTATCTGACTTGAGGAACTATGCGAGCGAGTTGGGTTACCTCCTCGTGGATATGTTGGATACGCGTTATGACGGATAAGATGATGGATTGCGGTAAGAATGACGAATTTTTGGAAGATGAATTATTTTGGTGAGCCATGTTCTTTGTTTTACTTGAATTTCTGGAAGATTTGAATTTTGTTTTCTAGCTATTCTTTTCGTTTTCCTAGATTTTTTCGAAAGACTTGAATTTTTTGTGATCTATTCTGTTCGTTTCACTTGAATTTTTGGAAGATTTGATTTTTTGTGAGCTTTTTGTCATCGTTTCACTTGAATTTTTGGAAGATTTGAATTTTTTGGGAGCCAGTTTCTTCGGCTTAAATTTCCACTCAAGAGCAAGACTCGGACTAATAACTTATATAGGGGAGGAGTTGTGTGTTGTTCGCGGAAGCTCCCCCATACCCCTCTTATAGAATCATTGCCGGTGATCGGACGGATGTGTAGGTCGGATTTCAAAATGGGATCACCAGCACTGATTCTATTAGAGGGGCATGAAGCCACTTGATTGCTATGCGGGGGCTGCCCAAAGTCCTGTCTTTCGGGTCGCTCGACGGTGCAAGTCGGAAAGGGTTCGGCAGCGGTTGTCGTTCCAATGCGTCGTCGCAGTGATATGGAAGGCAATCTACGGGTCAGCCCCTGTCTAGCTTTCGGGTCACTTTGGTACAAGTGATTTGCTATGTACTTTCCGCGAACCCTATCCACGTACTCGTTAGCTACGCGTTGGCTCTTACACGAGCGGAACGGAGAGATGCGGCCTTCACAGGGAGTTGGCCGGAGATAGTTCTGTTTTTGTGAATGGAGCCGCGTATAGCTTTTGAGTCGTTTGGGTAGGTGCCCCCCTCCAAGAGAATCAGTGCTGGGTATCTCGGATTTAAAATCTGAGCACTAGCGCTGATTCTATTGGAGGGGCGCATTAGGCCACCCGCTTTCTATGCGGGGCCTGTCCAGGATCGTGTCTTTTGTGTCAGTCGACGTTGCAAGTAGGAAAGGGTTCGACAGCGGTTGTCGTTCCAACGCATCGTCGCATTGACAAGAAACGCAATTTTTGGGTCAGCCCCCGTCTAGCTCCCGGGTCGCTTGGCACAAGCGATTTGCTCTGTCGCATGCTGCATTAAGATTTGAATTTTTTGTTTGCTATTCTCATTTTTGTTTCATTGGAAGATTCGAATTTTTTGCGATCTCCTCTTTTGTTTCCTTTGATTTTTTTTTGGAAGATTTTAATTTTTTGTGAGCCTACTCTCTTCGATTCACTTGAGTTTTTGGAAGAAATGGATTTTTTTGGTGAGCTATGTTCTTTCTTTTACTTGAAGTTTTGGAAAATTTGAATGTTTTGCTAGTTGTTCTTTTCGTTTCCCTTCGATTTTTTCGGAAGACCTGAATTTTTTGTGAGCTATTCTGTTCGTTTCACTTGAATTTTTTGAAGATTTGATTTTTTTGTGAGCTTTTTCCTCATCGTTTCACTTGAATTTTTGGAAGATTTGAATTGTTTGGGAGCCATTCTCAACGGCTCAAATTTCTACGGAAGAGAAGCGGGGGCTGCCCAAAGTCCTGTCTTTCGGGTCACTCAACGGTGCAAGTCGGAAAGTGTTCGGCAGCGGTTGTCGTTCGAATGTGTCGTCGCAGTGACATGGAAGGCAATCTTCGGGTCAGCCCCCGTCTAGCTTTCGGTTCGCTTTGGTACAAGCGATTTGCTATGTACTTTCCGCGAATCCTATCCGGGTACTCGTTAGCTATGCGTTGGTTCTTGCATGCGTGGAACGGAGAGATGCGGCCTTCACAGGGAGTTGGCCGGAGATAGTTCCGTTCTTGTGAATGGACCGGCGTATAGCTTCTGAGTCGTTTGGGTAGGTGCGGCCCTCCAAGAGAATCAGTGCTGGTGCTTGGACGGATTGGTAGCTCAGATATAAAATTTGAGCACTAGCACTGATTCTATTGGAGGGGCGCATTAGGGCACCCGTTTGCTATGCGGGGGCTGCCCATGCCCATGGTAGTGTCTTTTGTGTCACTCGACGGTGCAAGTTGGAAAGGGTTCGACAGCGGTTGACGTTCAAATGTTTCGTTGTAGTGACATGGAAGACAATTACTGGGTCAGCCCCCGTCTAGCTCTTGGGTCACTTTGCTGCAAGTGATTAATTCGGTTTTGGATGGATAAAATCCCTTTGTGAAAGGTGGCATGGCGTTTGTTGGAGAAAATTGATTAAGTCGGAGCATTGGCCTCGGGCCATTGTGAGGACTGTCGATTTCTTCAGGTACAACACTTGTTTGCCTAGTAACAGAGTTGACATGTAATTCGGCATTGCTCTCGATTGTTCTCGGAGTTGTACCTCCGGAACTTTTGGATCTTGCCCCTTCACTCCATTTCATCCTCTTTGCTTGGATGAACGTGTGCACTTGTACCCCTTTCCGAGATGGTAGGCGCGATAATAAATTGCGGAGTGAGCATTTCTTGTAGTTCTGCCCAGCCCTTGTGCAGTTGGAAGTTCTCATCTTCATATTTAGTTGAATTTTGCCACGCACGAGTGTCGTAGAGAATTGCGACAGTGTGTATGTCATTTGTTTGACTGAAAGATGCGCTTGTTCCGAAGTTTACGACAGTTGCATTTGCCATGGGCCTTGGCACTTGGCACGTTCCATCTTTGCGATACATGAGCTCCGACAGTAACAAGTGTTGGGAATCGTTGCACGTAAGGTGAGTGTCCTGCTTTCATATTTCATCGTTGTCCCACTCTCCACCCTTTAAGCCTTTCCTAGTGTTTTTAGCGTGGCCCGGAGTGCGATGAAAGGTTGGTTGCCTTGTACACAAGTGCGGTCTTGGCCATCTCGTCTTCATTTTCTACGAGGCACTATCGTCTTGCTCTGGTTTGCAGGGCAAAGTCCTCTCTGTCTGTGGAGTTAAACTTGCAGACGAGTATGGCCAAGGCTTTTGGTTGGATGCGGAAACCGTTAAGGCTGTCGAGACGGGAGTTGTCGTGCGGGGTGCACCAAAGAAGTGCGTAGGTGGCATATGCCTGGGAAATGGATGTCTCTGAGTGGCCTTACTCGGTCGCGTGCACGGTGCATACTCTCGGGGCAGTGACTGTTGCGAGCATGTGCGATTCGGGTGTCTTCGGGTAAAGGGTTCCGTACGGGATGTTCTTCCCAGGCTCCTGTGAACCGAGCATCCGTTTTGCAATGACCCGACATGCGTGGCCATTTCATGTCTTTCTGGATGCGGAAAGCGTTAATGTTTGTCGAGACGGAAGTTGTCGTGCGGGGGTGCACCAAAAAAGCGCGTAGGTGGCATATGCCTGGGAAATGGATGTCATTGAGTGGCCTTACTCGGTCGCGTGCGCGGTGCATACTCTCGGGGCAGTGACTGTTGCGAGCACTTGCGATTCGGATGTCTTCGGGTAAAGGGTTTCGTACGGGATATTCTTCCCAGGCTCCTGTGAACCGAGGATCCGTTTTGCAATGATCCGACAGGCGTAGACATTTTCAATCTGTCGAGACGCGGAAATTGTTTTCATGCTGTGCCGAGGCGTTTTCTTTACC
>BSBK01011137.1:137500-170000 GCA_027943335.1 Chamaecyparis obtusa
CGAGTTTCGACCCCGCCCGGGAGCGAGCTCGGCGCCGATCCCGCCCCGCCGCTCCCCGGAGAGCTCGACCGGTTCGGTTCCGCTCGGATCGGACCCCGCCCGCGAGCGCCGCTCGGCTCGACGAGCTCGATGGGGATCCCGTCCGCGGGCGAGCTGGGCGTGGCTACACGTATGACCCGAATGTAATTTTTTTTTTTTTTTTTTTAAAACTCTGGTTTTTTCGTTCTTATCCTCGTACGGAGCCTCCTTTGTTCATTTTTTTTCCGCGAGTTTCGACCCCGCCCCGGAGCGAGCTCGGCGCCGATCCCGCCCCGCCGCTCCCCGGAGAGCTCGACCGGTTCGGTTCCGCTCGGATCGGACCCCGCCCGCGAGCGCCGCTCGGCTCGACGAGCTCGATGGGGATCCCGTCCGCGGGCGAGCTGGGCGTGGCTACACGTATGACCCGAAAGTTTTTTTTTTTTTTTTTTTTTTTTTTTTTTTTTTTTTTTTAACTCTGGTTTTTTCGTTCTTATCCTCGTACGGGGCCTCCTTTGTTCATTTTTTTTCCGCGAGTTTCGACCCCGCCCGAGAGCGAGCTCGGCGCCGATCCCGCCCCGCCGCTCCCCGGAGAGCTCGACCGGTTCGGTTCCGCTCGGATCGGACCCCGCCCGCGAGCGCCGCTCGGCTCGACGAGCTCGATGGGGATCCCGTCCGCGGGCGAGCTGGGCGTGGCTACACGTATGACCCGAATGTAATTTTTTTTTTTTTTTTTTTTTTTAACTCTGGTTTTTTCGTTCTTATCCTCGTACGGAGCCTCCTTTGTTCATTTTTTTTCCGCGAGTTTCGACCCCGCCCGGGAGCGAGCTCGGCGCCGATCCCGCCCCGCCGCTCCCCGGAGAGCTCGACCGGTTCGGTTCCGCTCCGATCGGACCCCGCCCGCGAGCGCCGCTCGGCTCGACGAGCTCGATGGGGATCCCGTCCGCGGGCGAGCTGGGCGTGGCTACACGTATGACCCGAATGTAATTTTTTTTTTTTTTTTTTTTTTTTTTTTTAACTCTGGTTTTTTCGTTCTTATCCTCGTACGGAGCCTCCTTTGTTCATTTTTTTCCCGCGAGTTTCGACCCCGCCCGGGAGCGAGCTCGGCGCCGATCCCGCCCCGCCGCTCCCCGGAGAGCTCGACCGGTTCGGTTCCGCTCGGATCGGACCCCGCCCGCGAGCGCCGCTCGGCTCGACGAGCTCGATGGGGATCCCGTCCGCGGGCGAGCTGGGCGTGGCTACACGTATGACCCGAATGTAATTTTTTTTTTTTTTTTTTTTTAAAACTCTGGTTTTTTCGTTCTTATCCTCGTACGGAGCCTCCTTTGTTCATTTTTTTTCCGCGAGTTTCGACCCCGCCCGGGAGCGAGCTCGGCGCCGATCCCGCCCCGCCGCTCCCCGGAGAGCTCGACCGGTTCGGTTCCGCTCGGATCGGACCCCGCCCGCGAGCGCCGCTCGGCTCGACGAGCTCGATGGGGATCCCGTCCGCGGGCGAGCTGGGCGTGGCTACACGTATGACCCGAATGTAATTTTTTTTTTTTTTTTTTTTTTTTTTAACTCTGGTTTTTTCGTTCTTATCCTCGTACGGAGCCTCCTTTGTTCATTTTTTTTCCGCGAGTTTCGACCCCGCCCGGGAGCGAGCTCGGCGCCGATCCCGCCTCGCCGCTCCCCGGAGAGCTCGACCGGTTCGGTTCCGCTCGGATCGGACCCCGCCCGCGAGCGCCGCTCGGCTCGACGAGCTCGATGGGGATCCCGTCCGCGGGCGAGCTGGGCGTGGCTACACGTATGACCCGAATGTAATTTTTTTTTTTAAATTTTTTTTTTAACTCTGGTTTTTTCGTTCTTATCCTCGTACGGAGCCTCCTTTGTTCATTTTTTTTCCGCGAGTTTCGACCCCGCCCGGGAGCGAGCTCGGCGCCGATCCCGCCCCGCCGCTCCCCGGAGAGCTCGACCGGTTCGGTTCCGCTCGGATCGGACCCCGCCCGCGAGCGCCGCTCGGCTCGACGAGCTCGATGGGGATCCCGTCCGCGGGCGAGCTGGGCGTGGCTACACGTATGACGCGAATGTATTTTTTTTTTTTTTTTTTTTTTTTTTAACTCTGGTTTTTTCGTTCTTATCCTCGTACGGAGCCTCCTTTGTTCATTTTTTTTCCGCGAGTTTCGACCCCGCCCCGGAGCGAGCTCGGCGCCGATCCCGCCCCGCCGCTCCCCGGAGAGCTCGACCGGTTCGGTTCCGCTCGGATCGGACCCCGCCCGCGAGCGCCGCTCGGCTCGACGAGCTCGATGGGGATCCCGTCCGCGGGCGAGCTGGGCGTGGCTACACGTATGACCCGAAAGTAATTTTTTTTTTTTTTTTTTTTTTTTTTAACTCTGGTTTTTTCGTTCTTATCCTCGTACGGGGCCTCCTTTGTTCATTTTTTTTCCGCGAGTTTCGACCCCGCCCGGGAGCGAGCTCGGCGCCGATCCCGCCCCGCCGCTCCCCGGAGAGCTCGACCGGTTCGGTTCCGCTCGGATCGGACCCCGCCCGCGAGCGCCGCTCGGCTCGACGAGCTCGATGGGGATCCCGTCCGCGGGCGAGCTGGGCGTGGCTACACGTATGACCCGAATGTAATTTTTTTTTTTTTTTTTTTTTTTTTTTTAACTCTGGTTTTTTCGTTCTTATCCTCGTACGGAGCCTCCTTTGTTCATTTTTTTTCCGCGAGTTTCGACCCCGCCCGGGAGCGAGCTCGGCGCCGATCCCGCCCCGCCGCTCCCCGGAGAGCTCGACCGGTTCGGTTCCGCTCGGATCGGACCCCGCCCGCGAGCGCCGCTCGGCTCGACGAGCTCGATGGGGATCCCGTCCGCGGGCGAGCTGGGCGTGGCTACACGTATGACGCGAATGTATTTTTTTTTTTTTTTTTTTTTTTTTTTAACTCTGGTTTTTTCGTTCTTATCCTCGTACGGAGCCTCCTTTGTTCATTTTTTTTCCGCGAGTTTCGACCCCGCCCGGGAGCGAGCTCGGCGCCGATCCCGCCCCGCCGCTCCCCGGAGAGCTCGACCGGTTCGGTTCCGCTCGGATCGGACCCCGCCCGCGAGCGCCGCTCGGCTCGACGAGCTCGATGGGGATCCCGTCCGCGGGCGAGCTGGGCGTGGCTACACGTATGACGCGAATGTATTTTTTTTTTTTTTTTTTTTTTTTTTAACTCTGGTTTTTTCGTTCTTATCCTCGTACGGAGCCTCCTTTGTTCATTTTTTTTCCGCGAGTTTCGACCCCGCCCCGGAGCGAGCTCGGCGCCGATCCCGCCCCGCCGCTCCCCGGAGAGCTCGACCGGTTCGGTTCCGCTCGGATCGGACCCCGCCCGCGAGCGCCGCTCGGCTCGACGAGCTCGAATGGGATCCCGTCCGCGGGCGAGCTGGGCGTGGCTACACGTATGACCCGAATGTAATTTTTTTTTTTTTTTTTTTTTTAACTCTGGTTTTTTCGTTCTTATCCTCGTACGGAGCCTCCTTTGTTCATTTTTTTTCCGCGAGTTTCGACCCCGCCCGGGAGCGAGCTCGGCGCCGATCCCGCCCCGCCGCTCCCCGGAGAGCTCGACCGGTTCGGTTCCGCTCGGATCGGACCCCGCCCGCGAGCGCCGCTCGGCTCGACGAGCTCGATGGGGATCCCGTCCGCGGGCGAGCTGGGCGTGGCTACACGTATGACCCGAATGTAATTTTTTTTTTTTTTTTTTTTAAAACTCTGGTTTTTTCGTTCTTATCCTCGTACGGAGCCTCCTTTGTTCATTTTTTTTCCGCGAGTTTCGACCCCGCCCCGGAGCGAGCTCGGCGCCGATCCCGCCCCGCCGCTCCCCGGAGAGCTCGACCGGTTCGGTTCCGCTCGGATCGGACCCCGCCCGCGAGCGCCGCTCGGCTCGACGAGCTCGATGGGGATCCCGTCCGCGGGCGAGCTGGGCGTGGCTACACGTATGACCCGAAAGTTTTTTTTTTTTTTTTTTTTTTTTTTTTTTTTTTTTTTTTTTTAACTCTGGTTTTTTCGTTCTTATCCTCGTACGGGGCCTCCTTTGTTCATTTTTTTTCCGCGAGTTTCGACCCCGCCCGGGAGCGAGCTCGGCGCCGATCCCGCCCCGCCGCTCCCCGGAGAGCTCGACCGGTTCGGTTCCGCTCGGATCGGACCCCGCCCGCGAGCGCCGCTCGGCTCGACGAGCTCGATGGGGATCCCGTCCGCGGGCGAGCTGGGCGTGGCTACACGTATGACCCGAAAGTAATTTTTTTTTTTTTTTTTTTTTTTTTTTTAATTTAACTCTGGTTTTTTCGTTCTTATCCTCGTACGGGGCCTCCTTTGTTCATTTTTTTTCCGCGAGTTTCGACCCCGCCCGGGAGCGAGCTCGGCGCCGATCCCGCCCCGCCGCTCCCCGGAGAGCTCGACCGGTTCGGTTCCGCTCGGCTTGATCAGCTCTGGTCGCTAGATCACTTGACAAAATTAGGTCAACAGGCAGATCAACTCGGGTCACCAACTAGATCAACTCAGGTCGCAAACTAGATCATCTCGGGTGGCTAGATCAACTCTGCTCGCTAGTCGGTAACTCATACTGCCATAATAAATTAGGTCACTACAACGACTCTGGTCGCTCGGTCGACTAAGGTGACTCAGGTCACTGGGTGGACTTGGTCGACTCGGTCGACTCGATCGACTCGGGTCACCGAGTTGACTCAGGTAGCCAAATCGACTCAGGTCGAGTCAGTCACCTGACCGACCCGGTCGACTCGGGTCGACGCAGTCAACTTGAGTCAACTCAGTTGACTTGGATCACCGGGTCGACTAGGGTGACTTAGGTCGACTCAGCTGACTCGGTTGACTCAGGTCGACTCAAGTCGACTTGGGTTGTCGGATCTACTCGGGCCTCTAGATTGCACGGGTCACTAGATCAACTCAAGTTGCTAGCGAGATCAGCTCAGGTCACCACACAGGTAACCAACTAGATCAACTCGGGTCACTAGATCAGCTTGGGTCACCAGCTAGATCAGCTCTAGTCGCTAGATCACCTGACAAAATCAGGTCACTAACTAGATCAGCCTGGGTCACCAACCATTTCATCTTAGGTCGCCAACTAGATCAGCTTAGGTCGCTAACTAGATCAACTCAGGTCGCCAGATCAGCTCTGGTTGCCAGCCAAAAACTTTGACTGCCATAATAAATTGGGTCACCACAGCGACTCGGGTCACCAGGTCGACTCGGTTGACTCGGGTCACCAGGTCGACTTGGTTGAATCAGGTCACTGGGTCGACTCGGTCGACTCGATGGACTTGGGTCACCAGGTCGACTTGGTTGACTCAGGTCACCGGGTCGACTCAGTCACCTGACTGACTCGGTCGACTCGGGATGACTCAGTTGACTCAGGTCATCGGATCGACTCGAGTCACCAAGTTGACTCGGGTCACCGGGTCGACTTGGGTTGTCAGATCGACTCGGGCCTCTGGATCAGTACGGGTCACTGGATCAACTCAAGTCGCTAGCGAGATCAACTCAGGTCACCACACGGGTCGCCAACTAGATCAACTCACATCGCCAGATCAGCTTGGGTCACCAACCAGATCAACTCTGGTCGCTAGATCACCTGACAAACTTAAGTCACCAGCCAGATTAGCTTAGGTCACCAGCCAGTAACTCTGACTACCATAATAAATTAGGTCACCACAGTGACTCAGGTAACTGGGTTGACTCAGTCGACTCAGGTCGACTCAGTTGACTCAGGTCACCGGGTCGACTCGATCGACTCAGTTGACTCGATTCACCGGGTTGACTTAGGTTACTGGGTTGACACGATCGACTCAGTTGACTCAGGTCATTGGGTGGACTCCGTTGACTTAATCGACTCAGGTCACCGGGTTGACTCAGTCACCTGACTGACTCGGGTCGACTTGGTTGACTCGGGTCACAAGGTCGACTTGGTTGACTCGGGTCATCAGGTCGACTTGGTTGATTCGGGTCATCGGGTCGACTCGGTTGAGTCGGGTCACCAGGTCGACTCAGGTCGACTTGGGTTACCAGATCGACTCAGGCCTCTGGATCAGGATGGGTTACTGGATCAACTCAAGTTGCTAGCAAGATCAACTTAGGTCACCACACGGGTCACCAACTAGATCAACTCTGGTCGCCAGATTAGCTTGGGTCACCAACCAGATCAACTCTGGTCTCCAGATCACCTAACAAAATTAGGTCACTAGCAACTTGGGTCACTGGGTCGACTCAATTGACTCAGGTCACCGGGTGAACTCGGTCGACTCAGTTGACTCGGGTCACCGGGTCGACTCGGTTGACTCGGGTCATTGGGTCGACTCGGTCGAGTCAGGTCACCAGGTCGACTCGATCGAGTCGGGTCATCGGGTCGACTCAGGTCGTCGGGTTGACTCAGGTCAACTCGGTTGACTCAGGTCACCGGGTCGACTCGGTTGACTTGGGTCACCGCATCGACTTGGTTGACTCAGGTCACTGCGTCGACTCGGTTGACTCGGGTCATCGGGTTGACTCGGTTGACTCGGGTCATCGGGTCGACTCGGTTGACTCAGGTCACTGGGTTGACTCAATTGACTCAGGTCACTGGGTCGACTCGGTTGACTCGGGTCACCGAGTCAACTCGAATCGACTTGGGTTGCCGGATCGACTCAGGCCTCTAGATTGGGATGGGTCACTAGATCAACACAAGTCGCTAGTGAGATCAACTCAGGTCACCACACGGGTCACCAACTAGATCAACTCAGGTCACCAAATCAGATTGGGTCACTAGCCAGATCAGCTCTGGTCGCCAGATCACCTCACAAAATTAGGTCGACAGCCAAATCAGCTTAGGTTGCCAACTAGATCAATTCAGGTCACCAGATCAGCTCTAGTCACCAGCCAGTAACTCTGACTGCCATAATAAATTAGGTCACCATAGTGACTCAGGTCGCTGGGTCGACTCGATCGACTCGGGTCACCAGGTCAACTCGGTTGACACGGGTCACTGGGTCGACTCGGTCGACTCTGTTGACTCGAGTCACCGGGTTGACTCGGTCGACTCAGGTCACTAGGTCGACTTAGGTCGACTCAGTCACCTGACTGACTCGGTCGACTTGGGTCGACTTGGTTGCCTCGAGTCATCGTGTTAACTCAGTTGACTCAGGTCATCGGGTCAACTCAGTTGACTCCGGTCATTGGGTCAACTCAGTTGACTCAAGTCATCAGGTCAACTTAGTTGACTCAGGTCACTGGGTCGAGTCGGTCGACGCGGTTGACTCAGGTCACCAGGTCGACTTGGGTTGCCGGATCGACTCGGGCCTCTAGATCAAGATGGATCATCGGGTCAACTCAAGTTACTAGCGAGATCAACTCAGGTCACCACATGGGTCGCCAACTAGATCAACTTGGGTCACCAGATTAGCTTGGGTCACCAGCTAGATCAGCTCTGGTCGCCATATCAGCTTATGTCACCAACTAGATCAACTCAGGTCGCCAGCCAATAACTTTGACTGCCATAATAAATTGGGTCACCATAGTGACTCGGGTCGCTAGGTCAACTTGGTTGACTCAGGTCATAGGGTCGACTCGGTTGACTCAGTTGACTCAGGTCATTGGGTCGACTCAGTTGACTCATGTCACTGGGTCGACTCGAGTCACCAGGTCGACTCGGTTGACTCAGGTCACTAGGTCGACTCGGGTCAACTCAGTCACCTTACTAACTTAGGTAGACTTGGTTGACTTGGGTCACCAGGTCAACTTAGGTCATCAGGTCAACACGGTTGACTCAGGTCACTAGGTCAACTCTGTCGACTCAGGTCACCAAGTCAGCTGGGTCGACTTAGTCAACTCTGGTCACCGGGTCGACTCAGTTGATTCGAGTCACCGGGTCACTGGGTCGACTCGGTTGGCTCGGGTCATCGAGTTGACCAGGTTGACTCGGGTCACTGGGTCGACTCGGTGGACTCGAGTCGACTCGATTGACTCAGGTCGAGTTGGGTTGCCGGCTCGACTCGGGCCTCTGGATCGGGATGGGTCACTGGATCAACTCAAGTCGCTAGCGAGATCAACTCAGGTCACCACACGGATCACCAACTAGATTTACTCAGGTCGCCATATCAGCTTGGGTCACCAACCAGATCAGCTCTTGTCACCAGATCACCTGACAAAATTAGTTCACCAACCAGATCAGGTTAGGTCACCAATTAGATCAACTCAGGTCGCTAGATTAGCTCTGGTCGCCAGTGAGTAACTCCGACTGCCATAATAAATTGGGTCACCACAAAAACCCTGGTCGCTGGGTCGACTCAGTCAACTCAGTCAACTTGATCAACTCGGGTCACCGGGTCAACTCGGGTCATCGGGTCAACTCGGGTCACTGGGTCGACTCGGTCGACGTGGGTCACCGAGTCGACTTGGGTTGCCGAATCAACTTAGGCCTCGAGTCGACTTGGGTTGACACGGGTCGACCTAGTCGACTCAGGTCACTAGGTTGACTCAATTGATTCAGGTCACTAGGTCAACTCAGTCGACTCTGGTTTACTCGGGTCGACTCGGTCACCTGACCGACTCGGGACACCACGTCGACTCAGTCGACTCGGTTGACTCGGGTCATCGAGTCGACTCGGTTGACTCGGGTCATCGAGTCGACTCGGTTGACTCAGGTCACTCGGTCAACTCGATAGACTCGGGTCACCGAGTCGACTTGGGTTGCCGGATTGACTCAGGCCTCTGGATCAGGACGGGTCACTGGATCAACTCAAATCGCTAGCAAGATCAACTCAGGTCACCACACGGGTCGCCAACTAGATCAACTTGAGTCACCAAATCAACTTGGGTCACCAGCCAGATCAGCTCTGGTCTCCAGATGACCTGACAAAATTAGGTCACTAGCCAGATCAGCTTAGGTCACCCACTAGATCAATTCAGGTTGCCAGCTCAGCTCTGGTCGCCAGCTAGTAACTTTAACTGCCATAATAAATTAGGTCACCACAGCGACTTGGGTCACTGGGTCGACTCAGTTGACTCGGGTCATCGGGTCAACTCGGTCGACTCAGTTGACTTGGGTCACCAGGTCGACTCGGTTGACTCGAGTCATTGGGTCGACTCAGTTGACTCGGGTCACTGGGTCGACTCAATTGAGTCAGGTCACTGGGTCGACTCGGTCAACTTAGGTCATCGGGTCGACTCAGTCACCTAACCGACTCGGTCGACTCAGGTCGACTCGGATCACCGGGTTGAATCGATCGACTTGGTTGACTCGGGTCACCGCGTCAACTCAGTTGACTCGGGTCGACTCGGTTGACTCAGGTCACTGGGTTGACTCAGTTGACTCAGGTCACCGGGTCGACTCGATTGACTCAGGTCACCGGGTCGACTCGGGTCACCGGGTCAACTCGGTTGACTCGGATGATCGAGTCGACTCGGTCGACTCGGATCGACTTGGGTTGTTGGATCAACTCAAGCCTCTAGATCAGGATGGGTCACTAGATCAACACAAGTCGCTAGCGAGATCAACTCAGGTCACCACACAGGTCGCCAACTAGATCAACTCGAGTCGCCAGATCAGATTGGGTCACCAGCCAGATCAGCTCTGGTTGCTAGATCACCTCACAAAATTAGGTCGACAGCCAAATTAGCTCTGGTCACTAGATCACCTCACAAAATTAGGTCGACAACCAGATCAGCTTAGGTTGCCAACTAGATCAATTCAGGTCGCTAGATCAACTCTGGTCGCTAGCCAATAACTTTGACTGCCATAATAAATTGGGTCACCACAGCGACTCGGGTCGCTGGGTCGACTCGGTCGAGTCGGGTCACTGGGTCGACTTGGTTGACTTAGGTCACTAGGTCAACTCGGTCGACTCAGTTGACTCAGGTCACCGGGTTGACTCGGTTGACTCAAGTCACCGGGTCGACTTAGGTCGACTCGGTTGACTTGGGTCACCAGGTCGACTCAATTGACTCAGGTCATCGGGTCAACTCAGTTGACTCAGGTCATCGAGTCGACTCGATCGACTCGGGTCACTAGGTTGACTCGGTCGACGCGGTTGACTCAAGTCACCGGGTTGACTTGGGTTGCCGGATCGACTTAGGCCTCTAAATCGGGATGAGTCACTTGGTCAACTCAAGTCGCTAGCGAGATCAACTCAGGTCACCACACGGGTCGCCAACTAGATCAACTCAGGTCACCACACGGGTCGCCAACTAGATCAACTCAGGTCGCCAGATCAGCTTGGGTCACCAGCTAGATCAGCTCTGGTCACCAGATCACCTAACAAAATTAGGTCACCAGCCAGATCAGCTTATGTCACCAACTAGATCAACTCGGGTCGCCAGCCAGTAACTTCGACTGCCATAATAAATTGGGTCACCACAGTGACTCAGGTCGCTGGGTCGACTCGGTTGACTCAGGTCACAGGGTCGACTCGGTTGACTCAAGTCATCGGGTCGACTCGGTTGACTCATGTCACTGGGTCAACTCAGGTCACCGGGTCGACTTAGTTGACTTAGGTCACCAGGTCGACTCAGTTGACTCAGGTCACCGAGTCGACTCGGGTCGACTCAGTCACCTTACTGACTTAGGTCAACTTGGTTGACTCAGGTCACCATGTCAACTCAGGTCATTGGGTTGACACGGTTGACTCGGGTCACTGGGTTAACTCTATCGACTCGGTTGACTCGGGTCACCGAGTCGACTCAGTCGACTCTGGTCACCGGGTCGACTTGGTTGATTCGGGTCACCGGGTCACTGGTCGACTCGGTTGGCTCGGGTCATCGGGTCGACTCGGGTCACTGGGTCGACTCGGTTGACTCAGGTCGACTGGGTCGACTTAGTCAACTCTAGTCACCGGGTCGACTCGGTTGATTCGGGTCACCGGGTCACTAGGTCGACTCGGTTGGCTCGGGTCATCGGGTCGACTCAGGTCACTGGGTCGACTCGGTTGACTCAGGTCGACTGGGTCGACTTAGTCGACTCTGGTCACCGGGTCGACTCGGTTGATTCAGGTCACCGGGTCACCGAGTCGACTCGGTTGGCTCAGGTCATCAGGTCGACTCGGTTGACTCGGGTTGCTAGCTCGACTTGGGTTGCTGGCTCGACTCGAGCCTCTAGATCGAGACGGGTCATTGGATCAACTCAAGTCGCTAGCGAGATCAACTCAGGTCACCACATGGGTCGGCAACTAGATTTACTCGAGTCACCATATCAGCTTGGGTCACCAACCAGATCAGCTCTTATCGCCAGATCACCTGACAAAATTAGTTCACCAGCCAGATCAGGTTAGGTCGCTAACTAGATCAACTCGGGGTGCTAGATCAGCTCTAGTCGCCAGTGAGTAACTCTGACTACCATAATAAATTAGGCCACCATAAAAACCCCGGTCGCTGGGTCGACTTGGTTGACTCAGGTCACCGGGTCGACTCAGTTGACTCGGGTCATTGGGTCGACTCGGTCAACTCGGGTCACCGGGTCGACTCGGGTCATCGGGTCACTGGGTCGACTCGGGTCACCGAGTCGACTTGGGTTGCTGGATTGACTCAAGCCTCGAGTCGACTTGGGTTGACACGGGTCGACCTAGTCAACTCAGGTCACCGGGTCGACTCAATTGATTCAGGTCACTAGGTTGACTCAGTCGACTCTGGTTGACTCGGGTCGACTTAGTCACCTGACCGACTCAGTTGACTCGGGTCACCACGTTGACTCGGTCGACTCGGTTGACTCAGGTCGACTCAGTTGACTCGGGTCATCGGGTCGACTCAGTTGACTCAGGTCACTCGGTCGATTCGGTTGACTCGGGTCACTTGGTCAACTCGGGTCGACTTAATCACCTGACTGACTTAGGTCGACTTAGTTGACTCGGGTCACCAGGTCGACTCAGTTGACTCAGGTCACTGGGTCAACTCTGTCGACTCAGGTCACCAGGTCGACTGGGTCAACTCAGTCGACTCAGGTCACCGGGTCGACTCAGTCACTTGACCGACTCGGTTGATTCGGGTCACTGGGTCGACTCGGTTGACTCAAGTCACTGGGTCGACTCGATTGACTCGGGTCGACTCGAGTGACTCGGGTCACCGGGTCAACTCGGGTTGACTCGGGCCTCTAGATCAGGAGGGGTCATTGGATCAACTCAAGTTTCTAGCGAGATCAACTCAAGTCACCACACGGGTCCCCAACTAGATTTACTCAGGTCACCATATCAGCTTGGGTCACCAGCCAAATCAACTCTTGTCGCCAAATCACCTGACAAAATTAGTTCGCCAGCTAGATCAGGTTAGGTCGCCAACTAGATCAACTCGGGTTGCTAGATCAGCTCTGGTCGCCAATGAGTAACTCCAACTGCCATAATAAATTAGGTCACCACAGAAACCCCAGTCGCTGGGTCGACTCGGGTCGACTCGATTGACTCGGGTCATTGGGTCGACTCGGTCAACTCGGGTCACCGGGTCGACTCGGTTGACTCAGGTCATCAGGTCGACTTGGGTCACTGGGTCGACTCGGGTCACCGAGTCGACTTGGGTTGCTGGATCGACTCAGGCCTCAAGTTGACTTGGGTTGACACGGGTCGACCTAGTCTACTAAGGTCTCCTGGTCGACTCGGGTCGACTCAATCGATTCAGGTCACTGGGTCGACTCAATCACCTGACTGACTCGGTCATCTCAGGTCACCATGTCGACTCGATTGACTCTTGTCATCGGGTTGACTCAGTTGACTCAGGTCACTGGGTCAACCGATTGACTCAGGTCACTGGGTCGACTCGGTCACCACACGGGTCACCAACTAGATCAAGTTAGGTAGCTAGCGAGATCAACTCAGGTCACCACACTGGTCCCCAACTAGATCAACTCGGATCGCCAGATCAGCTTGGGTCACCAGCCAGATCAGCTGTGGTCGCCAGATCAGCTTGGGTCACCACATTGACTCAGGTCGCCACATTACTTGGCCAACTCGGGTCACCAGCCAGATCAACTCAGGTGACTCGGTTGACTCAGGTTATCGGGTCGACTCGGGTCGACTTGGGTTGCCAGATCAACTCGGGCCTCGAGTCGACTTGGGTTGACTTGGGTCACCAGGTCGATGCGGGTTGTCAGGTCAACACGAGTCACCGGTTCGACATGGGTCGCCAGTTTGACACGGGTCACTGGGTCGACACGGGTCACTGGGTCGACGCGAGTCACTGGGTCGACGCGGGTCACTAGGTCGACGCAGGTCGCTGGGTTGACTCGGGTCGTCAAGTTGACTCGGGTCGCCGGGTCAACTCAGGTTATTGGATCGACTCGGGTCTCTAGATCAGGACAGGTCACTTGATCAACTCGGGTCACCACATGAGTCACCAATTAGATCAACTCAGGTCACCAGATCAGCTTGGGTCACTAGCCAAATCTGCTCTGGTCGCCAAATCACCTAACCGACTCGGGTCGCCAGCCAGATCAGCTTGGGTCACCACATCACCTGGCCAACTCGGTTCGCCAGATCAACTCAGGACACGACATCGACTCAGGTAGTTAGCTAGATCATCTCAGATCACCAGATCGCCCGATGAACTCAGGTCGGGTGGGGTCTCTAGATCGAGTCGAGTCACCAGATCAAGTCGGGTCCCGAGCCAGATCAACTCAGGTCACCACATCGACTCGGGTCACCAGCCAGATTAGGTCAGGTCACTAGATAGCCTGACCTACTTAGATCTCCAGTGAGTCTGTCCACTTTTTGAATGATTGACCCATACTCCTCTTCAAGTATTATCATAGTCAAGTCTCCGCTTCTAGCTCGACAATAAGAAGGGCGTGACTCCATGTATGGCCTGAGTGATTTTTTTTTAACTCTGGTTTTTTCATTCTTTTTGTCGTAGGGAGCCTCCTTTGTCTATTTTTTTTACAACTTTTGACCTCGCTCACGATCAAGCTAGGCCAACTCATTTAAACTTGGATCGCATAAATCTAATATGCACAATAGTAATGTTGATGAGTATGCAAACACATCAATGAAGTCATCTCAGTATGTCAAGTCCCCCAACTTAGATCACTCGAGTCGCATAAGTAACTCAGATAGCCATAATAAATTAGGTCACCATAGTGACTCGGGTCACTAGGTCGACTCAGGTCACGGGGTCGACTCGGGTCATCAAGTCAACTCAGGTTGCTGGGTTGACATAGCCGAATCGACTCAGGTCTTTGGATCGGGACGGGTCACTTGATCAACTCGTGTCGCTAGCCAAATCAACTTAGGTCATCACATGGGTCGCCAACTAGATCAACTCGGGTCGCTAGATCAGCTCTGGTCACCAGATCACCTGACCAACTTAGGTCGCCAACCAAATCAGCCTTGATCGCCACATTGACTCAGGTTGCCACATCACCTAGCCAACTTGGGTCGCCAGCCAGATCAACTCGAGTTGCCAGATCGACTCGGGACACCACATCGACTCAGGTAGTCAGCTAGATCATCTTGGATCCCTAGATCGCTCGATGAACTCAACTCAGGTGGGGTCTCTAGATCAAGTCGGGTCACCAGATCAAGTCGGGTCCTGAGCTAGATCAACTTAGGTCACCACATCGACTTAGGTCACCAGCCAGATCAGGTCCCTAGCCAGATCAACTCAGGTCACCACATCCAATATGCACAATAGTAATGCTGATGAGTATGCAAACTCATCAATGAAGTCATCTCAGTATGCCAAGTTGTCAAGTCCTCCAACTTAGATCAGTCGAGTCGCATAAGTAACTCCAACTACCATAATAAACTTAGATCACTCAGGTCGTTAGGTCGACTCGGGTTGCCGGCTTGACTCGGGTCTCTAGATCGCGATAGGTCGCTGGATCAACTCGGGTTGCTAGCTAGATTAACTCAAGTCACCACATCGACTTGGGTCATCACCTAGATCAGCTCAGGTTGCCACATCACCTAACCAACTCAGGTCAGGTCGGGTCACCAGATTAATTCGGGTCACCAGCCAGATCAACTTAGGTTGCCACATCAACTCGAGTATCCAGATAGATCAGCTCGGGTCACCAAATCACCTAACTAACTTAGGTCAGGTTGGGTTAGGTCTCCTGATCAGGTCGGGTCACCGGATCAACTCAGGTCGCTAATTAGATCAACTCGGGTCACTAACATGATCAACTCGGGTCAACACATCAGCTTATGTTGTTAACACATTCCAATATGCCAAGCTGTCTAGTTTGCTAGCTCGGATCACTCGAGTCGCATAAGTAACTCGTATTGCCAAAACAACTTGGGTCACCTAATTAACTCGAGTCATCAGATCGACTCGGGTCGCCAGATCGACTCGGGTCACCGGATCGACTCGAGTCCTCGAATCGACTCGGGTCACCGTATTGACGCAGGTCACCGGATCGACTCAGGTCTCCAGATCAGGATGGGTCGTCCGATCGACTCGGTTCATCGGATCGATTCGGGTATCCAGATAGATCAAATCAGGTCACCAAATCACCTGACTAACTTAGGTTAGGTCGGGTCTCTGGATCGAGTCGGGTCACCAGATCAAATTGGGTCTCCAGCCAGATCAACTCGGGTCAACACATCGACTCGAGTCACCAACCAGATCAACTTGGGTCGCCAGACCAACTCAGGTCAGGTCGGGTAAGGTCTCCAGATTGGGTCAAGTCGCGGGATCATTTCAGCTCGCCAGCCAGATCAACTCGAGTTGCTACATCGACTCGACTCGACTCGCCAACCAGATCAGCTCAGGTCATTAGATCACCTGACCAACTCGAGTCAGGTCGACGGATGAAGTCAGATCGCCAGATCAACTCAGGTCGCCAGCCAGATCAACTCAGATCATCACATCGACTTAGGTCGCCAGCCAAATCAGCTCGGGTCACCAAATCAACTCGGGTCACCAGCCAGATCAACTCGGGTTAACAAATTTGAGTTTTGACCCCACTCGCAAGCGAGCTAGGCTAACTCATTCAAACTTGGATCGCCTCAATCTAATATGCATAATAGTAATACTAACGAGTATGCAAACTCATCAATGAAGTCAACTAAGTATGCCAGCCTGATCAACTCAGGTCAACAAATTGACTCGGGTCACCAACCAGATCAACTCGGGTCACCAGATTGCCAGGCCAAGTTGGGTCGGGTCGGGTTGGGTCAGGTCTCTAGATCGGGTTGGGTCAGTTCTCTAGATCGGGTCGGGTTGCCAGATCAATTCTTGTCGCCAACCAGATCAACTCAGGTCGCCACATCGACTCGGGTCGTCAGCCAGATCAGCTCGGGTCACCACATCACCTAACCAACTCGGGTTAGGTCGGGTCACCCGATCAATTTGGGTCACTAAGTTGGGTGTGACTCCATGAATGGCACGAGTGGTTTTCTTTTTCAACTCTAGTTTTTTCATTCTTTTCATTGTACGAAGCCTCCTTTGTCTATTTTTTTAGGACTTTTGACCCCGCCCTGAGGATCGCCAACGAGCTCGACCGGATCCTGTCCGAGATCTTGCTCGTGAGCGAGCTCACCGGGATCCCGTCGCCAACGAGCTAGGCGTGACTCCATGGATGGCTCTAGTGATTTAAGTTTTTTATAACTTGAAAATTTTGTTCTTTTCCTTGTATAGAGCCTCCTTTATCCATTTTTTCCTACGAGTTTCGACCCCGCCAGCGACCTTGTTAAGTTCTCATCGCAGGTCTTGCCCTACTACCACGAAAGCCTCCCAGCGGTTATATGAAATGACCCCGGGTCATTTCAACACTGCGTCTAACAATAACTAGTCAGACTGCATCAAATGATGTCCACCTCGATCCATGCCAACTCATTCAAACTTGGATCACCTCAATCTAATATGCACAATAGTAATGCTGACAAGTATGCCAACTCATCAATGAAGTCGCCTTAGCATGCCAAGCTGTCAAGTCCCCCAACTTGAATTACTCCAGTCGCATAAGTAATTCGGATCATTGGATCGACTCGCATCGCCGAGTCAACTCGGGTTTCTGGATCGACTCGAGTCCCCAAAACAACTTGGGTTGCCAGTCGGATCAACTCGGGTCACCATCCAGATCAACTCAGGTCGCAAGATCACCTGACTAACTTAGATTGACGAAGTTGCCTAGCCAACTTGGATCGCTAGACTTGCCAGATCGACTCGAATCACTGGAGTCGTCAGATCGACTCAGATCTCTATTTCAAGTCGGCCCTATTGCCACGAAGGCATCCCAATGATAACCAGTCAGATCGCAAGTTAAATCACATCAAATGATGTTCACCTCGATCTGTGCTAACTCATTCAATCTTGGATCACCTCGATCCAATATGCCAAGCTGTCAAGTCCACCAGCTCAGATCACTCGAGTTGCATAAGTAACTCAGATCGCCAGAACAACTCGGGTCACCAGATCGACACAGGTCGTCAAATCCACTCGGGTTGCCGAATCAACTCGAGTCGTCGGATCGACTCGGGTCTCCAGATTAGGACGGGTTGTCAGATCGACTCGGGCCGCCAGCCAAATCTACTCGGGTCCCTACATCGACTCAGGTATCCATATAGATCATATTGGGTCGCCAAATCACCTGACTAACTAAAGTTAGGTCAAGTTTGGTCGGGTCAGGTCTCCGGATTGGGTCGGGTCACCGGATCAACTTGGGTCAACATATCGACTCGAGTCGCCAACCAGAACAACTCGGGTCACCAGATTGCCAGACCAACTCGGGTTGGGTCGGGTCAGGTCTTCAGATCGGGTCAGGTCACGGGATCATTTTGGGTCGCCAGCCAGATCAACTCGGGTCGCCACATCAACTCGACTCACCAACCAGGTCAGGTCGGGTCACCAGATCACCTGACCAACTCGGTCAGGTCGACGGATGAAGTCGGATCGCTGGATCAACTCAGGTCGCTAGCCAGATCAACTTGGGTCACCACACCAACTCAGGCCGCCAGCCAAATCAGCTCAGGTCGCGAGATCAACTCAGGTCAACAAATGTGACTTTTGACCCCACTCACAAGTGAGCTAGGCTAACTCATTCCAAGTCTCTCATGGAAAAGTCCATGACTTCCCATTCCTATACCTATGCTGACGAGTATGCCAACTCATCAATGAATTCGGCTCAGCATGCCAAGTTGTCAAGTCCCCCAACTTGAATTACTCCAGTCACATAAGTAATTTAGATCACCAGAACAACTCGGGTCACCGGATCGACTCAATTCGCCGGATTGACTTGGATCACCGGATCACTAGAGTCGGCAAAGTAACCCAGATCTCTAGGGTCATAACGGGATAGGTATTGTTTACGGATGTAACGACCTTTGAGATGAGCCCAACTCGTCAATCGGAGCCAGCTCGCCAATCTGATTGAGCTAGCCGATCTGAGCCAACTCACCGATTTGAGCTAGCAAGACACCTCTCAAGAATTGAGTTTGAGAACTTCTCCACTAATGAGTTGTCCTCAAGATGTGAACTTGCATCCAGATTAGGACTTGTGGCTTGCACGAGCCAATGTCATGAAGACCTCCTACGTACATGCAACCAATGCATCTCATAGTCCAACATAGTTCTGAACTAGCTCATTACGCCACCATCTCGCACATGTTCCAAGTCTCCCATGGAAAAGTCCCCAACTTCCCATTCCAATACCTAGTTGATTTCACCTCGGATCGAGTCCCCAACAAGATCCAATGCCACTCTGCACAAAGCAGTCCATGCTACTTCATGCAGCTCGAATGACACCTCGACTTGACTCTAAACCTTACCCAGGCCAAAACTATTAACAACTTGTCGCACAACCCCATGAATGCTCCTCGAATCAAGTCCCTGACATGACCCTACTCCTGAGTGCACCAAACAACTCCTTTGTTACACCTCGGATCGAGTCCCTTACATGTCAGTTCAAGTCAGTCGACGTGTTAGCTCTATTTCTAGTATGAGGTGATCTTGTCACATCAACACTACACCCATCCATTGTAAGTTAGCCATACCACCACAAAGTCATCCAACAGTCATTATGAAATGACCCCTATCACATCAAGCTGTGTTGGTTTGTTTCAAGTCGGCCCTATTGCCACGAAGGCATCCCAATGGTAACTAGTCAAATCGCATCAAATGATGTTCACCTCGATCTATGCCAATGCTGCCTATGATTGATTTGCTAGCTCTCTACGGATATTTTTGGATATGCCATTTGATACCTGAATGCTATGCATGGGTTCGTGCATAGACGATTCGAGCTGAGCTTAAGGATGTTGAGTTCTCAAGTGAATATGAATAGGCGAGTTGTTCTATGGAGTAGAACTCAGGAATGCATGATGGATTGAGCTCATCTCGCGGATCCGAGCCAGCTCGTTGATCCGATCCAGCTTGTCGATCTGAGCCAGCTCGACGATCCGAGCCAGCTCGTCAAGTTGAGCCTTTTACGAGATTTAAATTTTTTGCGACCTATCGACGTCGGCAAGCATTTGTATGGGGGAGAAAGACTCGGACTAATAACTTATCCTCGTAGGGGAGGTGTTGTTGGTGGATGTGAGGATTTTTGAGATGAGACCCAAGCTGGAACAAATTCTAGTGCGCATTGTGATTAGAGCTAAGCTAAAGGATATTGAGTTCTCAAAGGAATACAAATAGGCAAGTTGTTTTATGGAGTAGAACACGGGAATGCATGATGGATCCGATCCGATTTGAGCCGAGCCGGCTCGGCGATCCGAGCCAGCCAGCTTGGAAAACCGAGCCGGCTCGCTCGGCAAACCGTGCCAGCTCGCCGATTCGAGTCAGCTCGCTCGGTGATCCGAGCCAGCTCGCTTGGCGATCCGAGCCTTTTACGAGATTTTAAGTTTTTGTGACTTATCGGCGTCGGCAAGCATTTCTACGTGGGAGCAAGACTCGGACTAATAACTTATATAGGGGAGGTGTTGTTGGTGGATGTAAGGATCTTTGAGATGAGACTCGAGATGGAATGGATTCTAGTGCCCATTGTGATTCGAGCTGAGCTAAAGGATGTTGAGTTCTCAAGTGAATACAAATAGGTGAGTTGTTCTATGGAGTAGAACACGGGAATGCATGATGGATTGAGCTCAGCTCGTCGATCCGAGCCAGCTCACGGATTCGAGCTAGCTTGTCGAGCTGAGTCTTTTACGAGATTTAAAGTTTTCGTGACCTATCCGTGTCGGCGAGCATTTCTACGGGGGAGCAAGACTTGGACTAATAACTTATATAGGGGAGGTGGTGTTGGTGGATGGAAGGATCTTTGAGATGAGACCCGAGCTGGAACGGATTCTAGTGCGCGTTGTGATTCGAGTTGAGCTAAAGGATGTTGAATTCTCAAGTGATTACAAATAGGCGAGTTATTCCATGGAGTAGAACACGGGAATGCATGATGGATTGAGCTCAGCTCGGCGATCCGAGCCAGCTCGGCGATCCGAGCCAGCTCGGCGATCCGAGCCAGCTCGGCGATCCGAGCCAGCTCGGCGATCCGAGCCAGCCCGTCGAGCTGAGTCTTTTACAAGATTTAAATTTTTTGTGACCTTTCGGCGTTGGCGAGCATTTCTACGGGGGAGTAAGACTCGGACTAATAACTTATATAGGGGAGGTGTTGTTGGTGAATGTAAGGATCACTGAGATGAGACCCGAGCTGGAACGGATTCTAGTGCGCGTTATGATTCGAGCTGAGCTAAAGGATGTTCAGTTCTCAAGTGAATACAAAGAGGTGACTCATTCTATGGAGTAGAACATGGGAATGCATGATGGAATGAGCTCAGATCGCCGATCCGAGCTAGCTCGTCGATCCGAGCCACGGGTATGTACGATCCGAGCCAGCCCGTCGAGCTGAGTCATTTATGAGATTTAAATTTTTTGTGACCTTTCGGCGTTGGCGAGCATTTCTACGGGGGAGCAAGACTCGGACTAATAACTTATATAGGGGAGGTGTTGTTGGTGAATGTAAGAATCATTGAGATGAGATCCGAGCTGGAACGGATTCTAGTACGCGTTGTGATTCGAGCTGAGCTAAAGGATGTTCAGTTCTCAAGTGAATACAAAGAGGTGAGTCATTCTATGGAGTAGAACATGGGAATGCATGATGGAATGATCTCAGATCGTCGATCCGAGCTATCTCGTCGATCCGAGCCAGCTCGCTGATCCGAGCCATGGGTATGTAGGTAGTTTTCATGAGATCGGCTCGCCCGGCCCACAAGTCAAACATCGATTCTCTTATTAAGGGTGAGCCCTTGTCTAGCGTTTGGGTCGCTCGGTACAAGCTGTTCGATTTGTAATGTGTGCAAAGCTTTTGGGTTGATATTTGGAAGATTTAAATTTTTTGTGAGCTATTCTCCTCGTTTCACTTGATATTTTTGAAGATTTGAATTATTTGTGAGCTATTCTCCCCGTTTCCCTTGATTTTTTTGGAAGAATTGGAATTTTTGAGAGTTGTTCTCTTCGCCTCAAATTTCTACGGAAGAGCAAGACTTGGACTAATAACTTATATAGGGGAGGTGTTGTTGGTGAATGAAAGGATCTTTGAGATGAGACCCGAGCTGGAACGGATTCTAGTGCGCGTTGTGATTCAAGCTGAGCTAAAGGATGTTCAGTTCTCAAGTGAATACAAAGAGGTGAGTCGTTTTATGGAGTAGAACACGGGAATGCATGATGGAATGAGCTCAGATCGACGATCCGAGTCAGCTCGCTGATCTGAGCCACGGGTATGTAGGCAGTTTTCATGAGATCGGCTCGCCCGGCCCACAAGTCAAACACTGATTCTCTTATTAAGGGTGAGCCCTTGTCTAGCGTTTGGGTCGCTCGGTACAAGCTGTTTGATTTGTAATGTGTGCGAAGCTTTTGGGTTTGATATTTGGAAGATTTGAATTTTTTGTGAGCTATTCTCCTCGTTTCACTTGATTTTTTTGAAGATTTGAATTATTTGTGAGCTATTCTCCCCATTTCCCTTGATTTTTTGGAAGATTTGGATTTGTTGCGAGTTGTTCTCTTCGCCTCAAATTTCTACGGAAGAGCAAGACTTGGACTAATAACTTATATAGGGGAGGTGTTGTTGGTGAATGCAAGGATCTTTGAGATGAGACCCGAGCTGGAACGGATTCTAGTGCACGTTGTGATTCGAGCTGAACTAAAGGATGTTTAGTTCTCAAGTGAATACAAAGAGGTGAGTCATTTATGGAGTAGAAGACGGGAATGCATGATGGAATGAGCTCAGATCGCCGATCCGAGCTAGCTTGTCGATCCGAGCCACGGGTATGTAGTCAGTTTTCATGAGATCGGATCGTCCGGGCCACAAGCTAGCTATTTTTTGTGAGCTATTCTCTTTGTTTCCTTTGATTTTTTTGGAAGACTTGCATTTTTTGTGAGCTATTCTCTTCGTTTCAATTGAATTTTTGGAAGTTATGCATTTTTTGTGATGTAGTCTCTTCGTTTCACTTGCATTTTTGGGAGATTTGATTTTTTTTGTGAGCTATTCTCTTCTTTTCCCTTGAATTTTTTTTTGCAAGACTTGCATTTTTTGTGAGCTATTCTCTTCGTTTCAATTGAATTTTTAGAAGTTTTGAATTTTTTGTGATCTATTCTTCTTTGTTTCACTTGTATTTTTGAGAGATTTGAAATTTTTGTGAGATATTCTCTTCGGCTCAAATTTCTACGGAAGTGCAATACTTGGACTAATAACTTATATAGGGGAGGTGTTGTCCGCGGAAGCTCCCCCATGCCCCTCTAATAGAATCAGTGCTAGTGATCCCGTTTTGAAATCCGACGGACGGATGGATGAGCAGGTCGGATTTCAAAACGGGATCAGCAGCACTGATTCCATTAGAGGGGCATGAAGCCACCTGATTGCTATGCGGGGGCTGCTCAAAGTCCCGTCTTTCGAGTCGCTCGACGGCGCAAGTCGGAAAGGGTTCGACAGCGGTTGTCGTTCCAATGCGTCGTCGCAGTGACATGGAAGGCGATCTTCGGGTTAGCCCTTGTCTAGCTTTTGGGTCGCTTGGTACAAGCGATCTGCTATGTACTTTCCGCGAACCCCTATCCGGGTACTCGTTAGCTATGCATTGGCTCTTGCATGTGTGGAACGGAGAGATGCGGCCTTCACAGGGAGTCGGCCTGAAATAGTTCTGTGCGTGCGAATGGAGCCGCGTATAGCTTTTGGGTCGTTTGGATAGGGTGCCCCTCCAAGCGAATCAGTGCTGGTGCTCGGACGGATTTGCGGCTCAGATTTAAAATGTGAGGAGCATGCCTGATTTTATTTGAGGGGCATGAAGCCACCTGATTGCTATGCGGGGGCTCCCCTGGGTCGTCTCTTTTGGGTCACTCGATGGCGCAAGTCGGAGAAGGGTTCGACAACGGTAGTCGTTCCAGCGCGTCGTCATTAGTGATACTGAAGTCGATCTGTGTGCAGCCCCCGTCTAGCACTTGGGTCTGCATGCCGCAAGAAGATTTGAATTTTTTGTGAGTTAAAGTCTTTTTCTTTTTTTCGTTTCACTGGAGTTTTTGCGAGATTTGAAGTTTTTGTGAGCTATTCTCTTCGTTTCACTTAAATTTTTTGTGAGCTATTCTCTTCGTTTCACTTGAATTTTTGGAAGTTTTGAGTTTTTTGTGAGCTATCCTCTTCGTTTCACTTGAATTTTTGCAGGATTTGAATTTTTTGTGAGCTATTCTTCTTTGTTTCACTTGGTTTTTTGGAAGATTTGAATTTTTTGTGAGCTATTTTCTTTGTTTCCCTTGTTTTTTTTTGGAAGACTTGCATTTTTTGTGAGCTATTCTCTTCTTTTCCCTTGATTTTTTTTTTGCAAGACTTGGATTTTTTGTGAGCTATTCTCTTCATTTCAATTGAATTTTTGGAAGTTTTGAATTTTTTGTGATCTATTCTCTTTGTTTCACTTGTATTTTTGAGAGATTTGAAATTTTTGTGAGATATTCTCTTCGGCTCAAATTTCTACGAAAGTGCAATACTTGGACTAATAACTTATATAGGGGAGGTGTTGTCCGCGGAAGCTCCCCCATGCCCCTCTAATAGAATCAGTGCTGGTGATCCCGTTTTGAAATCCGACAGACGGACGGATGATTAGGTCAGATTTCAAAATGGGATCAGCAGCACTGATTCCATTACAGGGGCATGAAGCCACCTGATTGCTATGCGTGGGCTGCTCAAAGTCCCGTCTTTCGGGTCGCTCGATTGCGCAAGTCGGAAAGGGTTCGACAGCGGTTGTCGTTCCAATGCGTCGTCGTTGTGACATGTAAGGCGATCTTAGGGTCAGCCCCCGTCTAGCTTTTGGGTTGCTTTGGTACAAGCGATCTGCTATGTACTTTCCGCGAAACCCTATCCGGGTACTCGTTAGCTATGCGTTGTCTCTTGCATGTGTGCAACGAAGAGATGCGGCCTTCACAGGGAGTCGGCCTGAAACAGTTCTGTGCGTGCGAATGGAGCCGCGTATAGCTTTTGGGTCGTTTGGATAGGGTGCCCCTCCAAGTGAATCAGTGCTGGTGCTCGGATGGATTTGCGGCTCGGATTTAAAATGTGAGTAGCATGCCTGATTTTATTGGAGGGGCATGAAGCCACCTGATTGCTATGCGGGGGCTCCCCTGGGTCGTCTCTTCTGGGTCACTCGATGGCGCAAGTCGGAGAAGGGTTCAACAACGGTAGTTGTTCCAGCGCGTCGTCATTAGTGATACTGAAGTCGATCTGTGGGCGAGCCCCGGTCTAGCATTTGGGTCTGCATGCGGCAAGAAGATTTGAATTTTTTGTGAGTTAAGTCTTTTTCGTTTCACTGGAGTTTTTGCGAGATTTGAAGTTTTTTGTGAGCTATTCTCTTCGTTTCACTTGAATTTTTGGAAGTTTTGAATTTTTTGTGAGCTATTCTCTTCGTTTCACTTGAATTTTTTGAAGTTTTGAATTTTTTGTGAGCTATTCTCTTCCTTTCACTTGAATTTTTGCAGGATTTGAATTTTTTGTGAGCTATTCTTCTTTGTTTCACTTGGTTTTTTCGAAGATTTGAATTTTTTGTGAGCTATTCTCTTTGTTTCCCTTGATTTTTTTTTGGAAGACTTGCATTTTTTGTGAGCTATTCTCTTCGTTTCAATTGAATTTTTGGAAGTTATGCATTTTTTGGTGATGTAGTCTCTTCGTTTCACTTGCATTTTTGGGAAATTTGATTTTTTTGTGAGCTATTCTCTTCTTTTTCCTTGATTTTTTTTGCAAGACTTGGATTTTTTGTGAGCTATTCTCTTCATTTCAATTGAATTTTTGGAAGTTTTGAATTTTTTGTGATCTATTGTTCTTTGTTTCACTTGTATTTTTGAGAGATTTGAAATTTTTGTGAGATATTCTCTTCGGCTCAAATTTCTACGGAAGTGCAATACTTGGACTAATAACTTATATAGGGGAGGTGTTGTCCGCGGAAGCTCCCCCATGCCCCTCTAATAGAATCAGTGCTGGTGATCCCGTTTTGAAATCCGACAGACGGACGGATGATTAGGTCGGATTTCAAAACGGGATCAGCAGCTCTGATTCCATTAGAGGGGCATGAAGCCACCTGATTGCTATGCGGGGGCTGCTCAAAGTCCCGTCTTTCGGGTCGCTCGATGACGCAAAGTCGGGAAGGGTTCGACAGCGGTTGTCGTTCCAATGCGTCGTCGCTGTGACATGGAAGGCGATCTTCGGGTCAGCCCCCGTCTAGCTTTTGGGTTGCTTTGGTACAAGCGATCTGCTTGTACTTTCCGCGAAACCCTATCCGGGTATTCGTTAGCTATGCGTTGTTTCTTGCATGGGTGGAACGGAGAGATGCGGCCTTCACAGGGAGTCGGCTTGAAACAGTTCTGTGCGTGCGAAAGGAGCCGCGTATAGCTTTTGGGTCGTTTGGATAGGGTGCCCCTCCAAGTGAATCAGTGCTGGTGCTCGGACGGATTTGCGGCTCGGATTTAAAATGTGAGTAGCATGCCTGATTTTATTGGAGGGGCATGAAGCCACCCGATTGCTATGCGGGGGCTCCCCTGGGTCGCCTCTTTTGGGTCACTCGATGGCGCAAGTCGGAGAAGGGTTCGACAACGGTAGTCGTTCCAGCGCGTCATCATAGTGATACTGAAGTCGATTTGTGGGCGAGCCCCCGTCTAGCTCTTGGGTCTGCATGCCGCAAGGAGATTTGAATTTTTCGTGAGTTTAAGTCTTCGTTTTTCCTTGATTTTTTTTGGAAGACTTGAATTTTTGGAAGTTCTGAATTTTTTTGTGAGCTATTATCTTTCGTTTCACTTGAATTTTTGCAAGATTTGAAATTTTTGTGAGCTATTCTCTTTGTTTCACTTGGTTTTTTTTTGGAAGATTTGAATTTTTGTGAGCTATTCTCTTTGTTTCCCTTTGTTTTTTTTTTTTTTGTTTTTTTTTGGGAAGACTTGCGTTTTTTGTGAGCTATTCTCTTCGTTTCAATTGAATTTTTGGAAGTTATGCATTTTTTGTGATGTAGTCTCTTCGTTTCACTTGGTTTTTTGGAAGATTTGAATTTTTTGTGAGCTATTCTCTTTATTTCCCTTTGATTTTTTTGGAAGACTTGCATTTTTTGTGAGCTATTCTCTTCGTTTCAATTGAATTTTTGGAAGTTATGCATGATGCATTTTTTGGGATATTTGATTTTTTTTGTGAGCTATTCTCTTCTTTTCCTTTGAATTTTTTTTGCAAGACTTGCATTTTTTGTGAGCTATTCTCTTCGTTTCAATTGAATTTTTGGAAGTTTTGAATTTTTTGTGATCTATTCTTCTTTGTTTCACTTATATTTTTGAGAGATTTGAAATTTTTGTGAGATATTCTCTTCGGCTCAAATTTCTACGGAAGTGCAATACTTGGACTAATAACTTATATAGGGGAGGTGTTGTTCGCGGAAGCTCCCCCATGCCCCTCTAATGGAATCAGTGCTGGTGATCCCGTTTTGAAATCCGACAGACGGATGGATGATTAGGTCGGATTTCAAAACGGGATCAGCAGCACTGATTCCATTATAGGGGCATGAAGCCACCTGATTGCTATGCGTGGGCTGCTCAAAGTCTCATCTTTCAGGTCGCTCGACGGCGCAAGTCGGAAATGGTTCGGCAGCGGTTGTCGTTCCAATGCGTCGTCGCAGCGACATGGAAGGCGATCTTCGGGTCAGCCCCTGTCTAGCTCTTGGGTTGCTTTGGTACAAGCGATCTGCTATGTACTTTCCGCGAACACCTATCCCGGTACTCGTTAGCTATGTGTTGGCTCTAGCACGCATGGAACGCAGAGATGCGGCCTTCACAGGGAGTTGGCCTGAAACAGTTCCGTGCCTTGCGAATGGAGCCGCGTATAGCTTTTCGGTCGTTTGGATAGGTGCCCCTCCAAGTGAATGAGTGTTGGTGCTCGGACGGATTTGCCGCTCGGATTTAAAAATGTGAGCAGCAGCACAGATTCTATTGGAGGGGCATGAAGCCACCCAATTTTTATGCGTGGGCTCCCTTGGGTCGTGTCTTTTGGGTCACTCGATGGCGGAAGTCAGAGAAGGGTTCGACAGCGGTAGTCGTTCCAGCGCGTCGTCATAGTGATACTGAAGTCGATCTGTGGGCGAGCCCCCGTCTAGCTCTTGGGTCTGCATGTCGCAAGAAGATTTGAATTTTTTGAGTTAAGTCTCTTCGTTTCACTTGAATTTTTGCGAGATTTGAATTTTGTTTGTTGCGAGGTAGTAAAATTCTCTTCGTTTTGACTTGAAGTTTTGGATTTTTTGTGAGCTATTCTCTTCGTTTTTCCTTGGTTTTTGTTTTGGAAGACTTGAATTTTTTGTGGGCTATTATTTTATTCTTTTCACTTGAATTTTTGGAAGTTTTGAATGTTTTTGTGAGCTATTCTCTTCGTTTTCACTTGAATGTTTGCAAGATTTGAATTTTTTGTGAGCTATTCTGTTTGTTTCACTTGGTTTTTTTGGAAGATTTGAATTTTTTGTGAGCTATTCTGTTTTGTTTCCCTTGATTTTTTTGTAAGACTTGCATTTTTTGTGAGCTATTCTCTTCGTTTCAATTGAATATTTGGAAGTTGTGCATTTTTTGTGATTGTAGTCTCTTCGTTTCACTTGCATTTTTGGGAGATTTGATTTTATTTGTGAGCTATTCTCTTTTTTTTCCCTTGATTTTTTTGTGAGCTATTCTCTTCGTTTCAATTGAATTTTTGGAATTTCTGAATTTTTTGTGATCTATTCTTTTTGTTTCACTCGTATTTTTGAAAGATTTGAAATTTTTGTGAGATATTCTCGTCGGCTCAAATTTCTACGGAAGTGCAAGACTTGGACTAATAACTTATATAGGGGAGGTGTTGTCCGCGGAATCTCCCCCATGCCCCTCTAATAGAATCAGTGCTGGTGATCCCGTTTTGAAATCCGACAGACGGACGGATGATTAGGTCAGATTTCAAAACGCGATCAGCAGCACTGATTCCATTAGAGGGGCATGAAGCCACCTGATTGCTATGCGGGGGCTGCTCAAAGTCCCGTCTTTCGAAGGTCGCTCGACGGTGCAAGTCGGAAAGGGTTCGGCAGCGGTTGTCGTTCCAATGCGTCGTCGCAGTGACATGGAAGGCGATCTTCGGGTCAGCCCCCGTCTAGCTTTTGGGTTGCTTTGGTACAAGCGATCTGCTATGTACTTTCCGCGAACCCCTATCCGGGTACTCGTTAGCTATGCGTTGGCTCTTGCATGCGTGGAACGAAGAGATGCGGCCTTCACAGGGAGTTGGCCGGAAATAGTTCTGCTCTTGTGAATGGAGCCGCGTATATAGCTTTTGAGTCGTTTGGGTAGGTGCGCCCCTCCAAGAGAATCAGTGCTGGTGCTCGGACGGATTGGTAGCTCGGATTTAAAATATGAACACTAGCACTGATTCTATTGGAGGGGCGCATTAGGCCACCCGCTTGCTATGCGGGGGCTGTCCAGGGTCGTAACTTTTGGGTCAGTCGACGGTGCACTTCGGAAAGGGTTCGACAGCGGTTGTCGTTCCAACACATCGTCGCATTGACAAGAAAGGCGATCTTCGGGTCAGCCCCCGTCTAGCTCCCGGGTCACTTGGTACAAGCTACTTGCTATGTCGCTTCGACTTCCGATACTTGAGTGCGCAATGGCTCAAGATGCTTTGCATTGGAATCAGTTAGTTATCATATGTGTCGGCGGATTGGATCTCAAGTCAATCTAGGCGGGTGCGACATTAGTTGCTAAGTCTCGATCGAAAACGATTTGGATTCATCTAGATGCATTGTTATCTGACTTGAGGAACTATGCGAGCGAGTTGGGTTACCTCCTCGTGGATATGTTGGATACGCGTTATGACGGATAAGATGATGGATTGCGGTAAGAATGACGAATTTTTGGAAGATGAATTATTTTGGTGAGCCATGTTCTTTGTTTTACTTGAATTTCTGGAAGATTTGAATTTTGTTTTCTAGCTATTCTTTTCGTTTTCCTAGATTTTTTCGAAAGACTTGAATTTTTTGTGATCTATTCTGTTCGTTTCACTTGAATTTTTGGAAGATTTGATTTTTTGTGAGCTTTTTGTCATCGTTTCACTTGAATTTTTGGAAGATTTGAATTTTTTGGGAGCCAGTTTCTTCGGCTTAAATTTCCACTCAAGAGCAAGACTCGGACTAATAACTTATATAGGGGAGGAGTTGTGTGTTGTTCGCGGAAGCTCCCCCATACCCCTCTTATAGAATCATTGCCGGTGATCGGACGGATGTGTAGGTCGGATTTCAAAATGGGATCACCAGCACTGATTCTATTAGAGGGGCATGAAGCCACTTGATTGCTATGCGGGGGCTGCCCAAAGTCCTGTCTTTCGGGTCGCTCGACGGTGCAAGTCGGAAAGGGTTCGGCAGCGGTTGTCGTTCCAATGCGTCGTCGCAGTGATATGGAAGGCAATCTACGGGTCAGCCCCTGTCTAGCTTTCGGGTCACTTTGGTACAAGTGATTTGCTATGTACTTTCCGCGAACCCTATCCACGTACTCGTTAGCTACGCGTTGGCTCTTACACGAGCGGAACGGAGAGATGCGGCCTTCACAGGGAGTTGGCCGGAGATAGTTCTGTTTTTGTGAATGGAGCCGCGTATAGCTTTTGAGTCGTTTGGGTAGGTGCCCCCCTCCAAGAGAATCAGTGCTGGGTATCTCGGATTTAAAATCTGAGCACTAGCGCTGATTCTATTGGAGGGGCGCATTAGGCCACCCGCTTTCTATGCGGGGCCTGTCCAGGATCGTGTCTTTTGTGTCAGTCGACGTTGCAAGTAGGAAAGGGTTCGACAGCGGTTGTCGTTCCAACGCATCGTCGCATTGACAAGAAACGCAATTTTTGGGTCAGCCCCCGTCTAGCTCCCGGGTCGCTTGGCACAAGCGATTTGCTCTGTCGCATGCTGCATTAAGATTTGAATTTTTTGTTTGCTATTCTCATTTTTGTTTCATTGGAAGATTCGAATTTTTTGCGATCTCCTCTTTTGTTTCCTTTGATTTTTTTTTGGAAGATTTTAATTTTTTGTGAGCCTACTCTCTTCGATTCACTTGAGTTTTTGGAAGAAATGGATTTTTTTGGTGAGCTATGTTCTTTCTTTTACTTGAAGTTTTGGAAAATTTGAATGTTTTGCTAGTTGTTCTTTTCGTTTCCCTTCGATTTTTTCGGAAGACCTGAATTTTTTGTGAGCTATTCTGTTCGTTTCACTTGAATTTTTTGAAGATTTGATTTTTTTGTGAGCTTTTTCCTCATCGTTTCACTTGAATTTTTGGAAGATTTGAATTGTTTGGGAGCCATTCTCAACGGCTCAAATTTCTACGGAAGAGAAAGACCCGGACTAATAACTTATATAGGGGAGTAGTAGTTCGCGGAAGCTCCCCCATGCCCCTCTAATAGAATCAGAGCTTGTGCGCGGACGGATGAGTAAGTCGGATTTAAAATCGGATCACTAGCACTGATTCTATTAGAGGGGCATGAAGCCACCTGATTGCTATGCGGGGGCTGCCCAAAGTCCTGTCTTTCGGGTCACTCAACGGTGCAAGTCGGAAAGTGTTCGGCAGCGGTTGTCGTTCGAATGTGTCGTCGCAGTGACATGGAAGGCAATCTTCGGGTCAGCCCCCGTCTAGCTTTCGGTTCGCTTTGGTACAAGCGATTTGCTATGTACTTTCCGCGAATCCTATCCGGGTACTCGTTAGCTATGCGTTGGTTCTTGCATGCGTGGAACGGAGAGATGCGGCCTTCACAGGGAGTTGGCCGGAGATAGTTCCGTTCTTGTGAATGGACCGGCGTATAGCTTCTGAGTCGTTTGGGTAGGTGCGGCCCTCCAAGAGAATCAGTGCTGGTGCTTGGACGGATTGGTAGCTCAGATATAAAATTTGAGCACTAGCACTGATTCTATTGGAGGGGCGCATTAGGGCACCCGTTTGCTATGCGGGGGCTGCCCATGCCCATGGTAGTGTCTTTTGTGTCACTCGACGGTGCAAGTTGGAAAGGGTTCGACAGCGGTTGACGTTCAAATGTTTCGTTGTAGTGACATGGAAGACAATTACTGGGTCAGCCCCCGTCTAGCTCTTGGGTCACTTTGCTGCAAGTGATTAATTCGGTTTTGGATGGATAAAATCCCTTTGTGAAAGGTGGCATGGCGTTTGTTGGAGAAAATTGATTAAGTCGGAGCATTGGCCTCGGGCCATTGTGAGGACTGTCGATTTCTTCAGGTACAACACTTGTTTGCCTAGTAACAGAGTTGACATGTAATTCGGCATTGCTCTCGATTGTTCTCGGAGTTGTACCTCCGGAACTTTTGGATCTTGCCCCTTCACTCCATTTCATCCTCTTTGCTTGGATGAACGTGTGCACTTGTACCCCTTTCCGAGATGGTAGGCGCGATAATAAATTGCGGAGTGAGCATTTCTTGTAGTTCTGCCCAGCCCTTGTGCAGTTGGAAGTTCTCATCTTCATATTTAGTTGAATTTTGCCACGCACGAGTGTCGTAGAGAATTGCGACAGTGTGTATGTCATTTGTTTGACTGAAAGATGCGCTTGTTCCGAAGTTTACGACAGTTGCATTTGCCATGGGCCTTGGCACTTGGCACGTTCCATCTTTGCGATACATGAGCTCCGACAGTAACAAGTGTTGGGAATCGTTGCACGTAAGGTGAGTGTCCTGCTTTCATATTTCATCGTTGTCCCACTCTCCACCCTTTAAGCCTTTCCTAGTGTTTTTAGCGTGGCCCGGAGTGCGATGAAAGGTTGGTTGCCTTGTACACAAGTGCGGTCTTGGCCATCTCGTCTTCATTTTCTACGAGGCACTATCGTCTTGCTCTGGTTTGCAGGGCAAAGTCCTCTCTGTCTGTGGAGTTAAACTTGCAGACGAGTATGGCCAAGGCTTTTGGTTGGATGCGGAAACCGTTAAGGCTGTCGAGACGGGAGTTGTCGTGCGGGGTGCACCAAAGAAGTGCGTAGGTGGCATATGCCTGGGAAATGGATGTCTCTGAGTGGCCTTACTCGGTCGCGTGCACGGTGCATACTCTCGGGGCAGTGACTGTTGCGAGCATGTGCGATTCGGGTGTCTTCGGGTAAAGGGTTCCGTACGGG
>BSBK01011138.1:0-95601 GCA_027943335.1 Chamaecyparis obtusa
GGTTAATCCTAGTGTGGTTAGTTATTATGAGTGAATGCAAAATGCATTTCTCTACTTCAATTCCTAATGGAATTTACCTTCATCCCTGAGCACTTTGTTGATGATGTAGGAGGGTGTAGATTGATCAAATTACCTATCATATACATACTAGTTGATGATTATATTATTTGCGTTACATCATTACAACAAGGTCTTGTTTTATTTAGGTGACCTCTCTTTTGTAATCCACAACTTTTCTCTTAACCTTACAAAAACTTGAGTTCAAATCCTCTATGCTAGTAGATTTATCCTATTTAGATTGATACATACTTGAATTATTATATCAATTTTGAGTACCAAAAAGAAGAAGAGGTACCTTTCCTTGCTAAAATTGATGGTCAACTTTCTTTTATGGTGGGATTACATCAAAAAAAGTGAAATAAATTTGAAGACCCTGGGGAAATATTGTATGGAGCTTGTTTGTAGACAATACAATGACATTGTTTTCTTCATTTTTTCTACGCTTAACACCTCACCAGTTGTCATTCCAACACAATGACATTAAACTCACACACATAGACATATAACAAAGTGTTTGATGACCATGTAACACAAACAAAATGACACATAAATAGGAGTTTGCATAATTTTGGTTTGATGCAACATTATCTTATTACATTTGTGGGTATGCCTATGTATTTGTTTGTTTGTTGATGCTTGGCACACTTCATGTTAACCAAATGTAGAGTAATTTGTTTTGCTACTAAGTCTACACATAGCTTCTTGAGGGCTATCGTGCTTATGATTTTGCACTAGTTGGTGTTCTAGGAGAACTTTAAACATGATTTGATCTCTTGACCACTTTTTTAGACAAATTTTGTTTGTAAATCATCTAACTATAAATGTTCATCAATGCCCTTCACGTTTTTTGTGAAAATTCAAACTAAGTGTTGTATTTAGATTTCTAATTTTATTTAGTCAAAAAATTTGTGGGACCTAAATGTTTATTACTATTTGAGCTAATTAAGTGTTTAACAAATAATTTTGTTCAGATCTCTAGTTTTGTTTACCTATTTACTTCGCAATTTAATCCTTGTTTGTTTTAGAGTTTCTAGTTCCAAAAGAAATAGAGATAATGATTTTATTGATTTAATACCCACACTTGTTGATTTAGTGTCAAATTTGTTTGATAATATTGCACCAATCATTGTGACTTTAAATTTGTTATTACAATGGTGACTACCTTTAAGTGAATGAATGTACTCTTTTTTATAAAAAGTAGTCAATCACATGACACCACATTAGCTAGGCAAATATGGGTGCCCTTTTTTGCATGATAATTAATCTCACATTTTTGGGGGGCTATTTTGGACACCTTGTCAAAAAGCATGCTACTATGGCATCATATTTGATGTTGTGGTCTTCAAATCTTAGTTTCAAGTAGAGGATTTACCAATTAAACTTCTTTACAAAAATGGGAATGAGTTGAAATTTCCATGTAGGATTTTGAGAAGTGTGAAGAGGGTGCTCAACCACCGAGTCCTCTCCCCTACTGGAAATTGCACTTTGGTTGCAATGAGTATGTCGAATATGTGTGGATGGTCAAATAGAATAAAAATTGTTCTATTTTTTTACATGCATATGTGCAGTACAAGAGATTAATAGGTGAACTATATAGAAAATGGTGACATTTTCTAAACAAAGGTATCAATGGAAAGATCGTAGCTTCAAATTGACTACACATCCACTTATACAGATAAATTTTTAATAGGTTTTAAAGGCCATTCAATCATAAGTTTTAATAAGCTTTAATACTATTCTTTGATTTAATTAAATATACTTCAAACGCTCTCCAGAGTTTTGGTATAAGTTATTTTATTCCAATATTAATACCTATGTCATTTGCTAGTGCTTTAAGCTAAAATCTTCTTTCTTATGAAATATCGTTATCCAAATAGAGGTATTTCTATAGGCACGGGCTAAGCTCCCTACAAAATGCACCAAAGACAAAAAAAAATGTCAAACTTTTTTTCCCCTAATTCATGAAAACATAGTGATTTTTTTGCAAATTTTTTTGTGGTTTTCGACCACAAAATATGCAAATCATGAAGAACAGATGCTAAAAATTTCGTGATAATCTGTTGTATTTTCTAGTTTTTGAAATTTGGTCAATAGTACATTTTGTAAGGAACTTAGTCGCGTCCATTTCTAAATATACCCATTAAAAGAATCTTTAAAAATATTAGTCAATTAATCCCACTATTATTATTCTATTAATCATGTACCTATTGTATTGCCAATTTAAATTATGTAAATTGTATGGTATAAGCACTTCTTGATCAATTCTCTAAACAAGAAATGGAAAAGCTCAGGTTTTTGTATAGGCGTGTAAGGTCCCTCCATAATCTCTGCCAAAATCATCATCCTCTACAACATTATTAGACAATAGTTGGAGGAATCAACATACACCATCCAGATTCGGAGATTTGGCCATGGCGGTGACACAACTCAGTGCAAAATGCTCACCCTATTTTTCTTACTCTCTTCCAATTTTATTACGAACACAACAGTTAAGACTTCGCTTCCTATTTGAATGAGTGAAACGCCATTTCGTTGTAAACGGCCGTTTTTTAAATCTGCCTTTCAACTGTGGTTTCTTTATGCTACATTATTCTTAAGTTGCGCTTCTTCTTTTCTATCGTTGTCACATATTTAATCAAAATGATTTCTACTTTAAATAGCCATCTCTTTGCCTGGCCAATGTAGGCAGCGACTAAGGAGCAGATTATTTGCACCTGATATGACAATTATAAGATGTCGATGATAAGTATCTTCTCCTCGTCACATTTGGTCACTTGACGTGACTTTCAGACTTTCATAAATATCGTGTAAAATTTCCTCATACAAATGAATATGTTATTTATTAATATCTGACGGCCCACGACACTGCAATGGTCGTCCATGCATTTAGATGGTTATGAATCGTTGATCTGAAACTTCAGGTTACTCATCTCAAATAAGGAAACTCCTTTAGCATAATAAATGTATATCATAATAAATATCTAGAATATGTATACATGTCCAAGTAGTTTTGAAATGACTAAGACTAAACTAGTTTGAATGTTCTTTTTCCTTTTTATTTGGGGTGTTATGGAGTAGGTCATTCTTGACATAATGGACATTTAGAGGTGTATTTCAAATTCGATCTTAATATTTAACATGTAATACTATTTCCATGATAATTAATCTTGACTGTCAATAATATATCCCTACAATACTCATATTATAGTATAGTGTAGCAACTGCATATTTTAGCTTTCAATAGATGATTCAAATAAAATAAAAATATAATACAATATAAATTGTTAAAAATAATAAATATTATATAATTAAATTAATTAGTATGTATTTCTATAATTTTATTTTAATTTAATTAGAAAAATATAAAATTATTAAGATGTGTCTTCAAATTTAATATAATAGAAATTATTAAAAATAAATATGTTAGATAATATAATTAATAATTACTATTTACTTCTAAAATTTTGTTTTAATTTAATTGAAAAAAAATAGATACAACCTTTAAATTTGTATGAACAATTTGACATTTGAAAATATTTTTATAAATGTTTGTGCTGCAATCTTAAAGGAAGGCGGACATTTGAAAAGATGGAAAAAATAACAATTAAAGTGCAAAGAAGCCTGGACAAAAATGAACAGAGATGATTATTTCAGTGGTCGTCCAGCCGATGAATATTATTTTTAACCGATGTCAAGTGATCATTTTCAAAGAAGAAATGTCCCAAACTCATCATCTCTTGATTATTGGCTCTAATCATCTCACTTTATAAATCTGGACCATTTGTTAAGCGGACTATTTTCCTGTAAGTACGTCGAGAATTGACTGCAAAAGTGGAGAGACATTTTTCTTTATTAGTAGGTGCACTTTGATGCCTAAATCAGACCATCAAAATGAGGCGGTGGACGGTAATCTACGCCTACAGTGTTATCTTCTTGTTTGTCAGATGTCGTCCTCCATAAATTACATTTTTGATGGTTGCACGGGAAATAAAAGGGAATCTAAAACACGGAAAAAATAGCCAAATAAGCGACGACAGAAAATGGTGGACAGTAAAGTACAGGAGAAAAATGAAGAGCAGAAAATAGACGACTCAGATTATCTCAATGGCAGTCATTTGGCTCTCCACCACTTCCAGTCATTAATCATTCATATCAGGTCGGGGCTTTACATAATGGAAATGTCTGTAGCGTAAGTAATAACTAGCAATCGCATCTTAGTGTGCAATGGGTATGTCGGAGAGGTTTGGAAGGTCTATTAGAAAAAAATAGTCTACTTTTTTAATACAATTGTATAGTTAATAAAATCAATTAGTATTCTATTTAATGAATGATGCTTTATGTGTAAAATGTGTCTTAGTATCTAGAAATCATAGCTTCAAATCAATTATACATCAACTTATAACGATCGAAACACGGTCAAAACAAAACCTCTAAATCTTTAATTGTTGGTAGAGTATTCATAGTTTTCTTTTCAAATAAGTAAAATGTATTATCTAGTTTTGTTTCTTCATGTGTCCAATGTTATCACACTTATATATTTATTCTCAATATTTGTAAATGTATAATGAGACTAATGATGTCTAATCCTCTTGGTCAAAAGATTAGTTCTTCATTATTTCTTAGATATGTACAAGTATATCTAACGTTCCTTAGTAAGAATCCTACACATCATAGTAATGTTGGTGGAGAAGAGAAATTATAAAAATGCCAACTGCTTGAAACCTACTAACAATGAAGGTCACAAACCATGCCATAGTGATGAAATCTAAAGTTCACCATCTACAGAGGATTGAAGATTGATATGATATATCATTTTTTGTCTTTATCTTTGGTACTCTGTTATTGCACTCATTAGTGGTGTGTCTCAGTGTGTCCTTTAGAGGGAATATTATCCATGGATGCTCCTTCCAAACTATCCCAAAAGCACTCAACTTTGTTTCACTCACCACATCTAATATTGGTAGAATTTGATAAGGGATTCATATGGACTTAGGGATTTCACATCTTAAATGTTATCACTTTAATCCATTCACAAAATCCTAGAATGCATGAGGTAATGAAAAAGAGAATTCTAATAATACACAAAATAATAGAGGTTACACTATATGTTGAATTTATAGAAAGACCATATAAAAAGAAGAAAAATAACTTGGGGTTTGTCATTTAACCTCTAAATATAATATATTTGTTAATTAGTAAAATAAATAGTCCATATGAAATTTAAAAACTAACACAATAATATTTCTACATAATTATTTTTTAAAATTCTAATTTTTTTAAATAAAATAATTAAAATTAATTATATATAATTCAAACTATTTGTGTGAGAGAGAGAGAGAGAGGGAGGAGGAGGGAGAGAGAGAGATTGATTTTATCTTCACCTCTTTCTCTATTTATTAATACTAACATCTCTATAAGTATAGCAAGTTTATAAGTAGACTACTTAATGTATTAATGTTATATACTTATATATCATATATTTTTCTTAAATTAATAATATAATTATGACATTTTTTTAATATTTTAACAATGTGAAGAAACACATTATATAAGCCAAGGGCAATCAATAGATTGTGATGAGCTCATGGAGTGTAAACATTAATTGATTTTGAATGTATATGTCTGATTTCGTCAATTTGGACATTTTTGTGTTATTTTTAATTTCCTTATATGTATGAAATTGAGTTGAAATAATAATATTTTATTATTAGATTATATGTTTTCAAAGTACATTGGGTGTTTTTTTTTAAATAAATTAGAAAAGTTGAATGTAATTGCAATAATAGATTAGTTACTTCTTATGATTAAATAAAAGATATTATATTACATTAAATTCAATTTAAATTGAAATAGAGATACAATGATTAATAGAAATTCTCTATATCTAGAAAATTGTCATATATTGTTTAATATTTTGAATTTAATTTTTTTAATATAGCATACATTTAAGTTTATTTAATTTAAAAATTTATTTTCAAGTTGAAAATTTTAATATATTGCTGAAAATTTTCAATTCGAAAATAGATGCTCATATCTATCTATATTAATAAAATTGAGTTGATTACATATATAGGGAAAAAAAATTAAACAATAAAAAAGTGATATATTGCATAAATTTTGGGCATGTTTATGTCAACATAGAGGTCTCCATTCACATGTTTGGGGTTTTTATTTTATAAGTTTTTTCATAGATTTAGTTTTGGTTTTGATCACATTTATTGAATCACGGTTACGATATTTTGAGAATTGAATTGAGAATCAAATTCTAAAAAATCTTAGAGAAATTTCTTATCTTCGCTAGAGGTGGATTGGTTCTTCCCACTAATGCCTAAGTTTGGTCTTGTGGAGCAATGATATGTCGATGTGGATTATTAGTACATACTTAGAGATCTACGGGGAGGGGGAGGGAGAGACAAGGGGAGACATGTATAGAGATAAAAGGGAGGAAGGAAGATAGAGGTAGATATGAAGACATATTGAGATCTAGGAAGCTAGAGACAAATAGATATCTAGAGATAAAGGTATAGGTAGAGTTAAAGATAGAGAGAGATAGGGAGATAGAGAAGGAGAGATATATAGGAAGATGGAGAGGGAAATATTGAGAGAGATATAGATGGTGATACAGAGCGATAGAGAAATAAATATAGAAGAAGATATAGAGATGGGGAGAGGGAGAGAGATAGAGTGAAGTAGAGGTAGGCACAAACATGCATACACACTCAAGAGGGAGGGGGAGATAAATATAGAAGAAGATATAGAGATGGGGAGAGGGAGAGAGATAGAGTGAAGTAGAGGTAGGCACACACATGCATACACACTCAAGAGGGAGGGGGAGGGTCTATTACACATTACATTTGACTGTAATCTATAATTGCAAATTTTAAGCATGTGAAATGAATTGTCATGTATCAATTATGGTTCCATTTGATTGTGTTTTATGTTTACAAATATTAGGAATATCGACAAGGTTAGTTCTAGTCTATCAAGTCAACATGAGATGCATTTTCTATGAAAAACATTATGCAACTTAAGAGATATAGTTAATATATAACATATTTAATATTTGTATCTTTTTATTATTTACTTCCAATTTTATTTTATTAAAAATTATATTTTGATTATTTATTATTATATACTTTTCAACATAAAGTTTTTTTAATGATAATTATCTTTTATATTTGTTTAATATTTTCTATAGTATGAATGATTAAAAGTAAATATATTGATATATATATTATTACACAATACTAATTAAAATAATATTTTGGTTGTATAATAAAAATTATATTTTGATTATTTATTATTATATATTTTTCAACATAAAGTAAAATTCAAATATCTTTTTAATACAAAGATCATTATAGAATTGTAATTTGTTTTATACATTTATTTTATGTACTAATTTTTTTATGATAATTACCTTTTATATTTGTTTAATATTTTCTATAGTATGAATTATTAAAAGTAAATATATTATAATATATAATAATAATACACAATGCTAATTGAAATAATATTTTGGTTGTTGTAAAACCATGTGCATTGAATGAAGTAGAATAAGAATAATTATAAATTGAATTGATTATAATAATTTACAATTATTATTTATAAATTCGTAAATGGATAAATGATTAATGTGAACTTAATTTTAAATTAAAAATTAAAATATAATAAACTAAAAACCATATCAAAATACATGAAAATCAAACATCAATTAAGATAATTAATAATAAATAATAAATTTATTAAATTAATAAATAGTTAAATAATAGATTTTATCTTTTAAAGTCAATATTAATTTTATTAGTAATATAGTAATTTTTTATTTTTTATTTATTTAAAAATAATATAATTAATAATTAAATAAACTTATACATATATTAATAAAAGTATTATATTGATTTTCAAATATATATTAAAAAATTTCCAAAGGAGGAATCTCAAGGTCTTATGAAGAAGACGTGCATTATTATTATGTTTAAAAATAACTGAAGTTTACGAAGGGAAATGGAGCGAAGGTGTAAACAATGACAACTATTGGAAATATATCTTTGTCGTGGTGCTCTCTTGGAACAGCTGCAAACAATAAATATAAATTTATGACAAGAGATTGCTGCTGCTAAAAAGTGGACGGCTCCGATGTTTTCAATGGTCATCCAATGCTCTCATACATTTTCAACCATAGATTTCAAATTTCAGCGCTTCCGTCTCAAATAGTGAAAGGCTCAAATGGTGAACACCTTTCAGCGTAAAAATACCAAATTGAAGAGCCTTTAAATTGGCTTCCAATAAAAAATCATACATACATATGATTGTACCAAACTAAGTTGCAGACAAGTAGCGTTTGTGGATTTTTATCTGCACAATGACCCCTCCAGTTTTCTTCATTATACTTGTCCATGTTATTATTATTCCCTGCGCCGTTGAGTCCTCCTCTTCATTACATCCCCACACAAGCAACGCTACCTATGAGCAGGCCCTGTTGGCATTCAAGTCCTCAATCGAGTATGATCAATTCAATTCATTCACAACATGGACTTCCAACGTCTCATTCTGCAACTGGAATGGTGTCTCCTGTTCTCACCGCAGGCAAAGAGTCGTCTCTCTCAATTTCTCCAGCGTGGGTTTGGTAGGTACCATCGCCCCTTTACTCGGCAATCTCTCATTTCTTAGGATTCTTGACCTCAGCAGCAATAATCTACGTGGTCATATTCCCTATCAGTTAGGAAGCTTGTTTCGCTTAAAGATTCTCTACTTGCACACAAATCAGCTGGAAGGTTCAATTCCAGCGACTCTTAGTGCCTGCCACAGTCTAACCGATATCTCTCTTATGGAAAACCATTTGGCTGGAGGCATTCCTTCGGCTCTGGGTTTTCTACCAAATTTGATTTTCATTGGGCTTAGCCGAAATAGCTTGGCAGGTAGCATTCCATACACCTTGGGGAACATATCCTCTTTAACCATAATGGATTTGTCTGAAAACAATCTTGAGGGGTACATTCCCTGGGAACTGGGTATGCTTTCTCAAGTCAATCTCTTGAATTTGCAATTCAACCATCTCACTGGAGAAATTCCTTCCTCCTTGTCAAATTGCACTTCCCTGCAAGCGTTGAGCGTCAGTTATAATCACTTATCTGGAGAGATTCCAGCGAAGTTGTTTTCCAAGACCGTCCTCTTGAGAGAATTATATATGGGTAGTAACAAGTTCAGCGGCAGCATTCCTGCCACTCTCTTCAATTGCTCGCAACTTGAAATTCTCACCTTAGCCGACAACCAGATGAGTGGAATAGTGCCCACAGAGTTGGGAAATTTGCGTAGACTTAGGGGTCTTTATTTGTGGGGTAATCAGCTTATTAGTGGTAGCACCACAAGCTTACCCTTTCTCACTGTTCTTATTAATTGTTCTTTTCTTAAAGAAATAGAGTGCGCAAACAACCATTTCACGGGCCTCATACCCTCATCTGTGGGACAGCTTTCTCCAAATCTGGAATTTTTATACTTGGGTTTCAACAGAATAAGAGGAGAGATTCCTTCACAAATTGGAAACCTCACCCATTTGACTCTACTAGCTTTAGATGGAAATCTTTTGATAGGTGAGATTCCTTCTGCAATCGGTATGCTCAAAAGGTTGGAGAGGCTATACTTGGATTTCAATAATTTTCAAGGAAACATTCCAATCGAGATTGGTCAGCTAGAGAACATAGGGCTTATAAGTCTTTCACAAAATAATATTTCTGGAAACATTCCAGAATCCCTTGCCCACCTCCAGGAGATAAGATATCTGTTCCTTGAAGCCAACGAGTTAACAGGAACCATTCCTTTAGGCTTAGGTGAATGCAAAAAGTTGGAAGTGCTTGATCTCTCATACAACAAGCTCCATGGACACATACCTCCACAGGTTGCAGGACTTCCAAATTTACTTTTGTTTTTCAACCTTTCAAATAATTTCTTGGAGGGCCCCCTGCCTGCAGAGCTAAGCAAGATGGATAAAGTTCAAATAATAGACATTTCAGCGAATCAATTAACAGGCTATATTCCAAAAACAGTAGGAGGTTGTGTAGCACTTGAATACCTGAATCTTTCTTTTAATAAATTCCAAGGTCGAATTCCAGATTCTCTACAGAAACTTAAAGATCTGAAAGGCTTAGATTTCTCTTCAAATAATTTGTCAGGAAGGATACCATTGGCTTTGGAAAAGCTTAAAGCGCTTCAGCATCTTAACTTGTCAGTAAACAAGTTATCAGGAGAAGTCCCAAAAGATGGTGTTTTCAGAAAGCTTAATGCAACATCATTTACTGCAAATCTTGGGCTTTGTGGACCTTGGGTAATGTTACCACCGTGCTCTACGCCTAAAGATAAAAGTCCCAGCCACCTAAAAAGAGTATTCATACCCACTGGGATTGCAGTGTTTGTAATATGTTGTGTGCTCATGTTTTTCTTGTGGAGATGGTATTGCAAGACAAGGTATATGGCCTTGAAACCCTTTGAAGTGGGTCCTCAGAAAATTTCATTTCAAGAAATTATCACCGCAACTGATGGGTTTAATTAGGCCAACATATTAGGAGTTGGTAGCTTTGGAAAAGTGTTCAGAGGGGCTCTGAAAGATGGCACAATGGTTGCTATCAAAGTTCTTAACATCCTCGATGAATATGCACGAAAAAGTTTTGATAGAGAGTGCAATGTTTTAAGGAGAGTTCGGCATAGAAATCTTCTTAAAATCATAACCTCTTATTCAGATCCAGAAATGAAAGCCTTAATATTTCCTCTTGTGGCAAATGGCAGCCTACACAGGTTTTTATATCCTGGAAGTGAAGAAAGTTCTCCAGGCGGTCAACTGTGTCAGTTGGAGTTGATTCAGAGGCTGAGCATAGCGCTGGACGTTGCACAAGGCATAGAGTACCTACATCACCGATGTTTTGTGCAAGTCATCCATTGTGATCTAAAGCCCAGTAATGTGCTTCTTAGCGAGGACATGACAGCCTATTTGATAGATTTTGGCATTGCAAGCCTGTGCCTGGGAAACTCTATGGATTCATACACCTCTACACATGCCCTGAAAGGATCCATTGGATACATTGCTCCAGGTTTAACTTCGAATTGCTAGTGTGAAATTTTAATTTTCTTTTTAACAGTCGGTTTGGAAAATAGTGAATGTCATGATATCTTATCATGAGTGTCTTGAATGCAGAATATGGAGTGAGTGGACGTGTTACCACAAAAGGAGATGTTTACAGCTATGGAATAATGTTGTTAGAGATGATGACTAGAAAGAAGCCCACCAGCAGCATATTCGTAGAAGGAATGAACTTGCACAAATGGGTGAGCAGATGTTTTCCGAATGCAATAGAAGAAATGGTTGACAACTATGTGCTGAGTGCTGCCCTGAACAATGATGAAAGTAAGGTATGGAATTGCCTCAGGCAACTCATCTGTGTGGGTTTGCTTTGTACAAAAGAAACCCCTGGGGAACGACCAAGTATGATTGACATTGTAAAAATTTTGCATATTATCAAAGAAAGTTTTCTTGGAGCTGCTTCAACAACAACATTTCAGATAGAGTTATCATCTTTGCTAAATAGCAAAAATGTTGGTGGCAATGATGATGAAAGCTATACTTCTTCATTCTGAAGAAAAAAACTAGAGAAGAAACAACATTCTAGCCCCTTTCAATAGTTTGAATACTTTGTAATAGTTTTGTGTTTTCATGAGTCTAGTCTTCTGTTCTAGCCCCTTTCAATAGTCTGAAAACTTCGTAATAGTTTTGTGTTCTCATGAATCAAGTCTTCTGCAAGAGAAAATTCAATGCAGAAATTTGTTATTAGCTTCAAGTTATGGTGATTCCTGGTAATAGGTAATAAGGAATTTCAGTAAGGGTAATAATATTCTAGCACCTTTCAATAGTTTGGACACTGTGTAATGCTTTCGTTTTGTGTGGGTCAAGACTTCTCTCAGAGAAATCTCCACCGAGAATTTCATCATTCAATCCAGGGCTTAGTGATTGAGTATCAAACCAAAAATATGCAGCAGAGCTCAAAATGTGTATTTTTATTCAGATTGGCAAGTAGTTACTGGCTATCACCATAACATGCACAACAAGATACTATGTATATGTGTCTTTCTCCATGCGAAGAAATATTTAGTAGTCTTCAGCTTATTAATTCTATACCTGGAGCAAGTTTTATGGATATAATAATAGTTTTAACTGTTCAAACTGTAGAAAATAATTTTAGCTGATTTTTTCATCTCCCATAAGGAAGCATGCACCCTCTTTTCAAGCAGGGGACAAACAAACAAAAAGCTGGTACCGGCCCAAAGATGAGTTCAGAATCGAAATTTGTAATATAGATAATAACTACCCAGTTTGTCTGGGTTAGGGTGGGATCAGGCTTGGGTTCGAATTGGTTCTTGGTTTTGGTTTTTCATAATGATAAATTATATTTTAAACATTAAATAATATTTTCAATAGGTGAAGGGAGTTGCAAGTTACTTTTTTAATATTTTTCAAGTAGGATGTTAATTACAAACAAACAAGCTTGAAAAAGTAATAAGCATTTGAGGACATGGAAAGCGAGAATGTTATTGATGCAACTGATCCTATTGACATTGGCATTGTTTCTGAATCAACTAATGTCTTTGATGGTGATGAAGAAGAAGAAGATGAAGATGATTTAGATGATCCATTAGATGATTGAAACTTAGTATAAAGTTCTAATTGTTGAAAGTCAAAATAATGATACTTGAACTCAATATTATTATTTTAATATTTTGATCTTGATATGCAACTATGATTACAAGTTTATGATATTTTTGTATTTCAACCTTTCAAATAATTTCTTGGAGGGCCCCTGCCTGCAGAACTAAGCAAGATGGATAAAGTCCAAATAATAGACATTTCAGCGAATCAATTAACAGGCTATATTCCAAAAACAGTAGGAGGTTGTGTAGCATTCGAATACCTGAAATTTTCTTTTAATAAATTCCAAGGTCGAATTCCAGATTCTCTACAGAAACTTAAAGATCTGAAAGGCTTAGATTTCTCTTCAAATAATTTGTCAGGAAGGATACCATTGGCTTTGGAAAAGCTTAAAGCGCTTCAGCATCTTAACTTGTCAATAAACAAGTTATCAGGAGAAGTCCCAAAAGATGGTGTTTTCAGAAAGCTTAATGCAACATCATTTACTGCAAATCTTGGGCTTTGTGGACCTTGGGTAATGTTACCACCGTGCTCTACGCCCAAACATAAAAGTCGCAACCATCTAAAAAGAGTATTCATACCCACTGGGATTGCAGTGTTTGTAATATGTTGTGTGCTCATGTTTTTCTTGTGGAGATGGTATTGCAAGACAAGGTATATGACCTTGAAACCCTTTGAAGTGGGTCCTCAGAAAATTTCATTTCAAGAACTTATCACCGCAACTGATGGGTTTAATGAGGCCAACATATTAGGAGTTGGTAGCTTTGGAAAAGTGTTCAGAGGGGCTCTGAAAGATGGCACAATGGTTGCTATCAAAGTTCTAAACATGCTCGATGAATATGCACGAAAAAGTTTTGATAGAGAGTGCAATGTTTTAAGGAGAGTTCGGCATAGAAATCTTCTTAAAATCATAACCTCTTATTTAGATCCAGAAATGAAAGCCTTAATATTTCCTCTTGTGGCAAATGGCAACCTACACAAGTTTTTATATCCTGGAAGTGAAGAAAGTTCTCGAGGTCAACTGTGTCAGTTGGATTTGATTCAGAGGCTGAGCATAGCGCTGGACGTTGCACAAGGCATGGAGTACCTACATCACCGATGTTTTGTGCAAGTCATCCATTGTGATCTAAAGCCCAGTAATGTGCTTCTTGGCGAGGACATGACAGCCTATTTGATAGATTTTGGCATTGCAAGCTTGTGCCTGGGAAACTCTATGGATTCATACACCTCTACACATGCCCTGAAAGGATCCATCGGATACATTGCTCCAGGTTTAACTTCGAATTGCTAGTGTGAAATTTTAATTTTCTTTTTAACAGTTGGTTTGGAAAATAGTGAATGCAGGAAATCTTATCATGAGTGTCTTGAATGCAAAATATGGAGTGAGTGGACGTGTTACCACAAAAGGAGATGTTTACAGCTATGGAATAATGTTGTTAGAGATGATGACTAGAAAGAAGCCAACCAGCAGCATATTCGTAGAAGGAATGAACTTGCACAAATGGGTGAGCAGATGTTTTCCGAATGCAATAGAAGAAGTGGTTGACAACTATTTGCTGAGTGCTGCCCTGAACAATGATGAAAGTAAGGTATGGAATTGCCTCAGGCAACTCATCTGTGTGGGTTTGCTTTGTACAAAAGAAACCCCAGAGGAACGACCAAGTATGATTGACATTGTAAAAATTTTGCATATTATCAAAGACAGTTTTCTTGGAGCTGCTTCAACTACAACATTTCAGATAGAGTTATCATCGTTGCTAAATAGCAAAAATGTTGGTGGCAATGATGATGAAAGCTATACTTCTTCATTCTGAAGAAAAAAACTAGAGAAGAAACAACATTCTAGCCCCTTTCAATAGTTTGAATACTTTGTAATAGTTTTGTGTTTTCATGAGTCTAGTCTTCTGTTCTAGCCCCTTTCAATAGTCTGAAAACTTCGTAATAGTTTTGTATTCTCGTGAATCAAGTCTTCTCTCAGAGAAAATTCAATGCAGAAATTTGTTATTAGCTTCAAGTTATGGTGATTCCTGGTAATAGGTAATAAGAAATTTCAGCAAGGGTAATAATATTCTAGCACCTTTCAATAGTTTGGATACTGCGTAATGCTTTCGTTTTAAGTGGGTCGAGACTTCTCTCAGAGAAATCTCCACCGAGAATTTCATCATTCAATCCAGGGCTTAGTGATTGAGTATCAAACCAAAAATATGCAGCAGAGCTCAAAATGTGTATTTTTATTCAGATTGGCAAGTAGTTACTGGCTATCACCATAACATGCACAACAAGATATTATGTATATGTGTCTTTCTCCATGCGAAGAAATATTTAGTACTCTTCAGCTTATTTATTCTATACCTGGAGCAAGTTTTATGGATATAATAATAGTTTTATCTGTTCAAACTGTAGAAAATAATTTTAGATGATTTTTTCATCTCCCATAAGGAAGCATGCACCCTCTTTTGAAGCAGGGGACAGACAAAAAAAGTTGGTACCGGCACGAAGATGAGTTCAGAATCGAAATTTGTAATATAGATAATAACTAAGTTACCCAGTTTGCCTGTGTTAGGGTGGGATCAGGGTTGGGTTCGAATTGGTTCTTGGTTTTGGTTTTCTATAGTGATAAATTATATTTTAAACATTAAATAATATTTTCAATAGAGGAAGGGAGTTGCAAGCTATTTTTTAACATTTTTCAAGTAAGATATTAATTACAAACAAACAAGTTTGAAAAAGTAATAAGCATTTCAGGACATGGAAAGCGAGAATGTTATTGATGCAACTGATCCTATTGACATTGGCACTATTTCTAAATCAACTAATGTCTTTGATGGTGATGAAGAAGAAGAAGATGAAGATGATTTAGATAATTCATTAGATGATTGAAACTTAGTATAAAGTTTCAATTGTTGAAAGTCAAAATAATGATAATTGAACTCAATATTATTATTTTAATAATTTAATCTTGATATGAAGCTATGATTACAATTTTTTGGTATTTTTGTTATTTTAATGATACTATGTGACATTCTAATCATAATTCATGCTTCTAGGCTACATTTATGTATGTATCATTTTTACATGTTTTTGTACTAACGAACTCAAACGAACCCAAACCCCATTTCAAAATTTTGCCTGCAACATAAGATAATTCAATTGAGAAATTAAAATTAAAACCTTAAAAATTAAAATAAGAATTTTGCATGATTTTTTATGCCAAATAAGAAAAAAACTTCTCATGTATAAATAATAATAATAATAATTTGGAAATTTCTATAAATTCTAATAAAATTATTTTATATAAAAATAATCCCATAAGTGAGAAAGGGAAAGCAATACTTGTTTAGATGATAAGTTGAAAAATAAAATATATAAATTATAAGTAAATTATTAAAAAAAATCTTCAATAAAAAATATAAAATTATACAAACCTTAAAATTGCTATTATGTGATTTAAGTTTTTGATGGGTTTTCATATTTATTAAAATAAAATAATTATAATTATTAAATTAACTAATTAAACTAGCTATTATAATGTAGCAAAATGATCAAAATAATAGTTGTATACAATACTTAAAATGGTTTTAGAATATAGAAATAAGAAATACATAAAATAAGAAAACTAAAATTAAAAAAGTAAATTAAAAAAAACAATAATACATTTTTATTTTATTTTTATTTTTTTTTGGTAAAAGGCCGAAACCAATATTATATTAAGCAATTAAATCAGATATACAAAAACCCCGCTCAGTGCAGGCGCTGGTAGGGAAGAGCGGGGTAGAGAAACCCTCTAGCCTTGCCTGGGACCAAAGTCCTGAATTTAATACATAATATTTTAGGAAGGCATACCCTCTTGAAATAGATTCATGAGAGTTATATAATACAAAGTACATGAGTATTTTTCCTATATCTTGTCCAAAGTTATTCTTGTTTGTAGGTTCCTTCAACCCATCATCGTGGTTGGGATTTCTTCCTTAGGTTGTCTCTGATTCATTATTTCCTAAAATAACTGTATTTTGACTAAGATCCTTATTAGAATATATGTTATATAGTTGTTGACTTTCATACTATGAGCTTACAAGAAAGAAAATATTTGTTATAAAGTGCCTAAGATTTAAATTTAATCACTTGAAAGACGTACATGTCCCTGCCTCAGCTGGTAATGAAACAGCTCTGAGCTAAACTTTCTTGCTTAGGACAATATTTTAAAAAACTAGCTTTGAGCTTATATGTGAAATACATCATTATGGATACCGGTCTACTAATTTTAGAATAACTCACTCCTACTACTTTAGTAAGAATTATGATGCTAACCTAGCATGAGAAAAGAATTAACCCTTTCAGCTAAGCTAAATGCCACACGTTAGTTGGCAGAGTTAGAACAAAATGAGTCTAAAATTTATTCAAAAAAGCAATATCCTTATCCAAGCTGATTTAGCCTAATTTGAGACGAACTTATATACTCATAAACAGAGAACCTAAAAGCACCATTATAATTCTACACTTGCTGATTTTAGGATTATACTTAACCACAATAGTAGTCCTTATGAATGAAAATATATAGAATATTGATACCATGAGAACTAAATAGAGAACCACTTATCAGAAGCATTAGGCAAGTTAGCCTAGTGTCCTAAAAGGAATCACAAGACGATACATAAGATCTACCAGGTAATCACTTTCCTAAAGTTGATGCTTATATATCTTGACTTCAAAATAAGCGATTACCTAGAAGATTTCATCAATTATGAGTCTACCAAATATGCTGCTCATGTAACCAGATTTCACCCATCCCTAACAGCAGGAAATACCAGAGAGAGATGAGATGTCTTGCCTATTGTCAATAAGAAACTCCACCATGAGATATGAGATTGCATAGGAGGCTGAGACTGAAGTTAACCCAGAGCCTGCGACCTATACTTATACTTAAAAGAATAACTCAGCACATCCACCTAATGTAGATGTACTTATACCTGAAGGATAACTACCAGCTAATCTTTAAAAAGAACATGACTACCTAACTACCACCAAGAGTCAAAAGATTCCTATGCTATCTGGAACTGTTAGACGCTCACCTAAACTGAGGAATCTAATTCTAAAATGCAGGGGAACAGATCTATTAACATCCCTTAGTAAGGCACTTATCTCTAATGTCAAACATCCCTACTTAATGATAAAGTAAAGAACAAAATGTCTTCCATATCTATTCTAAAATTATCAGTAGTTAGCTTATAATTGCTTAGAGATGATAAAACCATAAACACCAAGTGGTGTTTTAACGTAAAACAACTTAGTGCATATAATAGTTTTGCATATCATAAATAAAAGATAAATTCTTGTATGAGAAGCTAAGGTAGTCAATCCTTTATACTACAAAACTAATTTAGATTGTTGTTTCTTAATACCTTTGATGGTATATTTGATTCCCTTTAACATCCTTTTCTATCATCTTTGGTCAATTATGATCTTAATATAAAAATAAAATAAGTTATAGCTATCTACCTCATAATAGAAAACCTATGTTGGAGGATCCATTTGGCTTAAAAGAACAGGGTTAGCTTAGATAAGAGATTTACACTGGATCACTACATACTAACTTTATCTTATTCTTTGTAGCCACCACCACCAAATGATTCTTCTACAGGCCTTGAGCCGCTATGAACTAGTCTTTTTATGGCTTTCTTAGATCCGAATTAGGAGTATATCTTCTTAATTATGCCTAGATATGTATACTTAAAGTCTGAAGGGCATAGACACATCCATATTTAAAGCTTTCATTTTTATTGATCCATCTTTCAGAATTATAGTTTTATGGTTTCCATCTTAAGTGGAGGCTTAATCTGACGGGGATTGTTTATATCTTTGAAGTTCGGCCTTAATCGTTCTTACAATATCAAAAAATGGTAGGAAGCAACAAAAGACAAACTTGAATACAAAAGGTCGAATACAAAGGATTTACATCAAAAAATAATATGCACTGTACTAAGATGGATCCTTTGATGTCCTTTATGTTAGGATGACTTATTTAGGATCTGTTTGAGGACTCTAACGACGTCGATGATGCTTTATCTTCCTTCACCAGCTTCAACCTAATGTCATCATCCGTGATAAACTCAGTCATCCAATTCCCATCTGGAGGAGGTCTAACATGGGTAAAATATAGAAGGAAATCCAAGTTCCTTCTTATGGAGGGGGTTTCTTCTAAATATCTACCCCAAACTTCCATTTCTAGAATAGGGAATGTAGAAACATAGCTCTAGTTGACAATTCTTCTTTTATAATCTTTGGGTTTGGGAATGGATAAATCCATTCGTATACTATTAAGCACTTTATTCAAATAAACTAAATACTTTTTCTTGAAGACTCTTCTATAGAGATTTCCAATATCTTTTACATCCAGGTCCACCTGTAGAGCTAAGGCTATAAACATAGCCGGTATATGAATTGACCCTATGTCTGTTAGTGTTTCCTAAGAACTCCTCACTTAGGATAGTAGATACTGCTCTTACTATAATATTGTACTTAATCAATAGAATTTTCTTGATTCTTTTTAATGAGATTTTCTCTTCAAAGGTCGTTTGATTGTTTGGGCATCTCAATTTTATTGGCGTCATCATTTGCTTGAGGAGATGTTGTGGTGAATGGGAGAACCTCCCCTCTATATATCAAGTGTCTTGGTAACACTTGCTGAAGGTGAAGATGGAACGTTGGTAGAGTAGCGACAAAGAAACTCTTCGTTACCTCTTTTGTCACCTAAGGATGATTTTACCTAAATATTTTATGCTTACCTATATTAATATTTAATTTAATGTTTGCCTAAAATGATATGCCAGTGAAGTTTGCCCTGGATCAATTTTATAAAAATGAGAGTCGAATCCACTAAAGTTTGATAGATTATGGTTGACAAAAGATCCAAATGGAAACCTATAATGAATATATCTATATAAATTTTGAAATACATTTTGTATTAAAGTGTATATTTATATTTCTGATATTACTATGCTTTAGTTATTTACGTTAATCTATGATATTGCTTACCAATATATGTGTCTGTCTATGAAAAGTTTCGGGAAGTAATTCTTTAGATGCGAGATGACAATGTTTTAGACTTATCCTCCTTCCACTGCCTAACTTATACCATAAATTAAAGAAGCTCGATAAATCAACAAGATACTCGATACAAGGAATAATTTACGATAGTATATCTTGTCTGGAAAAAATCTATATGACTGATTTGTGAGTATATGACAATAGAATTAGAACGAATAGTGTATGTATGTAAAGGATACATAAAAATGAAGGGAGAATTAAATCTAGCCTAACAGTGCAATCCTATAAATGGAGTAGCTATTCTATCATTAGAAGAAAAACAAACCAAAACAAGGGGAAATAGAATTACCTTAAGGAGTTGATGATCTAATCTTAAAAGTGTTGATAAGTTAAAATAAATCCGTGGAGAAATGTTTAACCTTTGCCAAACTAGATACCAAAACAAGTCTACTCTAGATTGTTTAGCCTTAACTGATAGGAAAAAAATAGGGCAGAATTAGTATTGGTTCTGAGGGTTGGCAGTAGAGAGGTTTGCCCCGCATTTGGGCTTAATAGCCTATCTTAGTTCTCAGGATCAATCTGGAAGATCCTAACTTGAAAGAATGAGACTGTCTACTCTGTACTCCTAGTGTGTGATTGCATTCTTGGATACCTAAAACTCACAAAGGATAATTTTGAGAATATTATCCTAAATTTTGAAGGCCAAAGCCTAGTTGAAATAGAAATTAGACTTCTGGAAGTTATCTCTTCGCGGGTTAAGTTTGTTTGATAATAGGAAACAGAGGAGGGAGAATCCAAGTGAAGATAATAATAGTGTGGAGAAGTATATGTTAATTGTAAATATGAATGTGACTATTTTAGTATTTACAATTGTTCTAATCTTATCAGAGATGAGGAATATCCCTAAGCTTAAAAAAATCCTTCAATTACGGTTTTAAGTCAAGGAATCTAGATTGGAAGCCGGCCTAAGGCCTACGACCAGAGCATCTATTTTCTTCAGCAATAGGAAAAAGTATGATAGTTCTAAAAGTGCTCTCATTGAGAGGGTTTTAAGAGTATCATACCAGTTTCACCATTTGGATTGAAATCCTCCGAAGTGACCAAAGATATTTTAAAAAGAAATTTTTACATCTTAAATTTCTTGAAGAAATCCTTATCTTTCACAACTAATACTAATAGTCCGTATAAAATATCAAAAATTAAGAAATCGCAGAGTATTAGCTATGATAATAAAAAGTTCTATTTCTTCAGACAAGATAAATTACTGTAATTAACTAGTATTTAGTATTAACATCACTTTAGTCACATTGTACTTGTAATACCCCAAAATTGGCACCTTATAATTTCAATCAATTTTGGTGCATTTCTTCAATTTTACATCATTAAAGTCCTATTTTACTAGGCAATTTTCTCTCTCCTACATGACTTCATTTGACTTGGTGTCAATTGCAAAAACCCTAAATTGCATTAATCTCACACTATAATTAATTCCTAAGTATTTGACTTTATTAGCTAAATAATCCCTATGATAAATTGATTTAATTATAAAGTCCTAAGTGCTTTAAATTAAATTAAAATCCACCCCCTTTAGCTAATACACATAAAAGGAATTAATATTACTTGGTTATTTGAATGCATTATCTTTATTTAGATTAATAATTCAAATTATTCGAAGGGTCACCCATATGTGGCAATAATTCATTCTTTTAATTAAGTAATTCCTCAATATTTGTCTCAAGGAGAAATGAAGAGTTGACTGTTTCATTTCAAGAAACTCTTCATCCTCTCTCTGAGCTTGTCTATATTATGAACCTTCTTCCTCATTTGAAAAAAAAGCAATTTGAGAGCACATAAACTATAGCAAAATTTTGTCTCAATTATCTTCATATTTTCAAGCTTTTATTGCACATTAGATTAATCTTCATTTTTAGTGTAAATGCATTTTCATACTAGTGTAATTTGCTTAATGTTATTAGCTTAATTTGCATATTTCTTTCAAGTTCTTAGATTAAAATCTGCACTTCATTCTTAGATTAATTTCATATTCATCTTAGATTAATTGCATTTTGTTCATCTTTCAAACTTTCAAATCCTCTGTATTAGCTTGGTCTTTTGGTTGTTGGCTCTCATTCTGAGAGTAATTCAAACACCCCAGTTAATTAGGAGGCAATAGGTTGAATCGATAGAATCTTACGAATTGAGTAATTCATACTCCTCTTCATGATTCGATGATCGAGCAATGACTATGTTGTGTGTATGGTTGGATTAGAGGTCCACATTCAGCTATAAACATTCTGGTGCCAACCATGGGGCAAAAAAAATCATTTCCGACCTCACTCTTTAATTTTTCTGATAAGAAATTTGAACTCTGTCGTGCGTTTGTACTTCACTGTGTACAGAATCTTGCACGATATTCCAGAGCGTGTCGTGCAAAGATTTGCTCCCAGTAGCATTTTGTCATGCAAAGAAACACTTTCTCACATAGGTCCTTGTACTTTCTCACGTGCAGTGTAGTACTTTCTCGCACAAAGTTGTACTGTTAGTCATTTAAATTTTCTAGATTCTATAATTTACTATTACTTTTTCCTGACATTTACTTTCCATTGTTGATTCCCTATTTTTGTTTTCTGCTATAGCGTAACAATGGTTTATAGGTCACTTGTCAAAGATCATCAAAACTTGCTAACAGTTTGCTTGTAGGACGGTTGTCGAAGATGATTTAAAATTGTTGTGCTTGTTTACTATTTTTCATTCACATAGTCTAATTAGGGCTTTGTTAAAATTTCTTAATGGTCCTGATAGAAAAGTAGGGGAATAGGCTCTTCATTACATGGAAGTGATGCCCATGGATGAAACCGAGACCCAAATGTTTCTAGAATGATGGATACCTAGGGAAGCAAAGCAAAGTAGTGAATCTTTAGCACTTCTACTTGTTAGGGGATTCTACTCTTGTCTCTTTGAGAGAACCAGAAACCCAAAAGCTTGTGGATTTGGTGGAGTGAAACTAACTCGGTGATGAATATGCTTGATGTGTTTGGTTAAGGTGAAGAGGTAGAGAAGTATGCTCTTCTCTCTTTGAGAGAATCATAAAATTTGACCCTCGAATCCAAGCCAAGTCCTATGTCACCTTTAGAAGGCCTGCCAAAAGTTGAACCTTCGGGAACGACCCTAGTGAGTACACACCTATCGTCGGTGATTCCACCTCACTATAATAAAGAATTCTTTGTTGATTCTAAAGACTCCAAAGCCATGTTAGCTCCCTTCTCATGATTTTGACTATCATCTTGAGAAGGCCTTGTCTGTTGTACTGAGCGGCGCCACTCCTAGCCCTACTTGCGGGGGTGTATGACTTTCAAGTGTTGGTGTGGTTGCGAGGCCCTAGCCCTATATCAGGGGAACCAAAGGTTAGTATATATGGAATCCCACTAAAAACTTTCTTTAGTTGCCTACCCGGATCACCTCTGAAAGGAGACATAATCTTTGCGCAGGGAGGGGGAAGAATCTCTCCCATATATTCTCACCATAGGCATGCACCTAGAAGCTTGAAGGTGGCATATGACACTAGCCCTTGCTTCAAGGGTAACCTTTGAACATATATTATTGATTCCTTGGAAACACCAAAAACACGGGTGCCCTCTAGGGGGTGACACGGCTATGTGAGGTGAATGCATGCGCATAAGCAGTGGGGCAAAGGTTTTGTCTTCTCACCATTTTTTTTGTAGGGATAACTATGTGTTTGTTATCGAGTCTTAAACTTGTCCATCATGACTAAACAAAGACTCCCATGATACTACCAAGTTGCTTTGTCCTTGGTAGGTCTATTTGCGACTACTTCTTGTGTCACCATTGCTTGATCTAAACCTTCATGCTTGTAAACGAATGCTTGAAACCTTCAAACTGAGATTGTTCATTAAACTGTCCTTGAAACCTATCTAGAAACTAGATTTTCTATCTGGGAACCATTTACGCTATGTCCCAAAACCTATCTTTTATCTTGAAATCTATGTTGAACTGTCAAACACTGGTCTTTTCCCACATGAAGTTTTAGAAACTGACCATTTCCTCGCATGATATTTCATTCTCTTGCACAAAGCCTGACATTTTCTCACATGACCCTGCACTTTCTCACATGAACCTGTACCTTGTTTTCAAAAATAGCAAGCTATTTTCAATTGACTGGTCAAACTTCTGCCCAATCTAATTTTTGTCTGGCGTCTGTTTTCTTTTTCCCTTGTCATTCACTGTCAGAAACTAAGTGTATCAAGTTGAGAACTGATCGATTATTACTTTTACTTGTTTTGTCTCTCCTTTGTTTATCTTATCTCTTTGTGCTTTTGTACCTCACATCATGATAGTCTTATCTCGGTTGTTCTAGCCATTCTCTTAACAATTCATGCCAGGTCCATCTCACATCTTGGTTGTTCTAGCTATTTATGTCCTTTTTGCTATCTTAGTGATAGAGTTTTAGCATTATCCCAAGTCTTCTCTCGTCTATGACTGTCATGACTAGAAGTGGAAACACTTATCCCATTCAAAATACTGGTCAAGGTAGAGGTAAACCTCATAATCAAGAAATAGATCATCCAGAACCTGTCATGAAATCTGAGCTTTGTGAGGGATCCTCAAGTTCTTCATTGAGTATATTGAAAGATAGCTCATCTCAATCATCACCTCTAATGTTCTAAGAGTGTTTTAATCCATTGTTTCAAGCACAACCTGGTTTCTCATTTCAAGAATAGGACAACTCATTCTTCCAAGACAATTCATTACTTCATAACTTTGGAAGACCACTTCCTTAGACTACTCCTATTATTGAATCTATCGATCCTGCTAAAGATAGTGACTCATTTGAACCTATTGACCCTCTTGATCCTGTTCACTCACCAAAGGTTACCTTAGTTGTGCCCTTTTGGTGTCATTTATATCATTTTATTGAGTCTTCATTTTTTGTACAATCCTACGTTGATAAGATGGGAGATCCATTTGACTTCCAACCAAGAAAATATAGCCAAACTCATAACCAATCTCAAAACAACTAGTATCATGGTCAATCTTCTAATGACCAATGTCATGCTCAACCTTATTATGAGAAACATCATGGTCAATCTCAACATGACCAAAATCGGTCTCACAATGATGATTAATCTCAAAAAAAACCTCGAGGTGATTGGAAACAATACCTCTATCGCCCTCCTCCATACGATCAAAACCAAGATGATCAACAACAAGACCAAATTCTGAGCATCTATGAGATTCTTGGTAATGAAGATCACGTAATAACTCAGAATGATATAGATGCTGCTAAAGCTAATAAGAGTCTTATCAAAATGATGGAAATCCTTCTTTTAAAGGAAAAGGAGAAGTACTTTCTTGAGTTGGCCCAACAAGGGGCCAAGTTACCTCCAAACTATCAAGTTGAAACGCTTGTGGCTAAAGAGGAAGAGACTAAAACTGCTAAATTGCAAAAGATGATTCAAAATATGTGAGATCAGATTAGTCAACTTGCAAAGGAAAAGGATAAACCCACACAACAATTCACAATGGATAGCATATGCCCTTTTTTGTTTGACAAGAGTATCTGCATGCCTCCTTTTCCAAAAGGAGTGGAGTTGCCCAAATATGACAAGTACATGGGTACTACTGATCCCCAGGATCATCTGAGGGAGTTTGGTGCCTTGTCCATGGAATTTATACACGATCAAACTTATCTTATGAGACTCTTTCCCCATAGCTTGGGTGGGTCAGCTATGGAGTGGTTTTGCCGGTTACCCCCTGGGATTAAGACTTTTGATGAGATCGCTAATCTATTTCTCTAACATTATTCACACAACATTCAACACCTTTTCAACATTTGTAATTTGTGTAATCTGAAACAGCAATAGAAAGAGCCTTTCTTGTCTTTTCTCCAAAGGTGGAGACAACTTTGCACAAAGTATCCTCGCAAATTACCTGAGTCCAAGAAACTTGACATCTTTTTGGACAATCTTGTCCCAAACTTTGGATATGATGTACAACTACAAGGTCCTTTGACTTTTGACAACATGATCAAGCAAGCTATGAGGATAGAGGCCTTTATGGTTAAGAAAGGAGAATTAACTTTGAATAAGGATAATAAGCAAGGGTTCTCCTCAAACAAGGATAAAGGAAAGGCTGTCAATAAAAATAGAGATATTGTAAATGATGGAGTGGTTGATAATGTCACTGCAAAGCCTTCAAAGTCTATTTTTAATCTTACTTCCAGTATACAAGTGGCTAAGGCTATTCAAAAGACCACAATGGATAATCAGCAAACTTCAAGATTTTCTAAGAACAAACCTTGGGCCTCTCGACCCAAGTGTGAAGTCACTCCTTTGGGAGAGCCTCTTGATGCGGTCTATAAAACTCTTGTACAGAATCAGATCCTTTCTCCTTTAGAAAAGCGTCTCTATGACCCACAACCACAACCTCATTGGTGGAATGACAACGCATACTGTGACTATCACCAAAACATTGGTCATAAGACTTCTACTTGTCTCCAGCTGAAACATAAGGTTCAATATCTAATTGACAATGGTGACATTGTTGTGGATAACCATAACAAAAATTTGGATCATCAGGAGTTTAAGGATCCTTTCCCTCCTCATGAGAAAGGTGAGTCTTCCAAAGCTAAGAATACCAACGCCAAGTTTAACTATGCGTATACTACCAATGATAATGTCATCAACATGATTGAACCTGTTGAAGTTGAGTATTGTGATGTGATCACTTTCAAGGGGAGCGGTGATGCTCCCAAACCTAAGACTCATTTCATCTTGTGTAGCTCTACATCTCGCTCATCTGAGTCTTAACAACCTCAGGATTGTGCCAATGTTGTTACTCGATCACGTGGAAGGATTGTTTTGAAAGGTCTTGATCCTCTTGTATCTATTCTGAAACAAACTATGGATAAGATTGTTGCTGGTCCTACCTGTGTATGAGTGAATGTGGACCTCTAAATTCAACACACACGCAACATGGTCATTATTCACTTGATAGAATTCGGGAGAGAGTATGAAGAACTCAATCCAAATTCCATGGTGAGGTGACCTGTTGCCTCCTATGTGAATAGGGTGTTTGAATACTCTCAGAACGAGAGCCAACAGCCGGGAGACCAATTCAACAATGGAGGATTTGAAAGAAAAAATGAGCAAAATGAAACTAAGCTAAGAATGAATGCAATTAATCTAGAAAACTTTGAAAGAAATATGAAATGCAGATTTTTATTTGATTTTGAAATAAAGATGATATTAGACTAAGAACAAGTAAGCAAATTTAATCTAAATGTGAAATGCCATTACACTAATATGAGAAATTAAACTAGATAATGCAATAAAAGAGCTTTGAAAATAATGAGATATGAGACTAAAAAAAATGCTATAGTGTAGATGCTCTCAAAAATTGCTCTCTTGAATGAGAAAAAGAGGTTCATTAAATAGAAGAGCCAAGAGGAGGAGGAAGAGTTTCTTGATTCGAAAATCCTGACCCTTCATATCCCTTTGAGACAAAAAGGTATGAATTATTTAATTAAAAGAATGAAATTTGCCACATGTGGGGAGTGACCTTTCGAGTAATTTGAATTATTAAATTCAAATAAAGAGGTGTCCATTCAATTAACTAAATATTTATTAATTCCTTTTTAAGGGTAATTAGCCAAAGGGGTAGATTTTAATTTAATTCAAAGTGCTTAGGACTTTAGAACTAAATTAAATTATCATAGAGGTAATTTAGCTAATAAAGTCAAAGAGACTTAGGAATTAATTTAGTGTTTGATTATTGCAATTTAGGGTCTTTGCAACTGACATCAAGTCAAATTAAGTCAGGTAGGAGAGATAAAATTGCCTAGTGGAACTAGGACTTTGGTGATGTAAAATCGAGATAATGTACCAAAATTGATGAAATTAAATAGGTGCCAATTTTGGGGTATTACATTTGCCCCTCTTTGAATTGATGTGCGAACAGCGCGTTGATTCAAAGAATAGTCTGAAGTGACAGATGATGAGAATTTCTGAAGTCTAAGTTAGATTGCGAAGACAACGGTCTTAGAAGAGAACCGGAATCGGGGTTAGATTGCCCCAATACCAATTGATGAAGATGCAGATTTAGGACTATCTCCGAATCAGGGTTAGATTGCCCCAATACGAAGCTTAGTCCTCTGAGACCCAGGTTAGATTGCCCAGATAACGGTCTAAAAGAGATTTTGAGAGTCATCTCCAGAATGAAGCTTGACTCCTAGGAATTAGGGTTAGATTTCCCCAATACCTAAAAAGATTTCAAGAACCATCTCTAGAACGAAGCTTGGCCCTTGAGGATCCGAGTTAGATTGCTCAAATACCTAAAAGATAGATGATAAGATAACAAGATGCAAGGCACCAAGATGCCCCTAGCGATGAGAACTGATGATTCAAATCAGACTGATTCAAGAATAGATTCAACAAGATTCAAATGATGTAATCATCCTACTCCCTTGGGAGCGAAATCGAAAGATGACATGTCAGAAGGATGATTGACAGCAAGAGGTTGTAGATAAAGATAAGATCGAAGATCTAGAAGAATAAAGCAGATCAGAAGCATTTTGAAGCGATCCAAAGGTCTTGCTGACCAAATTTGACTAGGGTTGACTTGATGAAAAGAAGCAAAGATTTGAGAACATGATGCAAAGATGAGGATCTGGTAGGAAGATGACACCAAAAGGCTGACTGCACAAGCATCTGATCCAGAAGGAGTCCAATATGTAAAACGCGATTTCAAGCCACTTAGAGATGTCAGATTTTGATTTCGATCCCGAAAAAGGATGCAGCCAAGATGAGACTGGGATAAAAGAAGAGAACCTTTGATGAGAAGATCCAAAAGAAAGAAATCAAGAGAGCAACAAGAAAGCACTCCAAATGCAAGCCTAGAATGAAAGATGCAAGTCTAAATGTAGGCCTAGGATGAACAAATGCAATCCTCCGGACTCGGCTGTTGGACTCGTCGTATTTATCATCATTGAGTTCATTTAAGCATGGGACAATTGCAAGATGCCATACAATTCTCCCCAACATGAGAATATGAATATGACATAAGTCTTAAATTTGTCAGAATGAGGTGTAAGCATTAAGGCACAAGAAGCCAGAATGACCTGAACACCTATTCCTTTTAATCTAGCAAGTTAACATAAGCATCAAAGAACATTTGCTAGAATGACCTGAATGTCTCTTGCAAACAAACACACCAAACATGCAGGCATTCCTTCTTTTGCCAAAGATTGCTCGCAGTGACCCCTACGTTCACTTAGCAAGATGAGCATTAGCAATTCCAAATGTAGCAAAAGAAGTCACTCAAAACAAACAAGGAGAAGAACCAACCTCACCAAGGCATCCATATAAAAGGAGTCGAGGTACACATGGCCATCCAATATGAGATGAAGGCTCTTACAGACATACACCCCTCTTATGTAGATTTCTTGGATTATTGGAACTAGACCAGCAAGCAAAAAGAAAAGAAAAAGCAAAGCAAACAAACAAGCACTCAAAGAAAACAACGCTCAGCAAGCCTTAGAGGAACACAAATCAAGTTTTAGTTTCAGTTTAAGTTCATGTTCAAGTGGATTGAAGACAATTCGGAAAGATAACGTTCGAAGTCTCAATGAGATAACGATAGCAGGCAGACGTAGTGAGAATCACTGGTGATTGATATAAGGGAGAAATCCCGAAGAAGAGAGATCGAACGAAAGCTAGGTATCCGTAGGCAGGCATAGTGGGAACCGCTGGCGACCAATGCTCAAAAGAGTTTCTGAAAGCGATAGGACAATGCCCCCTAGACCGGGCAGGTGCCCCCAAGTGTGAACCAGTTCCAATCTATGAAGAGTTGAGGAAGACTCAAAGACAAGCGCATGAGCTAGCAAACCAAAGCAGGAAACAAACTAAAGCAGGAAAGGAAGGAAACTAAAGCAGGAAACTAAGAGCCAAGCAATGTTGAGATGAGATGCAGCTTCAGGAAACAAGAGGCGCTTGTTTACTAGGTTTTCACCATCTTGGCAGAGATTCTATTTTTGCTACCATGACGCCTGTTTACCAGGTTTTCATCAATGGCACATTTTTCTCTTTTTCAATTTTTTTTTGTACTTTTCTCTTTTTTTTATTTTTTTGTATTTTTCACATTTTCTATTTTTTTTGTGTTTTTGAAATTTTCTATTTTTTTTTGTATTATCAAGGCGCCTGTTTACCAAGTTTTCACCAAGATAATAGATACATCAAAGCGCCTGTTTGCCAAGTTTTCACTAAGATAATCATTTTTTTAGGACATTTTGCAATTTTTAGGATTTTTTGCAATATATCAATTTTTTTGGATTTTTTCAGGGTCAATAAGTATGTACATGAGCACATAGAGAATGTCAGCTATAGAACTTCTTTAGATGAAGAGCGTTGATGGGCTCTTTGAGTTTCTCTCCTTCAGTGGTGATCTCTGGAAACACAGTCATTTGTAGTAGTAGCCAACTGAGAAGTTGTAGAATCAGAACCAGATGTTGTAGCAGTAAAAGGAGATCCAACCAATAGTGTCCAACTATCAAGAGATCCATAGTCAAGGAAAGATCACTTAAGTGAGACCCACAAATATCCTCATGGACACATCTTAACTCTTTGTCAGATTTCCCACGCTCTAAATGCTTAGGAAGAGTACGTTCTAGATTTTCCTTAGTCGTGTCATTAGCAATAAGGAGATACTGATACGCACTTTGGGAAAAGGCAAGATGGAGTGAAGAGTGTAAAGTATGAGAGGCAAGGGTGATGGAATGGAGGGAAGCATGAGAATTTTGGAAGCTCGAATGACAACTTTGATTTTTTCTTTCTTTGGAATCCACATAGCTTTTGAATTTTTTCTTCTTTACTTTGAGGTGCTTTTGATGACAATGCCTATAGAATGGATTTCGAGATCCATTTTTTATTTTATTTTCTGGCTTTTGATTGTCTTCTTCTTTTTGAGGACCTTTGCAGTCTTTTGAACACCTCTATTTCTTTCCTTTCTTTGTAGTCACATGTCGATTAGATGGGACATGGTGACCTTGAGATATAAGTGGATTCTTATTATTTTTATTTTTATGTTGCACATCCAAGTTTCTTCCAAAAGACTCGGGAATGATGGATGAAAGAGGCTTATATGACTGGTTTAGGTGGAGAGATGGAGATGGAAGTGGACGAGCCACTTTTCTGGGAGATGAAGGGGGAAGAAAAGTCGATGGGATGGGCTCAAGTGCAAATATATCAGTATCATCCTCATCATTCATGAATGCATCAGATAGATCAAGAAATTAATCTTCCATAGAGCATTGTCGATTGTGAGTCATCTTAGAAGAGTTAGATAAGTTTGGAGGAATATTATGTGAGCCTAACCAAGATAACCTATTCCAAGAGTCAGGTCCCCTTTCAGGTGGTAAGAGCGCACGAGTAGGAACCAATTCAATTCTGGATCTACCAATATTCCATGAAGCTGTAACAGAATGGGGTCTTACATACCCATGATTTGCTGGAGCAGTAGGAGTATAGCTTGGAGTAGATGGCCTAAGAGCCATAGGAATGATCTCCATAGGAGGGTGGAAAGGATCATCATCAATAGCTTGATCTGGAGGATCATAACTTGCTCCTCTTTCTGAGTTGTTAAGACTAGCATATAGGTGTATAGCATCAACTGGTATTTCCATAGTAGCATCTGATATGGAGTCCCATTCAGCTAGAGACATAGTCGGAGGCAGACTTTCTTCATTGTTGTCATCTAATATAAGAAGTGTTTCTTTAACAGTAGGATCTTTTTCAGTAGAAGAAGTAGCAGAGTAATTTGGAATAGGCATACCTTGAGGCATACCCAAGAGAAGAGAAGCATCCAATAGTTTCTCCCAGTCAGTATGTGTATCATTGGAATCGGCAGTAGTAGGATTTTGTTCAATAGTAGAAGTGGTAGAACAATCTAGAATAGGCATACCCAAGAGAAGCGAAGCATCCAACAATTGCTCCCAATCAGTATGTGTGCCATTAGAGGCAATGACATATTCAGTAGTAGCTCCAGTATTAGAAATCTGTTCAGTAGAGTGTATAAAATCCTTCTGGTGAGGACCAAGATCATGTTCTTGAAGCACTTGAGAAGGTAGATAAGACTCTTTCTGGTAGTTTGAATCAAAATTTTGATCATTCAAGGGTCTCTCATGTGTCATAGGCTGAATCTGTGTTTCTTCATCATCTAAATCTGCATGTGAGTGCAAGCTGTAGCTAGGTTGGTCAAGCTCATAGCTCTGATAGCCAATACCAAATCTGTCTTCAGAAGGTTCCTCACAAGAACGTGGAGATGGAGGGAGAGCTGTCAGTGACAAGATGGACTCAATCTGATATTCCCCCATGCCAATATCTTTGATCTTCAGGGTTTTTTCTATTTCTTTTAGCTTGGCATCATAGAACTTAGTGGACTCTCTATTGGTGGGAACAAAGCTATTTGTTGCTTGGGTAAGCATCTTAGCAGAGCAAGTATTTAGGCTAGCACTATTGTCAATGAGGACACGGGGGATACTCTTGGAGCCTATCATAACTTCAGTGTGTAGGAGAGCATTATGCGGGTGGCTCAGCAAGTGATCATCTTCTTCAAATAAGGATAAATAATGAGGTGAAGTCAAGTGACCCGCCATAGATTGAAACTGGTCAAGATCAAGATCTTTGGGGACATTTGCCTCAGTGAGGACTTTATCCATAGATAGTTCTGGTCTAGATGTCGAAGGTTCAGGACCTTTGAGAACAATCTTCACACAAGATCGAGTGATAGCATTCGCACAAGTTGGAGACTATGTGGAGTTATAAGAGGGAGGCGCAGGGCCTCACAAGACAAAGGGATTTTTGGGTTTAGGAGTATCCTCGCTCCCTAGAGAAATGATCATGTCACAATGAGAGATCCAAGGTTTGTTTCTAGCAAATTTGGAAGGTGGTTGAGCTTTTGTTGCAGCCTTCTCAGTGGCATTGACTGTTTGCATGCTAGAGCTAAGATTAAAGATAGACTTTGAGGGTTTTGGCATCACATTGTCAACAACCCTGTCATTCATAACATCTATGTTTTTATTGGCAATCTTATCCTTATCCTTGTTTGAGGGAGAAGGTCCTTGCTTGTTGTCTTTGTTTAAAGTCAATTCTCCCTTCTTGACCATAAATGCTTCTATCCTCACAGCCCACCTAATCATATTGTCAAAAGTGAGGGGACCTTGTAATCGTACTTGGTATCCAAAATTTGGGACAAGATTGTCCAAGAAGATATCAAGCTTTTCAGACTCAGGTAATTCATGTGGATACTTCGTGCATAGTTGTCTCCATCTCTGGAGAAATGTTAGGAGAGGCTCCCCTTGTCATTGTTTCAAATTGAAAAGGTCTTGGATGTTGACCGAATATTGAATATTGTGGAACTGATCATAACTCTTGTCGTTTCGAGACTAACCATGTCCTTGGTCATTTGGGGATTACCCATGAATTTTGTTGAATTTTCCTCCCCTTGGGAAGTGGAATGGATCTCCCATCTTGTTGGTAGTATTCTGAGAGATCGTGAAAGAGTTGATAGGTTTGAAAGGATTAATAGGTTCAATTTTAGAAAGTGACCCTTCAGAGTCTTGTTGGTCTTGAAATAATGGGTTATAATACTCTTGAAATAGTAAGTCAGATTGTATCTGAAACAATGGATTGTAATACTCTTGGAACAAGGACTGTGAGGATCTCTCACAAAGTTTAGATTTCATAACAAGTTCAAGATGACCTATGTCTCGATTACCAGGTTTACTTTGATCTTGATCAGTATTCTGAATGGGATAAGTCTTGCCACTTCGAGTTGTGACAGTCATAGATGAAGATGTAACGAGCAAAGATTCAGGATAATGCTAGACTCTGTCTCTAAGATAACGAAAAGGAGATAAATGGCTAGAACAGCCAAGATGCAAGATGAACTTGGTACGAATTGTCAAAAAGAGATGGCTAGAATAGTTGAGATAAGACAATCACAATGCAAGGTACAAGAGCACAATGAGATAAGGTAGACTAATGAGAGACAATACGAGTCAAAGCAAAGATCGATTGATTCCTAACTCAAGACAACTAGTTGCTGATGGTGAACGACAGGAAAATAGAAAAATAGATCACGGACAGAAGGCAAATCAGATTTATGTCATTGATCAAGCATGTAAGATAGCAATCAAGGAGTTCAAGCAAACAGTCTTCAAGCAATGGGCAAGGGACAAAGCAACCTTGCGCACGAACATGAATAGTGACTTAGTATTTCTACTCCCTAAGGACTCTACTTGTGTATGTTCTTGAGAATGTTTTAGCAGGCACTTAAAACCCAACAACATCCTAGCAAGTTGTCTACAAGGATATACATGGATTTTCTAAAGGGAGTCCTCGATATACGTAAGGTACGTGAGGCATGAATCCGTAGATGAGAAGAATTTGAAATCACACAGCCGGGGGGAGACGGTAACCCAAATCTCCTCCTTCACTTCTCAAAGGTATAAAGTTCTTTGAGGCTTAGCCAAGAGTGAAATCTAACTCATTCCCAAGAGAGGTGTCTTTGGATTCACCTCCCGATATTTATACTCCACCGAAACACAGGAGTTAAGGTCATCCCTTGAGGTGATGAAATCCCCAAGCAGGCCTTCTAGAAATGACAAAGTAAGTAATTCTCTATCAAAAAGTATTGAAAAGCACTAAAGGTGGAACACTTAACACTTAAAGCAAATATGAGGTGAGTCCACAAGGTGGAACACTTAACACCCCACATAAGCTACAAACGAGTCCACAACCTAGAAAACAAGTGAGTTCCAAAAAGCACAAAAGGGTTGCCTAGTGGAACAATTAACGCTTCTTTCCTATAGACCCCTCCCCTTTAATGTGGTGCTGAGATTGCAACCACAGGCCGAAAATGAGGGGCCGGCGGATTAGCAAGTCCAATAACCCAAGATAGCAATCTAGATCAATCACAAGTAATCTAAGACTACTAATCAATACTACTCATAAGTGCAAGAGGGTTTGAATCATGGAATATTTAACTTTCCAAGTAAACATGAAGTGAGTCCACAAAGTGGTGCATTTAACTCTTCATGTAAACAAGGAATGAATCCATGCCCTCAATCACTCAATGAGATATTTGATATTGGAACCAAGAATTACTTAAGGTTTAAACACTAGCATTCACTTACATAAACTTGTATGAAAGAAAATCTATGTTCATTCATTTCCCATTAAGAGCATCAATTAAAATGTGTTCTATGAAAGCATGTAAACACTCAAGCCAAACACATGAGAGGTTCAATTTTAATCCAAAAATCCAAATGTTGTAGAGATGGAACAAAGTACCTCAAGTACAAAGCTTTGTTTTAAACATTTTCCATGAAAGCAAGAGCACCTTCAAAACAATTTTTTAGACCCACAAGGTTAGCAAAATAAAAAATTAAATAATCTGCAAGAAAAAATAGCTCATCAAATGGTAAAATCTGAGAATGAAACTAGCATGGTTGGATTAGGCTTGAAAAGACCTTTCCAACGATATATCACACTTAAACTTTTGATACCATTTGTGAAAATTTTGAAAAAAATGGGTGCCCATTTTCCAGAGTGCTATAGGGAGCGAAACCTCGCGCAAGGTGCTCTGGATTCTCGCGTGAGAATCCGTACATAGATAGTACGGACGCATGACAGAGCTTAAATTCCTGTCATAAAAAAATGATAATGAGGCCAGAAATCAGATTTTCTGCCCCACAGTGGGCGCCAAAATGTGTATGAGTGAATGTGGACCTCTAAATTCAACACACATGCAACATGGTCATTATTCACTTGATAGAATTCGGGAGAGAGTATGAAGAACTCAATCCAAATTCCATGGTGAGGCGACCTGTTGCCTCCTATGTGAATGGGGTGTTTGAATACTCTCAGAATGAGAGCCAACAGCCGGGAGACCAATTCAACAATGGAGGATTTGAAAGAAAAAATGAGCAAAATGAAACTAAGCTAAGAATGAATGCAATTAATCTAGAAAACTTTGAAAGAAATATGAAATGCAGATTTTTATTTGATTTTGAAATAAAGATGATATTAGACTAAGAACAAGTAAGCAAATTTAATCTAAATGTGAAATGCCATTACACTAATATGAGAAATTAAACTAGATAATGCAATAAAAGAGCTTTGAAAATAATGAGATATGAGACTAAAAAAAATGCTATAGTGTACATGCTCTCAAAAATTGCTCTTTTTCTAATGAAGAAAAAGAGCCCAAATAAATAGAAGAGCCAAGAGGAGGAGGAAGAGTTTCTTGATTCGAAACTCCTGACCCTTCATATCCCTTTTGGGACAAATAAGCATGAATTACTTTATTAAAAGAATGGAAAATGCCACATGAGGACCTTTCGAATATCTCAAATTATTAATTCAAGAAAAGGTGTCCATTCAAATGACAAGCAATTAATTAATTCCTTTTTTATGTGTATTAGCCAAAGGGGGTGGTTTGATTTAATTTAATTTAAAGCACATAGGACTTTACAATTAAATTAATGTATCATAGAGATAATTTAGCTAATAAAGTCAAAGAGACTTAGGAATTAATTTAGCGTTTGATTATTACAATTTAGGGTCTTTGCAACTGACATCAAGTCAAATTAAGTCAGGTAGGAGAGAGAAAATTGCCTAGTGGAACTAGGACTTTGGTGATGTAAAATCGAGATAATGCACCAAAATTGATGAAATTAAATAGGTGCCAATTTTGGGGTATTACACTACCAACAAAGCCTCAAAATTAGTCCCTACACCTAGTGCTGCTAGTTATAGCATCTTAGATCAGCTCCAGCAAACCAACGCTCAGATTACCATCTTTGAGCTGTTGAAGATCTCGCCTGCTCACAGGTAGATTCTGGATAAAGCCCTCGCCAAGGCAAACATCCCTAAAGTTCTTGATCTCAACTGGTTCCAATCCATGGTGGGTCATTTGACCTTGCCCCATTATTTGTCCTTCTCTGAAGAAGATGATCACTCTCTAATCCATCTACATAACACTCCTTTTCATGTAGAAGTCATGATAGGTCCCAAGCATGTCCAACGCGTGCTTATTGACAATAGTGCTAGCCTCAATATCTATTCTGCTAAATTGCTTACCCAGCTAGGTTATGATGAGGATTGTATATATTCCTGCAAGAAGATTACTATCAAAGCTTATGATGAAGAGGAACACAAATCCCAAGGCTTAGTTGTGCTACCTATCCATGTAGGACCTATTGAGAGATATGTTACTTTTCAAGTTCTAGACATTCCTCTTACCTACAACATTTTTTTGGGTAGACCATGGATTCATGAGATGCAAGTTGTTCCATCTACATACCATCAATGCATCAAGTTTCCATTCCATGGAGCGGAAGTCATTGTGCTTGCTAATACCAACTACTCTTGCAACACACTCACACAATATGCAAATAGATTTGTCCCAGCTAATAGAGAGTCTACTAAGTTTTATGATGCCAAGCTCAAAGAAATGGAACAGACTCTGAAACTTAAGGATACAGGCATGGGGGAATATCGAATTGAACATATGTTATCACTGGCTACTCTCCCTCTATCTCCATGTTCTTATGGGAGACCTTCTGAGAATAAAAAATATGTTGTTAGCTCTCCCCAAATAGTCTATGATGGTGCCTTTGTCAAGGCTACAACACCCCTAGAGGATGAGGAAGAAGAAAGAGTTGTTACAGCTTGGATCTATAAAGGGAAAGAAACATCTGAAACAACTACTCCATCTCCAGACTTAGAGAAAGAGCCATATAGTGAGGCTTTCAAGATCATGAAGCACTTCATATATAAAGGGAGTGGTCCTATAGGAATGAATGACAATGGTTTGCTGAAACCCCTTGAAGCTACAGGTCACCGCACAAAGGCTACTACCGGCTTAGGCTTCAAAAAGATCCCCTTTCATTTAGGGATAAAGAAATTTGTGCAAAAATCTAAACCTGAACCTGAACAATAATTTGAAGATACTACTCCAGAGGTGAATCCAGGGGCCAACTCTGATGAGGATGCTTTCCCATATCCTATTCCTCCAAAACTTGCTACACTCTTTGCAGAACCAGATGAGCCTATCATACCTGTCCATCTGGTAGGGACTGATAGTGACTCTGATGACACCGCTTCAGTATATCAACTGACATATGATCAATGGAAAGCAACTCTAACTGACAATTCTAGTTTCCAAGGTGAACCATATGTACCACCACATTTTCAAAAGTAGTTTGAACAAGAACAACTTCAGCAAGCTTTCAATACCACAAGAGATGGGAATGAGTCTGATGGTACCTCTAGCACTAATGGAATTCCCACATCAAGTACTGACTCACATGAGTATGAGTTTGACTCTTTGTCTGATGCTACTTATGATAAAGATATAGACATGGTGCATACATATGAAAACCCTCTCGAAGTAGGTGAAGGGTCTAGTGTTAGGAAGCATGAATTAGATGTCATCGGTGTTAACTTGTCCTCTACTTCTAACGTGGGGTCGCATAGGGATTCGAATGCTCCTTTGGATTAGATCACTCTAGGTCTTGACTTGCTCATCCACGCTTTTGATGATTATACCATGAATGCAATTGAACCAACCACTACTTCTCTCTCACTTAAAAATCTCAAGCTAATAAATTGGAACTCCCCCTCCTCATCCAATGAAGTCCTAACATTCCAGAATGATTACACTCTAGCCTATTACCTCCATGCTATTGAACCTATAATGTCCTCCACCAGCAAAGGCAATGTCAACATGACAGAGGCAAATATCAAGTATCTTAGTCAAAAAATTAAAAGAAGAAAAAATAGATGCTCTGATGATGAAAAGCACATTGTGGCAATATCAGAGCCGAAAATAGTAAAAATAAAAGATGTATCCAAGGGTGAAAACTTCTCTAAGGTGCCCAAGGATGAGATACTTATACGCTCTTGAGCCACTTTCAAGAGAGATCATCAGTATTGATTGAGCTGACACAACCAGTGAATTTGGGTACAGAGGTTGCTCCACAAATTATTCATCTAGCACAGTCATTATCTGGAAAAGAAAAGGAAGAGTTCACTAGCTTCTTTCAAAGCAAGAAAATAAACTTTGCATGGACTTACTCTGATATGCCTGGATTGGACCCCAATCTAATCATGCACCATATGTCCATTACACCAGGTATTAAACCTGTCAAACAGAAGCTTTGAAAGATGCATCCACACATAGCACTTTTAGTCAAAGCAGAGCTAGAAAAGCTTCTTAAGGCTGGTTTCATAAGGACTATTGACTATGCAGAGTGGATTTCAAATATTTTTCCAGTCACCAAACATGATAAATCCATTTGTGTGTGTACAGACTTTTAGGATCTAAATAAGGCATGTCCAAAAGATGACTTCCCATTGCCCAATATTGACATGATAGTGGATATGACATCATGCTATGAAATGTATTCCTTGATGGATGGATTTTCTGGCTATAATCAAATAAAAATTGCACCAAAAGATCAAGAAAAGACTACTTTCATGTGTGCCTGGGGCACCTTTTGCTGGAATGTCATGCCCTTTGGGCTTAAGAATGCTAGAGCAACATATCAGAGAGCTGTCACTACCATTTTCCATGATATGATGAATAAAATAATGGAAGGTTATGTGGATGACACTTTGGCCAAAAGCATGCAGCAAAAAACTCATCTTACAGATTTGGGTCCCATACTTGACCACATGGAATAATTTAGTCTCAGACTTAATCCCAAAAAATGTCCATTCAGTGTCACTTATGGGAAACTCTTAGGTTACATCATTTCAGCTAAAGACATAGAGGTTGATCTTGAGAAAGTTCAAGCTATTATGGATATGCCTCCACCTAAGAATATCATTTAGATGAGAGGACTTTAAGGAAGGCTACAATCTATTCGGTGCTTCATTTCATAGTTGGCTGACAAGTCACAACCATTCACTAAAACTTTGCATAAGGGTGTGACTTATGAATGGAATGAAGAATGTGATAGGGGACTCACTCAAATTAAATAGTATCTTACTAATCCACCTATATTGATGCCCCCTATTCATGGGAAGCCACTCATACTCTACATCTCAGCCACGAACACATCTTTGGGTGCTCTCCTAGCTCAAGAAGATCAGAACAAAAAAGAGAGAGCCATTTATTATATCAGCAGAACATTGGTTTCTTATGAAATGAACTATTTTGTCATTGAAAAAGCTTGCTTGGCAGTAGTGTTTGCTTCACAAAAATTGTGGCATTATATGCTCGCTCACACTATAAGGCTCATTGCAAAAATTGATCCACTAAAGTACTTATTGAGCAAGGTTTCCCTCACAGGTAGATTAGCAAAATGGGTTATGATACTCAGTGAATTTGACATTGAGTATGTGGAAAGAAAAGCTATTAAAGGACAAGCAATTGCTCATCAATTGGTGGAAGCTCCTCTAAAAGATCACCAACCTTTAAACATTGAATTCCCAGATGAATCCATCATGCTTCTCACACATCAGGCTTGGAGCATGTTCTTTGATGGATCATTCACTCAGCAAGGATTAGGTGCAAGCATTCTATTTATAACACCTCAAAGACACTCATTGCCCAAAGCTTATAAAATGTTGTTTCCCAGCACAAACAACATCACTGAATATGAAGCTCTCCTTAATGGTATGAAGATAGCCATTGAATGGCATATGGATGAGCTCAAGGTCTTTGGAGACTCCTAGTTAGTCATTAACCAAGTTAATGATATCTATCAAATAAAAGATGACAAGCTAGTGCCTTACAAATGAATGGTGGATGATCTCAAATAGTATTTTGCACATGTTTCTTTTCAGCAAATTCCAAGGGTAGACAATAAAGCATTCGATGCTATGGCCACTCTTTCCTCAATGTTACAGATGCCAGAAAATGACTTCAAGCATGAATTCCTAGTGGAGACATTATGCTACCTAGCCTATGACATTCCCGAATCTAGGATGATTTGTTTAGTCATTGGACATGATTCATCCTCTTACCACCATATCTATTCTTACCTCTATGACCAAATCATTCCAAACACCTATACCCAGAATGAAAAATGTCACCTAATTCATAATGCTTCACGGTATGTCATCATAGAAAATGACTTGTATAGACGGGGTCTAGACAGTACCCTCCTTAGGTGTCTAGAACCTGATGAGTCCAAATGTGCATTAGTTGAGGTACATGAAGGTATCTATGGGTCTCATTCGAGTGGTCTGACATTAGCTTGTAAACTTATTAGAGCTAGTTACTACTAGCCAGATATGGAGAAAGAAGTTGTTCAATATGCCAAGGCTTGTAAACAGTGCCAATTTTATAGGAATCTGATCCATGCTTTTGCTAAAGAGCTTATTCCTTTCATCAATTTTGGGCCATTTCACCAATGGGCCTTTGACTTGGTAGGTCAAATTCATCTATCTTCTTCCAAAGGGCACAAGTTCATCATCACTGCTATAGACTACTTTACTAAATGGGTTGAGGCAATGCCTCTGACTATAGCTGATGGCAAGTCTGTGGCTATGTTTATACTAAACTATATCATCTGTAGATATGGTGTACCTTCATCCATTATCACTGATAATGGGGGACAATTCAAGAACAAGGACCTAAAAGACTTATGCATCAAATTCAGGATCATTCAACATTGGTCGTCTATCTATTATCCCCAAGGTAATGGACAAGCAGAAGCTTCTAATAAGACAATTCTCAAAATCTTGCACAGAACAGTTCATAAATCTGGTAGAGATTGGCACCTCCAGATTAATCCGGCTTTATGGGCCTATAGAAAAAGCATTTGAACACCAATAGGGGCTATGCCTTTTGCCTTGGTTTATGGATTAGATGTAGTATTGCCTATTGAGGTTTAGATTCCTACATTGCGAGTCTCTCTAAGGGGCCTCATCATTGATGAAGAAAATAGAATATCATGGCTACAAGAGCTAGAGTTACTGGATGAACGTCAGAAGGTGGTGTTCGATCATCTTTGAGCATACCAAAAGAGAATGTCAAAAGCTTACAATAAGAAAGTCAAACAAAGGGAATTCCAAGTGGTTGATCTCATCCTGAGAGAAAACCCCAAGAATCAGTAGCAGCAGGTCTAGAGAGGGAAATTTGAACCAAACTGGCTTGGTCCATACATTATTACTGCAGGATTTGGGTCCGGTGCCTACCAACTCTCCACCACTGAAGGAGAGAAACTCAAAGCGCCTATCAATTCTCTTCATCTAAAGAAGTTCTACAGCTGAGACATTCTCTATATGCTCCTGTACATACTTATTGATCCTAAAAAAATCCTTTAAAATGATATTAAAAAAATCCTAAAAATTGCAAAATGTCCTGAAAAAAATGATCATCTTAGTGAAAACCTGATAAATAGGTACTTTGATGTATCTATTATCTTGGTGAAAACTTGGTAAATAGGTGCCTTGATAATACTCAAAAAAATAGAAAATTTCAAAAATACAAAAAAAAATGAAATATTCAGAAATACAAAAAAATCAAAAAAAAGAAAAGTACAAAAAAAATTGAAAAAGAAGAAAAATGTGCCATTGATGAAAACTTGGTAAACAGGCGTCATGGTAGCAAAAATAGAATCTCTTCCAAGATGGTGAAAACCTGGTAAATAGGCACCTCTTGTTTCTTGAAGCTATATCTCATCTTAGCACCATTTGGCTCTACGTAGTTGCTTCTTGCTTTCCTTCTTTTCAGCTTTAGTCTCCTTGCATTCCTGCTTTAGTTTGCCTTCCTTGTTTCCTGCTTTAGTTCATTTCCTATTTTGCTTTGCTAGCTCATGCATTCACTTTCACCTATCTTTGATACTTTCCTCAACTCTACATGGATTGGAACTAGTCGCACTTGGGGGCACCTTCCTAGTCTAGGGGGCATTGTCCTATCGCTTTCGAAGATGCTTTATTGCATTAGTCACCAGTGGTTCCCACTGCGTCTGCCTACTGATGCCCAGCTATTTTGAGATCTCTCTCTGTGAGGATCTCTCATGTATCAGTCACCAGTGGTTCCCACTATACCTACCTACTAATACTTAGCTATCGCTTGGATCTCTCTTTTGAGGATCCCTTGTACATCAGTCGCCAGTGGTTCTCACTATGTCTGCCTGCTGATGTTTCGCTAGTATATTTGAGATCTCTCTCCTTGAGGATCTCTTTTTTATTGGTCACCAGCATTTCTTGTTGCATCTGCCTATCGATACTTCATTTAGCTCTCCAATTTTCTCTTCGAGATGACTTCTCACATTGTACACTTCCGATTCAACTTCAATCTACTTGAACACAAACTTAAACTAAAACTAAAACTAAATTTGTGATTCTCTGAAGCATGTTGAGCTTTTCTCTTTTGTGTGTTTGTTTTTTCATTTGTCATTTCCCCTTAAGAGAATCTAAGATGTCTTTCTTGACTAAGAAACGCGAAGACCGGGGGCATGACCTTTTCTTGCTTTCTGTTTGTTGGTTTAGTTCCAATGATCCAAAGAATCTATATAAGAGGGGTGTCCACTATGAGAGCCTCCATATCATGTTGGATGGCCATGTGTACCTCAAATCCTTTTATATGGATGCTTTGGTGAGGTTGGTTCTTCTACTTGTTTTTTTGGGTGACTTCTTTCTGCTACAGGTCAAATTATAAACGCTCGTCCTGCTAAGTGAACGTAAGGGTCACTGCGAGCATTCTTTGGAAAAAGAAGGAACTCTCATGTGTCTGGTGTGTTTTTTTGCAAGCAACATTTAGGTCATTCTAGCAGCTATGCTTTGATGCTTGTGTTAACTTTCTAAATCAAAAGCAATAGGTGTTCAAGTCATTCTAGCTTCTTGTGCCCTAATGCTTACACCTCATTCTGAAAACTCTAAGACTTATGTCATATTCATATTCTCATGATTGTAATGTCAGTGAGGATTGTATGGCATCTTGCCAATGTCCATTGCTAAAAACTCTATGATGATAATGTGATGATTCCAACAACCAAGTCCTAGGGATTGCATGTTCATTCTAGGCTTACATCTAGTCCTAGGCTTGCATTTTTCATTTTAGGCTTGCATTGAGATAGTGTTTTGGTGCTCACTCATTTGTTCTCTTCTGGATATATTCATCAAAGGTTCTCATCTTTTGTCCTAGTTTCATCATGATTGCAGAAGTTTTCAGGATCGAAATCGAAATCTAACATTCTAGATGGCTCAAAATCGCATTTTAAATTATGGGATCCTTTGGGATCAGACGCTTGTGCAGTCAGCCTTCTGGCATCATTTTCCTGCCAGATTCTCATCTCCTCATCATTTTCTTGAGATGTTCAATGTTTTCATCTCTAGTCAAATCTAGTCAACTCTAGTCAACTCTAGTCAAATTTGGTCAAACTTGGTCAACAGGACCTCCCAACTGCTCCAAATTGCTTTTGCAACTTCTTGAATCTAGTCTAATTGCTTCTATTATGTAACCTCTTGTTGTCAATGATCCTTCTGATATGTCATCTTTCAATTTCGCTCCCAAGGGGGCAGGATGATTGCATCATTTGAATCTTTTCGAACCAATCTCATATCAATCTGATCTAAATCAAAGTCCCCATCGCTTAGGGCATCTCATCTCTAGGGGCACCATTGTGCCTCACATCTTATCATTTTTTCATCTATCTTTTAGGTATTAGAGCAATCTAACTTAGATCCTTGGGGATCAAGCTTCGTTCTAGAGATGCTTCTCGAAATCTCATTAGGTATTAGGGCAATCTAACCCTAATTCCTAGGAGTCAAGCTTCATTCTGGAGATGGCTCTCAAAATCTCTTTTAGACTGTTATCTAGGAAATCTAACCTGGGTCTCAGAGGGCTAAGCTTCGTATTGGGGCAATCCAACCCTGATTCTGTAGATTAGTCCTAAATCTGCATCTGTCATCATTTGATCAATGGGTATTGGGGCAATCTAACCCTGATTCCTTAAGACTGAATCTTGTTCTAGGCATTGGGGCATCCTAACCCCGATTCCAATCTCCTCTCAAGTTGTCATTAGACTGTTGTCTTCGCAATCTAACTTAGACTTCAGAGAATCATGCCTCGTTCTGGAGGTGGTTCTGCAATTTGATCTATTTCGATGTCTTGGCATCCTAACCTAGACTTCTGAAACCTCATCTGTCACATCAGACTATTCTTTGAATCAACCCACTGCTCGCACATCAATTCAAAGAGGGGTAAATGTAATACCCCAAAATTGGCACCTTATAATTTCAATCAATTTTGGTGCATTTCTTCAATTTTACATCATTAAAGTCCTATTTTACTAGGCAATTTTCTCTCTCCTACATGACTTCATTTGACTTGGTGTCAATTGCAAAAACCCTAAATTGCATTAATCTCACACTATAATTAATTCCTAAGTATTCAACTTTATTAGCTAAATAATCCCTATGATAAATTGATTTAATTATAAAGTCCTACGTGCTTTAAATTAAATTAAAATCCACCCCCTTTAGCTAATACACATAAAAGGAATTAATATTACTTGGTTATTTGAATGGATTATCTTCATTTGGATTAATAATTCAAATTATTCGAAGGGTCACCCATATGTGGCAATAATTCATTCTTTTAATTAAGTAATTTCTCAATATTTGTCTCAAGGAGAAATGAAGAGTCGACTGTTTCATTTCAAGAAACTCTTCATCCTCTCTTCGGGCTTGTCTATATTATGAATCTTCTTCCTCATTCAAAAAAAAGGCAATTTGAGAGCACATAAACTATAGAGAAATTTTGTCTCAATTATCTTCATATTTTCAAGCTTTTATTGCACATTAGATTAATCTTCATTTTTAGTGTAAATGCATTTTCATACTAGTGTAATTTTCTTATTGTTATTAGCTTAATTTGCATATTTCTTTTAAGTTCTTAGATTAAAATCTGCACTTCATTCTTAGATTAATTTCATATTCATCTTAGATTAATTGCATTTTGTTCATCTTTCAAGCTTTCAAATCCTCTATATTAGCTTGGTCTTTTGGTTGTGGCTCTCATTCTGAGAGTAATTCAAACACCCCAATTAATTAGGAGGCAACAAATCAAATTGATAAAATCTTACGAATTGAGTAATTCATACTCCTCTTCATGATTCGATGATCAAGCAATGACTATGTTGTGTGTATGGCTGGATTAGAGGTCCACATTCAACTATAAACAATACTATCCATCACAAAACCCTTAGAATTTGTCTCATACATACTGCAAGTTTTATATAGATTTGATAGTAAGGCTACTAATCTATAACATTCTTGCTATATTCTATATATAAAAACTAATTTAAGACCTAAAGGAGACATTAGAACCAACAGATTTGTCACTCTTTTTCTTCAGCTTCTCCCTTCTTGACACAAGGGCATAGGTCAAGAGGGGCCAAAGGATGGCGCGCCCTAATGAACCAGCGTGCTCAACAACATGCGGAAGCAATACAACAACAAGTGAGAGAGAGAATGCAGAGACTTTCATATATTTTCATCAAATAGAATCATACATGCCAGACTGTAAGGCCTTCACAATTAGGGCCTGATATTACAATGAATTACAAAAATCCTCCAACATGTGAGGATCTGTCAAAAATCTCAAAACTAATGTCTACTATCTTCTATCAAAGATGACTCCCTAAACTACAACCAAACAACTACATTTATATAAGAGGCTACCAAATTGAGTCGACCTTCAGATCCACAATCAATGAAAGGAACAGTCAGATCTAGGACCACATGCTTCCCAATGATAGATACCAATATTAAATCCATGATCCAATATAAATGTACAAGTTAGCCTTAACAGAACTCAAAATAAACTACTCGACAAACAAGGATGGTCGAGCAACAGACAAGCATCGTTGAGCACCAGTGAAACAACCAACTACCTAAGAAATGACCAACCATACTCAATAACCAAAGGAATCCGACCAACTACCGACCAACTTGGTCAAAGCAGGAATCGAGCAACACAGACAAACTCCAAATACTTTTTGGTGACATAGGATTGCCAAGGACCCGAGATGCTCCTACATTAGACACCTGGGGTTATTTTGAATGATTCTCCAAATCATTTGGTAGGTATGATCCGAGTTGCATCCAACTCAGACTGTGAAATCCATGAACTGTCTTCCATCAGTCTATTCTTCCATTTTACCAGATATTCCATATGCTATTTTCCTCGTGTACTCTTGCCAACTCTTTGATTCAAAATCTATTCAATCTCTTCATTCTATTTCTTAGGATATTCTGTCGGTACTGTCATTTCTTCATTAGGTTCATGATACTCATACAAATCAGCAATGTTGAAAATCGGTGATATGTCCATGTCATCAGGTAACTCAATCTCATATGCATTTCCACTGTCAAATTTCCTCAAAATTTTGCAAGCTTTCCATATGTTCCAACAGGAAACTAGCCTTTCTTCAAATGAACCATCACTTCATGACCTACATCAAAAGTTTTATGTCTTCTTGATCTATCAGCTCTGTCTTTGTATTTCTGATTACTATCTTCTAGCTTCAGCTTTACATCTTCATGCAATGTCTTCATGTACTCAGCAAATTTCACTCCTTTAGCACTTCTCTTACTTTCATCAGCAATGTCTCTCAAATTAGATATATCTCTCGGTTGTATGCCATTCACAATCTCAAATGGTGTTTTTCCAGTACTCCTATTCATTCAATTATTGAATGAAAACTCTGCTTATGCCAACACAGAATCCCAATTACTCGGTGTGTCTCCAACTAAACATCTCAAAAGATTTCCCAAACTTATGTTCACAACTTCAGTATGTCCATTGGTTTATGGGTGAAATGTAGAACTATATTTCAACTTAGTGCCAAATTTCTTCCAGAGGGTCTTCCAAAAGTATCCAACAAATTTACTATCTCGGTCAAAGATAATACTCCTCGGTAATCCATGCAATCTAATAATTTCCTTAAAGAAAAGATCTGCTACATGTACTGCATCTGATGTCATTCTACAAGGTATAAAATGTGCCATCTTAGAAAATCTATCTACCACAAAAAATATAGAATCATTTCCTCTTACTGTCTTTGGTAAGCCAAGAACAAAGTCCATACTGATGTCAATCCAAGGTTTCTCAGGAACAGCAATCGGTGCATACAATCTAGTATTCTAACTTAATCCTTTTGCAACTTGACAAACTCCACAAATTTTCACAAATTTCTAAATATCTTTATACAACTAAGGCCAAAAGTACTTCTCCTTAAGCAAATTTCATGTTTTATCAATGCCAAAATGTCCAGCCAAACCACTACTATGCTTCTCTTTTATTAGATTAGTTCTCATTACTCCTCTTGGTATACACAATTGAATACCTTTGAACAACATACCTTCCTAAATAAAATATTCATCCCATTTAGTATCTTGTTGATCTTGAATAGGTGCTCTGCACTTTCTCCATGGCTCAGAAAAATTAGGGTCATTTTCATACAAACCTTTCATCTCATCAAAACCAAGAACTTCAATTTTCATCTTGGTCATCAAAGATCTTCTTATACTCAATGCATTAGCAACTCAATTAGTGACTCCACTCTTATGCTTTATCACAAATGTATCTCTCCAAATACTCAACCCATTTCATATGTCTCTAATTCAAATTATTCTGACTACCCAAATATTGTAAAGCCTTATGATCAGTATACAACACAAATTCACTCGGTATCAAATAATGTCTCCATTTCTTCAATGCTTGAACAATAGCATAGAATTCTTGATCATACACAGAATATTTCCTTCTAGCATCATTCAACTTTTCACTAAAAAAAGGAATAGGTTTACCTTCTTGACTCAACACAGCTCCAATTGCACTTCCACTTGCATCACATTCCACTTGAAATACCTTACTGAAATCAAGTAATGCCAAAATAGGTAATTCAGCAACCTTTTGCTTCAAATTCTCAAAACTTTTATCAACTCCATGTGTCCACTTGAATTCTCTTTTGTCTCCTCTCATAGTCTCAGTCATAGCACTACAAATTGAACTAAAATTCCTTATGAACTTTAGGTAAAAACTTTCTAAACCATGAATTAATCTTATCTCACTAGCATTCATAGGTGTAGGCAAATTCAAAATAGCTTCAACCTTTTCAGGATCCATCTTCAAACCATCAGCTGAAATCACAAATCCCAAATACACAATCTCCTCTTTCATGAATGAACACTTTTTTAGATTTATCAGCAACTTTTCCTCTTTCAATCTTTGCAAAACTTGTCTAACATGTAACAAATGTTCTTCTCTAGTCTTACTGGATATCATAATATCATCAAGATATACAATCACAAATTTACCCAAGAATTTCTTCAAAACTTCATTCATCAGCCTCATAAAAGTACTCGATGCATTAGTTAAACCAAAAGGCATAACCAACCACTCATACAAATCTTCCTTTATCTTGAAAGTATTCTTCCATTCATCACCTTCTATGATTATGATCTAATGATACCCACTTTTCAAATCAATCTTTGTGAAATACTTTTCTCCAGTCAAACTATCCATGATGTCATCCATTCTCGGTATAGGAATCCTATACGTCATTGTTATCTTATTGATTTCTCTGGAATCAGTACACATTCTCCATTCTTCTTAGGTGCCAATACAATAGGTACTACACAAGGACTCAAACTTTCTCTGATCAAGCCTTTCTCTAGCAACTCATGAATCTTTCGGTTCAATTCTTGATTCTTGGTAGGTGTTAACCGATGAGGTGCCTTATCTGGTAAACTAGCTCCAGGGATTAGATCCATACAATGATCAATGCTTATTTTTGGTGGCAAACCATTAGGTACATTATCAAAAATTATTTCACTATACTCGGTGAGTAACTTATCAATCTCCTTAGGAACATTATCTTCTATTTTCTTACTCAGTTTGTTAGGAATCACATAAAAACATACATCATTCCTTTTCAAATCTTTCACAAACTTCCTTCATTCCATCAAAAAAAACTTTCACAGATGTGCAAACATTACTAATAGGTTCTTCCATCAATGGCAACAAGATTTATTTCTTTCGATCAGCCACAATAGTATACTTATGTAATCTTCCATCATATATAGCATGTCTATCATATTGCCAAGGTCTACCCAACAAAATATGACAACAATCCATAAGCATGATATCACACAACACCTTATCATAGTACTTTCCAATCTTCAAATTTACTTAACATTGTTCACTTACCAGGAGTGTATGCTCATCTTTGATCCATGAAATTTGATAGGGCCTTGGATGTTCCATCCTTTTCAACTACAATTTTGTGACCATCTCCTCAGATGCTAGATTCTCTAAGCTACCACTGTCAATGATTACCTTCCAAACTTTATAAGAAACTCTACATCTAGTCTTGAACAAACTCTTCCTTACCGAATCTTCCTTTTTGCTTTCATTCCACCATGCTCTCCTTACCATCAAGTTATTTTCCTTCTCAGGTTCATTCGGTGACTCTTCTTGCACCAAAGCATTTCTACTACTACCAGTCTTATTACTTCCATGTGTACATTCAAAAGATCTATGTCCTTCTCCACAATTGTAACAAGTTCATCAGAAACTTCCTCTACTATAAACACCTCAGTAGTTACTACCTCTACCTCTAGATGAACTTTCACCCTTCCACTCGGTCTTGCCTTTGTCCAAATTTGTCTTTTCAGTTTCAAATCTACCATTTTCACCATTAGATCTACCTCTTCCTCTAGGGAATCTACCACCTCTTCCTCTCTATCTCTACTCATGTCTCTTGTTCAATTTCTCCTCGGCTTTCAAAGAAAATTGATAAGCCTCTTTAATGCTTTCCAACTTAACCAAGCTGATCTCCTCTTGGATGGAAATTCTCAAACCATTCAGGTATCTAGCAATTATCTCCACATTATCTTCATCATGTCCAGATCTAATATCCAATCTATAGAATTCCTCAGTATACTCCTTTATCGAGCTATCTTTCTGTTTCAAACTTTGTATTTGTTGAACTAGGTTAATCTGATAATCACAGGGTAAGAACTTTCCTTTTAATTTATTCACCATCTTGTTCCATGCCTTGATTTTGTCTTTTCCTTTCCTTTTTCTATCCAACTGTAGATGTTCCTACCATAAGGATGCATGAATTTTCAACTTAGTGCTTGCAATCTTCACCTTCTTATCTTTAGGAATGTTCTCATATTCAAAATATTTTTCCATCTTGGTGATCTAGTCCACCAATTCATCAGAGTCCAGCTTTCCACCATACTCAGGAGGATTGAAATGTGGTGTAGACTTCAGACTTGTGAAAGCCTTCAAAAATATTTCTTCACCTTGGTCCATAATAGGTGTAGGTTTTGTATTCACCTGTTCTTCCTCAACTTCATCATCACTAACATCTTCAAGATGTCTGCCTCTTCTTTGGGCTGTTTCAACTACTTCTAACCAAGTAGCAATCTGCCTTAGCATATTTTCTAATCTTGGATCTGCATCTCACCTCCCATGAACCATCTTGACAACCCTCTACAATTGCAGGTCAAATCACAATCTACTACCCCACAACAATCAACTAGGGCTTCAAGAGGAACCTACAAACCTAGATCTATATACCTAGATCAAGATCTAACCTTGCTTTGATACCACCTGACACAAGGTCATAGGTCAAGAGGGGCCAAAGGATGGTGCACCCTAATGAACCAGCCTGCTCAACAACATGCAGAAGTAATACAACAAGTGAGAGAGAGAATGCAGAGACTTTCATATATTTTCATCAAATAGAATCATACATGTTGGGCTATAAGGCCTTCCCGGTTAGGGCTTGATAATACAATGAATTATAGAAGTCCTCCAACATGTGAGGATCTATCAGAAATCTCAAAACTAATGTCTACTATCTTCTATCAAAGCTGACTCTCTAAACTACAACCAAACAACTATATTTATACAAGAGGCTACCAAACTGAATCAACCTTCAAATCCACAATCAATGGAAGGAATGGTTAGATCTAGGACCACACGCTTCCCAATGATGGATACCAACATTAAATCTATGATCCAATATAAATGTGCAAGTTGGCCTCAACAGAACTCAAAATAAACTACTCAGCAAACAAGGATGACCAAGTAACAGACAAGCATCGTTGAGTACCAGTGAAACAACCAACCACCCAGGAAATGACCAACCATACTCTGTAACCAAAGGAAACCGACCAACTACCGACCAACTCAGTCAAAGTAGGAACTAAGCAACACAGACAAACTCCAAATTCTTTTTGGTCACACAGGATTTCCAAGGACCCGAGATGCTCTTGCATCACTTCTCAATCATTTTGCACTCCCAAATGTTAACTCCTTTCTTCATGATCACAATGCGCTCATCTTTGTAAGGGGCTTTATTCGATTATCAGGTGCACCTAATGACTTCGGGCACCATTATGTGGAGGTTCTCTATTTTCACTTTGTCCAATTCCGTCAGGATATGAAATACTTCCTTTCTCCAATAGTTGAGAAACCATTATGCATTCATGTCTTCCTGCAAGAGGTCTTCGTATAAAAATTCCAAGTTTCTTTCCATCTCTTGCCAATGAAGGTCAAACTTGTTCTCATCCTAGAATGTGATGATGGGAGTGCGTTGGGACTAGGGAATTCCTAGCATCTTTGAAGTCTTTGTTTTCATAGTTATTTTAGGGAAGGGGATGGTGAGGTGATTGTCTATGCCCCAAATCATTTTATCTATTCCTCCAAGAAGATCTCCCACAAAGAGAATCTGGGCCGCTTCCAATATATCTTCTTTCTTTTTTCCTGTCAGTATTGAAATGGCAATAAATTGACCAATAATGTTCCCATTAGTCCTAAAGGTGAAATCATTATTGAAATAGTGGTCACCCATGGCTCTTATTAGAGCTCTCCTTGTAGAGTTCGTGAGAGGATTCAGAACTTGGTTCCATCTCTCTGGTGTAATGCCTCCTTTGAATGCCATAACTCTACTACCTGAGGATGCAAATGTTATCAGTCTTGACTCCATTGTTAGGTGACACCTGCTTCTTACTAAATAAGATTTGATTTAAGATACTATTATGCGCTTCAAACTGAATAGTAGGAGATTTATAGACCCTAATTTTGATTCTTATCTTATTAGCGTCACCATTTCTTTATGGCATGAGAACTCATTATGGTCACGTGATGCTATACCTATATCCTTTCTCTTTTCTTGTAGATGAAGCTTCTAGTATACTCGTGCTTGATTTAATTATAATTACTTTTAAGCACATTTTATTGCATGTTTGTATAGGCTTGAACACGCATTGAGAGTGTGTGTCCTTTAAATGATACCATCTTGGCATGTGTAGCCTATGATGATTGACCCAAATAGCTTAGCTAATTCCTAATCATAGTGTTTTCTAAGAGTCTAAGATGTTTTCAAAGAAACATGGGAGGGTCTCTAATCATTATCATTTCTCTAGGGAACAAGAGGGAAAAGTATCCTAGTAAGATGAAGAACTCCTAAATTATTAGAGCTTAGAACTCCCATGTCATGTGACTGATTGTCAAGCTAGCTCCATTCATTCCTAATCATCACAAAATTAAAGATGGCCTTAGGATTACCCCTAGGAGAAACTTTGTTACTAGAGGTAATCTTCAAAATACTATGGTTTATGAGACTACTAAAATCCTTGTTTTGGAGATAAAGGATAATCTATCAGTTTATTCTTACTATAGCCCTATAAATATAAGAGTATAGCTATAGGAAAGGGAAAGATTGTAAATAATACCTGCTTCAGCTCTATGATTTTAAGAATAGTGTGGTGATATAGATATACTAAAGCTGAATGAAGTTCCCTAAAAAAAGAATACCAAATTACTCAATGAAACTCTATAAAATTAGTTTACCTATTTGCCTTTTCTATAAAATTCATTTGAATCTTTGTTTGGTGATGATTTCTTTGCCAAGGCTTTATTAACAGATCTTAGGTTTGAGCTATGATACAGTATTTAGATTAAGACTATCTAAATTTTAATAAGTATCTTAAGAAATCATAGCAAGGTTAAATATCCTAGATTATGTATATATGTGTAATTATTAACAACTATATATGTATATATGAGATTTAAGGACATATATATAAGAATATATATATATATAGGAGATTTAAGCACATGCAAGCTCTTGTCCCTAAAATCTTTGATACCCAAGCTTAAGACTAAGTATAAACTAAAAATTTCTAATACTAAAATTGTTCTAGACAAAAGCACAAATGTTCTAATTAAAAATTTGTGCCTACATGAATAACCCATATAATCGAGGGTTATTTGTGTCTAAAGTTTGGTTTTGAAAATCTACCTAATTGTATATATAAAATTAAACAAAAACCTCTACTACTTGCTGAATTTTGTTAAACAGTTATATATTCAGTCCCCGATAGCTACAAGAGAAATATAAGAATATCTTTTCTCTTAACTTATACCTGCGAGACTCCATGAGAAGCTTAATCTTGTAGGCCTAAAGACTAAGGTAGGTCTCCATACTATAGATCCTGCAAGTGGACATCTCTTTATGATTTTAGGATCCTCTTAATCTTTTATTTTTGTTCTATGTTATTGCCTCAGTCATAAATAAATCAAACTTGTCATGGGAATGAAAGTGTAATAAACTTTCAATACTTCCTCTACAATTCGAGGTTTGAGATTCATTCTATTAGTTCATCCGCCTCATATATCCATAGGACAGCATAAAGATTGAATCTAAGTTAGATTATAGTTTATGTTTTAGTTTCTTTGCTGGCTCTTTACCCCCCCCCTCCTCTTATTTTAGGTAATTATTTTGGAGTTTATCAAATTTGACATCTGCCCTATTCAATAAAAATAAATTTAAACTTTTCTACCAAGAGATTTGAGCAATACAAAAACCCTACTACCACTGTCTAAAACACTTCCTACTAAAGATTGATTGAAAAAATTTTGCAACATGATTATGTCTAGCTACCGACCCAACTAGACTTACCTTGTATATTAAATACAATGTAAGTCTTTTTGAATATTTATGATGTTTGAGTATGAGAGAGTCATTTGTGATGTTCATTTCTAAAGATTGTTGGACTGGTAGTTCTTGACCCTCAATTACTATTGTCATAGTGTCAAGAGACATATAGTTTACTTCATTTAATTTGGATCAAAATGTAGAGTCTAAATCGGAAATAAAATGCAAGCTAAACCAAGGGTAATACTCTAGAAGAATGATTGCGAGGTAGAAAATGGTGCCTAGCCTAAAAATCCTCTGAGGTATTGATGACTTAATTAAATGGATAACATGAAAAGAAGATCATAAGCATCATGTGAAAACTCAAAATATCTCTTGTCATAGCTTATTACTTTGAGAAATCAAGAGCTTAAACCTTTAACAATAAGGCAAAAGTAATTCCTCGGCTCTATAACTTGTTTAAACCTTGAGGATGTAGCTGAGGATATTGTTTGTCAGCTTAAATCCCCATTTTACTGTAAGCAAGCTACTTCCTTTGGACATGAGAAAAATTAAGATCGGATGCCCCTACTGAAAGGAATGACAATCAAAACAAACTAAAGTCTTAGCATGAGGAGATTTGTACCCTGATGAATACTTACTACAAGTTGGGCCTTGAACTTAATTCAAGGCATTGTCCTAAAAAATCTTAATCTAGGATTCCTAAACCATAAGAAAGGGCTATAAGGACCTCAAGAAGAAGCCTAAAATGTGAATTTATGCTTAAGGCAAAGTAATTCCATCTGCTCCTAAATTATCTAATTCATTCACTCTCTTATTACCTTCTCTATAGATGTGATTAATTGTGACTTCTTGAAAGGATTCACACAGAGTCAGAGCTTGGGAAAGAAGTGAATTTAATCTCCAATTTGGGGTTTCTCTTTTCCTAAGTGCATTTATGATAATTTTTGCATCTCCTTCTATTTCTAAATGTTTTAATCCCAGGAAGACACTCTTTTTAAGGCCTATAACTAGAGCATAAAGTTCCACCCAATTGTTTGTTTCAATACCAATAGGAGTTGCAATTGCAGCAATTTCCTTGCCTTCTTAATTATGAATACAATACCCAATGCTTGTTGTTCTTGGGTTACCCATGGATGCACCATCAAATTTTAGCTTATGCCATCTATCCTTTGGAGGTTCCCATCTACATTCTATTCTTTTTGACAAAAAAAATTGTGAATTTGAATCAATAAAAGGTGGAAGGGCTAGACCAACCCAATTCCCACGTATTTTAGCATCCCAATGACTCATATTGAGATTTTTTTTTGTGATTTTAGTTGTTTTACAATTCATATTCTCAATGATTGCAACTTCTATTTTAATGCATAGTTGTTTCCAATCTATTTTTTCTTCTTTAAAAATTCTTCTATTACGTTCTTTCCAAATTTCCCACATTAAAATAGAGGGTGAAATAGTCCATAGGTTAGCATATATACTTCTTCATTTGATGATTGGCCATGCCTACAGCATTGTGCCAAGGGAATAGAGAAAGGCTGAGGACCATCCCAAGTTCCCTTGCAACCAATTCCAACAATAGTTTGTGAAAGGACAGTTCAGGAATAGATGGTCAACATCTTCTTCGCTCTTTTCACAAAGTGGACATCTACTAGGACCATAAAAACCAAGTTTCTTAAATCTATATACGGTTAGAAGTCTATAGTTCATTGCTAGCCATGTAAAAAACAAGCTTTCAGAGAGCACTCCTTGCCCCAGCATAGGTGGATTGGTAGATTGGTTTTGGGTATGTTCTAGTTTTGGACAATGAACTTATACCCATCCTTTGTGTTGTATTCCCCTGATTTAGATGCATCCCATACTAATGAATCCTTCAAGTTATCTAGAGAAATATTTCAGTTCTTGAGAATATTCATGATTGTTGTTTCCTCTGAGGATGAAATCCCAAATTTTTTTAAGGATTTCCAAACCCATTTGTCACCATTGAAAGTAGTGTAGTCTTTGAGAAAGAGACCATTCTTTTTCTTTAATAAATTAATGAGAGAAGGGTTATTCAACTTCTTGGATATTATCTCATAACCACCCCATGAGTCATCCCAGAATAGAATAGAATCTCCAGATCCTGGACACTAGGTTAGTTTCTCCATAATAATATATCTGCATTTCATCATAAAATCCCAAATTCTCAATCCCTTTGGAGGATTATATTCTCTAAAGATATTAATGGGGGAGAAATCTTTCAAATATTTGTGAATAAGAATCTTTTCTCATTTAGCTTCCGGGTTTCTAAAGAGTCTCCATAGTAATTTGGCACCTAAGGCACTACCTTGGTCCCCTAAGTTTTTAAGACCCACCCCACCCTCCTCTTTTGGTTTACATATACTATCCCATGATATTAAAGGTATTTTCTTATTTTCATTGCTCCCTTGCCAAAAAAAAGTTCTTAAGTGTTTAGTGATTTCTGATCTTTTATTTGCAGGAAGATGCATGCAAGATAAATGATAGGTTGGCATTGCTACCAAAACTAACCTTGCCATGGTGGTTCTCCTAGTAGAGGATAGTCATCTCCCCTTCCATGAGTTTATCCTATTTTTTATTTTGTCAATAATGGGATCTCATATATCTCTAGCTCTGTTGTCCTTAACCAAAGGGAGACCCAAATATTTGCAAGGAAGATTACCCCGTTTGAAGTAGAGGATCTTGCAAATATCTTTTTCAATTTCAATATCAGTGTTGAATAAGTAGATGTCTGACTTGTCTAGATTTATTTCTTGTCCTGAAGCTCTTGAATATGTCTTCAGGATCTTCTCAAAGGATTTTGCCTCATTTCTTTTGCTAGCTCCATATAAAAGAGTATCGTCAACAAAATGTTGATGAGTGGTAGGATCCAAGTTGTTGGTGATGGATATACCCTCTATAGCTCCATTTTCCTTTTCTTTTGAGATTGCTCTTCCTAAAGCTTTCACCATAATTATGAAAAGAAATGGGGATATAGGGTCACCCTGTCTAAGTCCTTTGGAGATACCAAAAAAACCTTTCAATGTTCCATTTACTAATACTAACATCATATGAGTAGAAATACATTCAAAAATTAGGTTGATCTAGCTTTTGGCGAAGCCAAAGGCTTCCATGCACTTGCATAGAAATGTCCAGTCGACTTTGTCATAGGCCTTTTTTATGTCCAATTTAATTAGCATACTAGGGTTCTTATTGTACACAATATGATGTGCAATTCTCTAAATCATTGTTTCCAAGAGAATCCATGGATTAGAAACCTTGAGAAATTGATTTAGAGCTCCCTAGGTATGGAGTGCAAGGGTTTTTAAGAATGCTCTCAGCTAAAGCTATTAAGCCAATAACCTTGCTAGTAAACCATGCAATGGGAGATTCAAATGAAGACAAGGTAAAGAATGCCAATATCCCCAAGAATCAAATGAAAATGAAAATGCAAATGCAACTATGCTAGAAACGGAAATGCAAGCTATGCTATGAAAATAAATATGCAAGTATTACAAAGCCTCCTAATTAAGCTAGATGAATTAATCTAAAGCACAAAGGAAACTAAGCTAAATATGAAGCTATGAATGCCATGATAAATGAAACTAGAATAACATGTAGATGCAAAAGCCAAGAATGCTCCAAATCTTCAAAAGCTCCAAAGTGACCTAGAAAACCTACAGCATAACATTAGCATAAAAAGTTGGGGATCTAGAATGAAGAAGAGAGCTCTTCTTTTATAAGAAATGAGAAGGAATGGACCATGGAGATTAAGAGGCAAAAGATTTAATCAACGGTGGAGCATCAAAGAAGAGAAATCCATGTGCACAAATATCCTCCAATGAGAAAATAAGAGTTGACTTTTGTGTCCATATGAGACAAAAAGTGTTTTTTCCCTTTTTGTAAAATAGGAATAATGCTTTATTTGTGCAACTTAGGATAAGAGGAAAAGTGGGGGGCTTTTTATTTAATTAAAAGAGGAGGAAAATCTTTTTAATTAAATAAAGACTTTAGGATAAAATGGTTAGCCCATAGAAAATAATTGAATAAATGATAGAACTAAGATTTGATCAAGAATAAGCAATTGATGATTTAGCAAAAGGGGCTAATAGTCTAGATGACCATTTTTAGATGATTACATTTGCCCCTCTTTGACTAATGTGTGATCAATCTGGAACACATTACGTCAAAGAATAGATCAACCAAGAAGGCAAAAGAGATCTGACTCCAAAGAATAAAGTGCAGAGAGATAGAAAATCCTGCATGGTCAGCCTGGTAGCAACAATACTGAACACTTAGGAAAGAGATGGATAGTATTAGGACCCGAGACGAGAACTAACATGTCAAGCGTAAAGATAGATCGATTAGAGAAAATGGAATGGTCAAGCATATGCTTTGGAGAATAGCCAATAGGATATGATGTGTCTGCCCACTTGGGATCGAAAGCAAAATTAGGTAGAGGGAAGGCAGAAGCAAGAGCAAAATGATCAAATCACTAGAAATCAGAATCGAAGATGAAAGATGATAGAATAACCATCAAGCAGTGAAGATATGCCCCATTTTGACTATAAGATAAAGATGAAGTGAAAAATGAAATGGAAGACTAGAAGTTTGAAACAGTTTGGGATGAAGAAAGAAAAGATGCCCCAGCGAAGATCGAAGGATCAGGCCTCAAAAGGTCAGCCAACTGCATGGAAGAAGGAGAGATGCGATTTGGATGATCAAGGTGAATGCGAATTTTGGTTTCGATCCCAAAAAGAAGAGAAAATGATGTGATATGAAAGACAAGAAGCAAAAGACATGATCGGGAAGAAGCAAAAGGTGAGTGCAGTTTGACTAATAAGTCTATGAAAGATGAAAGGAGAGCTCTCTCCATATGCAAGATGCAAAACTAACCAATCATGAACCTAAAAATGCAAGCTACTATGAAAAGTGGTTTACTTGCAAGGTCACAAAGCTATTAGTCTCTAATATTCATCATCGAGCATTATTGGTAGCATCGTAAGATCATACAATACACACTAGTATAACTATGTGGATCTGATTATGATCTATATCATATAGGAATGTGGGAATCCCACCTAGGCATCAAAGACATATAGGTCAAGATGACTAGTGCAGTGAGGTTCCCTAAGTTTGATATAGCAAGATTATGCTCGCATTGAGACACAAGAAAGTCAAGATGACTATAAGCATGCACTTGCAAAAATAGTCAAGGATAATACCTTGTAGACCCCAATGTCAACTGGAACAAGCATAAATGCTAATGACAGTTAGGATCAACAAAATATACCCACAAGCATAAAGCAAATAAAACATGTCCTCATGCCCCAGTCTTCTAGCTCGACATCATCAAAAACTATTAGGGAGAGAACACTCAACAAAGAAATCATCATAGACAGCACACAAAGAAATAAATTCAAGCAAATTTCAGTAAGTCAAGTGTTTAAGTGCGTGTGTGTAGGTCATAGAGTCAAACTTTGAGTATCGCATCTGCCAGTGGGAGATATTGCATCATTCGAGACTGCGAGTAGGATATCTAATAAGTGTTGAGAAACACTTGATGCTAGGAAAGTGTTGAAAAACACAATTGGGGTGGTGTTGAAAAACACCATTGGAATCAAGTGGCCCAAGAAACCCGAATGCACAAAGAGACCCAAGATAAGCTAGAACAATGTATGCCCCCTAGATTAAGACAAGAGTCAATTCCAGGCTAGGAGAGGCAAAGCAGAAAGTGGAGCGAAGGAGCGCCATGCAAGACTGATAGACATAGGTGCAACGGGTCTCAAGCAATGCCTGTTTCCAGGTTTTCACCACTTGATAGATTTTTTCAGGACTTTTTTCATTTTTTTTTGTATTTTTGCTACCAAGGCGCCTGTTTCCAGTTTTTCACCAAGGCACTTTTTCTTTTTCTTTTTTAATTTTTTGCATTTTTTTATTTTTTTGTATTTTTTCAGGACTTTATATGCTTTTTAGGATTTTTTTAGCATCATATATGAATTTTTTTGGAATTTTTTCAGGATCAATAAAAATATGTACAAAGAGCTCCAGAATTTCAAACATACTACTTCTTCAGATGTAGATAATTGGTAGGCCCAGTAAGCTCTTCTTCCTCTGGCGTAGATAACTAATAGACCTCAGACCCAAATGTTGTAGTGATAAGATAAGGTCCTAACCAATAGTAGCCAGCCCTAAGGAATTTCCAAGCTAGCGCGGGATCGTTAAAGTGTGATCTACATATACCGTCGTGGACTTCAGCTAGCACTTTGTCTGACTCCTCTATTTCTAGACACTTAAGGAGAGTTCCATCTAGATCCTTCCTATACAAGTCACCAGAGATGAGAGTAAAGTGTGAGGCATGATGGATGAGATGGTGCTTCATATTGTGTGTTAGATTTCAGGAATAACATGATCTTGGAGATAGGAAAATATGATGGCATTGTAAGGACTATGAGCAAGATAGTGTAATTCTTCCACCAAGAACTTAAAGCATGATTTATTCTTTTTCAATTGTAAAATGGATGTCAAAGTAACCATGACATTAGTAATTTTATTTTCTGACAAGTTCACCATGTTCTTGTAAAGAATCAGCTTTTCATCTTTTATTGAATAATCATTATTTTTGAGCAAATCTTTACTTTTACTTTTTTTAGGTTCTGATACCGCCACAATGTGGTTTTCGCTATTTAACCATTGCTCTTTTCCTTTGATTTGATGATTGAGATACTTGATTTATGATTCAGTCCTTTTTGTTGTTGGTTCGCTGGTGGAAGAAGTAATAGGTTCAATGGCATGTTGATCCTGGGTGGACCAAGCTAGGAGATCTGATTTTGCGAGATGAAATGAAGTGACTAGTTCAATAGAATTTATGCGAGGGATGTCATCTCTGGTGACAAGAGAGGTCGAGCCTATAGGGTAAGCTCTGAAAGTGTTAAGATCTAGACTTGTCATAGAAGGACTGGCATGGTCCACTAAAGCAATACGTGGATAAAACCAATCAAACCCTTTATAAGACTCATCAACTACGTCGGGTTGGTCACCAAAAGTATGAACCACATCCACTTCCATATCCATTATGGAAGATCTGTCAGAGAGAGTATCCCATTCATATTCATTTGAATCTATTGTTACACTTCTACTAGGATGCTTGCACCAAGAAGGTTTAGGACCTTTAGAAGTAGAGGCTTCAACATCGTTATTTGCGAGATCTCCTCTTTTCATTAAGCATGCAATATTTCTACGTTGTCTATCAAAGCTCAATGAGTCATTAGGTATAAAATTTCTAGATGTGGAGGCTTCAGATGTATCATCAGTAGACAGGCATTCTCCTTCCCAAAGGAGTGAAGTAGAAAGAAGATTGTCTCCCATTTGAGCCATAGTGTGTAGTGGTGACTCATATGTATTTGTGTCTGAATCACTAATCATGGGAGCATTTCTAGAACATGTAGGGAGGTCATCATCGGCACCATATCCTAGACCTATTGTAATCTTAGAGGGTCGGCCATTAGTATGACTCAAAGGCTTGACTAGGGCATGTCCATTATCATTTATAGGTCCTTGACCTTGATAGCCCATTTTCTGCAAAAATTTATAGCCTTTACCATAGCGCTTAGGGGAAATAGGAGTAGCAATTGTCATACTACCCTCTTCGTCTCTATAGATCCATTCTCTAACAGCTTGTTCTTCTCTTTCTACCTCTAGGGGTACGGACGCTTGAACAAAATTACCAAAAATTATCATGGTAGAAGCAAAAGGCTTCATCTTATCAGAAGGTCTCCCATATGATCTAGGAGAAGTAGGCATAGAAGCAAGGGAATCCAGTGTGTATTCACCCATACCAAGGCTCATCATCTTAAAAGTTTTCTCAGCGGTAACCAGGGATGCAGTAGGATCATTAGAGGGTTTGTTGTTAGGAACAAATGTTTTAGCAGTAGCAAGAGTATTGATAGCTATAGAATGATCCTCGGGAATCACAATTTCAGCTCCGTTATGTGGGAATTTGACACACTGACGGTATGTAGAAGGCATATCTTTCCTGTCATGGATCCAAGGATGACCCAAAAGGATGTTATAAGCATGTGGGATGTCCAATACTTGGAACATAATATCTTTCATGACAGGGCCCACTCGAACAGGTAGTGTGACGAGACCTTTGGAAGATCTTTCAACTTCATCATATGCTTTTATAGTAATTTTTTGTTTAGGATCGACAGAAAATTCTAACAAACCCAATTGTTGTATGACATTGAAAGAAACAATATTTAACCTAGTACCATTGTCTATCAGGACTTGACGGACTCAAGTGTGGTAGACCATAACTTCAATGTGTAAGGCAAGGTTGTGAGGGTGGTTAAGAGATGTGTCATCTGCTTCAAAGAAGGAGAGATAGTGAGGTGATGAGATGTGGTTAACCATAGCCTGGAATCTATCTGGGTCAATGTCATTAGGGACATTAGCTATATGTAGAGCCTTTTCAAGGATCACCTTGTGCAAAGGGGATAGCTCAAGAAACTCAAAAATAGATATCTGTGCTAGTGTCCGTTGCAATTGATGGACAAGATCATAGCTAGACAAAGCTGGAGGAGCTTCTAGTTTGGAAGATGAGGCTGGCTTGGGATCAGGTGTAGTTTTAAGGACCAGTTTAGCTTGCCCCCTAGTAACAACATTCAGTGCCTCACTTCGGGAAGATGAACTACCACGTGTTTGCAAGACCAACTTTGGCATACCCTGACTGACATTATTATCATCTTGAGGTCACATCATAAGAACACTCTCAACAGGCTCTACCATGTTGATCATAGGAAAATCAGAAGTATATGTGTAGTTGATCTTAGCATCATGATTCTTCTTATTTGGTTGAGAGGACTCCCCCTTATCATACTTAGGTGGAGGATATTTGAAAGCCTGGTGATCAGAATTTTTAACTAAGCCATCTATGAGAATTTTGCCTCCATCAATGAGATCTTGTATAATATCTTTAAGCATGAAACAATTGTCAGTCTTGTGTCCCTTGTTTCTATGATAGTGGCATTAATAATCCTCTCTAGCTTTAGGGACATCATATGGTTTAGCCAATGGGGTATAGACCCATCATCGGAATTGCTTCTTTGGCTTATCAGCATATTGAGGCTTAGGAGCATCTTGAGTGTTGGTAGCTTCTTATTTTTTTGTTGCATAAATAGCATTAGAAAGGTTGAAAGCAGGCTCTTTAGCTTTAGGGACATCTACAACCCCATCATTGACAACACTTATTCCTATTCCAAGGTTTGCTCTTGTCTTTGCCATTGCCTCTAGTATCTTTATTAATAAAAATATCCCCCTTTCTTATGGCCACATCTTCAATCCTATATGCACTTTCAACCATGTTATTGAAAGAGGAGAAAAGTTGCTTCCTTAAATCATAATATAGTTCTAGCACAAGAGTGTTGACAAAAATGTTAATCTTTTCTCTTTCATCTAGCTGTCAAGGATATCGAGAATACAATGACCTCCAACATTGTAAGTAAGTGGCAAATGGATCACCTTGATTTTGCTTTAGAGTACTAAGATCTATCATAGTGATAGGCTGTTGAATGTTGTACAAATAGTGTTGTGTGAATCGCATAACTAACTCATCAAAAGTCTTCAAAGGAGGTGTCAACTTTGCAAACCATTCTAAAGCTTGTCCTCTTAAGCTCTGAGGGAATAATCATAGAAAAAATGTGTCTTCATGAAGGAAGTCCATGCTAAGAGAGTAAAAGTGACACACATGGTCATGGGGGTCACTATTTGCATCATACTTGTCATATTTGGGAACCTCAATATCCCTAGGAAATGGGACCATGTATAGACTCCTATCAAATGGAAGAGCACAAATAGATTCTACAAAGGAGACCATTAGAGGCTCTCTTTCTATTTCCATTTGGGTAAGGCGTTGATTTGTTCAGCATAGTTCTTCCTTAAGGACTTCCAATTTAGTTGGTACTCTTTGTTGGACAATTTGTCTGACATCATAGCCGGGAGGAAGCTTGTATCCTCTAGAAGTCATATATTGGAAATATTGGTCTCCATTTCACTCTAAGAGTTTATGCATCATTCTTTGGGAGACCTCATCTTGTTCAAATCTCATAAGCTCCTCACTAGAAACCTCATCAACAGCTTCTTCCTCATGGTGAGAGGGAGGGGGCGTAGGAGGTGAAGAAGGTACATCAAAAGTCCATCTTGGAGGGGACCTTGGTGGTATGTTGTTGCCATAATTTCCATTGGTACCAAAAAGTGGTCTATGCTCATAACTACTAGTCTCAGGTTGCTCATGAGACATTCCTCTAAAAGCCATGCACCTAGCAGCATCCATTATGGTTTGGTTGTGTTCTTTGTCTAAGCATGCTTGGTTGTCCTTGTGCTCAAAGTGTTCTTGCAAACGATGGAACTTTTCTTGTTTAGTGAGAGTGAGTGAGACACTGTCTATGTTTTTGGAGGACTTAAATGTGGAAAAGAGGAAACCTCCTTTGTACCATGGGGTAGCCTTAGAATCCTCAGAACTAGAACTAGCATTGCTAATAGGTGCTCATGAGCATCTAGTGGGAGAAGGTAACTATGTATAATTGAATGAAGGGTGACTCCCTTGTTCAAATTGAAACCAAGTTGTAACCGGCATGAAAAAGAAAGTTGTTCAACCAATAAAATGAGACAAAGTTTCTTAGATGTTGAGATAAGAAAAAGCCAATGATGATCACTTATTGAGATAGAACAATAGAGATGGTTGGTCAAAGTTCTCAAGAACTTACAGCAGTCAATTGACACAAGCCTAGATGTGAGCAAGAAGCTTGATTAGCAAGTAGCTAAATAGGTAACCGTGTTTTGACAAGTGATCAAAAGTGACATTCAATAGGCTCAAATCCAATAGTTTTAGCTCATTTGTTTCAGTCTAGAACAATCCTAAGCATGTAAGTAACAAACAAGCTTCAAATAAGAACAGAAAAAGACACTCTACAACAGGTTAAAATGCAAGTGTAACAGCTCCAAATTGCAACAGTAGCAAGACAGTAGAATAACTTAGGATTCTTGGTTGAAGGTATGCGATGATGTTTCAGTATCGTACAATAGTGAATGTGAAAAACTCAGTTTTGAAAGCAATTTGGTCAATGTTGTAGATTGCAAGTACAATTTATTGGTTTCAAGCACAATAATATTAGGAAGTAGACAAGTTTTCAAATAGTAGGTGATCAAACATGTCATCAAACACTTATGCAAGAGCAAAAGCAACCTTTCCAAGACAAGCAGTTGGGATATCAAAATGAAAAATTCTATGAGCACTACCGCAATGTTTGTATGTTCAAGAATGTTTGCACGGGTACATAACAATGAGAATAGTTCAAGCACTTGCTAGCCTAGAAGGACAAAGGCTCAATACTTAGCAACTTGGCCCACACTTGATGTTCCATTACCTCACACAAAGTGGTTGCCCACAATAGATGTTGGCTTTGTCATGGAGGTGTCAATGACACAACCAAATGAACACAGATGGTGAGTAATCTTGGGGTGATCCGGGTTATTCCACTTAGATCAATCCTTGCACCAAGAAGCTAAGCGGAAAAATAAGGTGGCCTCCACCTATGGTTCTTAGTAAGGGCTTCCATTTGTAGTACCCCTCTTGCTCCTCAAAAAATACTGGGACCTCGCATTCTTGCTCAACACTTTCCTCATGGTCACAATCCCACAAGTACTCACATCAAGCGAAGACAAGCACTACATCTACCAAGGTTTTGTGTCCTTGATAGCCTTAAGATTATAATGGGTTGGAATAGCTTGGTATTAGCGTGTCCCCACTTGGGTCGTTCCTCTTGATTGCTCAAGAGCAGGCACGCTAAAGGATTCTAAAGATCTAAACAAAGAGTGGATCAACTTATGAGGTTCAAGGTTTTTTTTTCACCAGAAAGGTGAAGAGCATACTCCCTATCTCAAATTTTTCTCCCAAACACACCAAGAAAATGTTCAATTACCCTCTTGCTTTCAAAATTCAAAGATGGGTCAAGATTTTCTGGTTCACCACAAGGGTGAAGAGCATACTTATCCTACCACCCAATAATTCCTACAACAAGATATTATGTTCCTATGAAATGAAACAACTAGTAATTGCCACACTTGAAATGAAATAAACAACAAGTACTTGATTGGGTTTTTATGCTTTTGGTAGCCCTGCAAAAACAATTAGTAGCCCTTGTGCATTTGAAGCTTTGACATGCGTTCTTTTGGCAAAATATTTCAAGCAATGAGAGCACCTACAAGCACAACTTGTTAGCCCCACAATGGTTAGCACATCAAAAATCAGATAATCTGCAAGGAAAATAGCTAATCAAATGGAAAAAATTTGAAAATGAAACTAACATGGTTGGATTAGGCTCGAAAAGAGCTTTCCAACGATATATCACACTTCAATTTTTGATACCATATGTGAAAAAAAAATTTAAATGGGTGCCAGTTTTCTAGAGGCACGGATTTTGAAAATGCTAAAATTTTCAAAAAAAATAGAAAACCCAAAACTCAACTCACTGTCAGGTATAGGTGATAGTACAGCCACCAAAAATATCATGTGACACTTCACTGTATACGAGGGTGACAGTTTATCTCTGTGCGACAGTTCACTGACCTACAAGCGACAAAATATACTAAACAGTGCGATATTATCTGTCGAACAGTACGACACTTTTAACTGGTAAAGTGTCACCCTGCTATACAAGAAACTATCACACGACACTAGAAAACTATCGCATGATACTCTGAGATAGAAAAATAGAGAGCCAAAAATGAAGCTAAACTATGACGAAAAATTTCCGAAAATGCATGAAATGAAGGACAAAACAATAATGCTCTGCCCCATGGTGGGCGCCAAAAATGTACACACTAAGATGTGCACTTCTCTAAATCATTGTTTCCAAGAGAATCCATGGATTAGAAACCTTGAGAAATTGATTTAGAGCTCCCTAAGCATGGAGTGCAAGGGTTTTTAAGAATGCTCTCAGCTAGAGCTATTAAGCCAATAACCTTACTAGTAAACCATGCAATGGGAGATTCAAATGAAGACAAGGGAAAGAATGCCAATATCCCCAAGAATTAAATGAAAATGAAAATGCAAATGCAAATATGCTAGAAATGGAAATGCAAGCTATGCTATGAAAATAAATATGCAAGTATTACAAAGCCTCCTAATTAAGCTAGATGAATTAATCTAAAGCACAAAGGAAACTAAGCTAAATATGAAGCTATGAATGTCATGATAAATGAAACTAGAATAACATGTAGATGCAAAAGCCAAGAATGCTCCAAATCTTCAAAAGCTCCAAAGTGACCTAGAAAACCTGCAACATAACATTAGCATAAAAAGTTGGGGATCTAGAATGAAGAAGAGAGCTCTTCTTTTATAAGAAATGAGAAGGAATGGACCATGGAGATTAAGAGGCAAAAGATTTAATCAATGGTGGAGCATCAAAGAGGAGCAATCCATGTGCACAAATATCCTCCAATGAGAAAATAAGAGTTGACTTTTGTGTCCATATGAGACAAAAAGTGTTTTTTACCTTTTTGTAAAATAGGAATAATGCTTTATTTGTGCAACTTAGGATAAGAGGAAAAGTGGGGGGCTTTTTATTTAATTAAAAGAGGAGGAAATTCCTTTTAATTAAATAAAGACTTTAGGATAAAATGGTTAGCCCATAGAAAATAATCGAATAAATGATAGAACTAAGATTTGATCAAGAATAAGCAATTGATGATTTAGCAAAAGGGGCTAATAGTCTAGATGACCATTTTTAGATGATTACACTTATTTTTAAGGATTGAGTGTATAGCTTCCTGAGCTATGATTACCCCATCAAATATGGATCTACTTGCAACAAAACCCATTTGTTCTTCATTGATGATTAAGGGAAGAAGTTTTTGAAGTCTAAGGGCCAAAGTTTTGGTAAGCAATTTATACAACGTATTACACAGTGCAATTGGTCTAAAATCATTGAGGCTCGTTGGTTTCTCTTTTTTAGGAATGAGAGCAAAAAAGGTTTTGTTTACTTCTTTGAACATTTTCCCAGAGTTTCTGACCCATTCTAAGGCTTCTGTAACCTCCTTTCCAATGAAGTGCCAGCACTTTTGAAAGAAAATGGTTGAGAAGCCATCTGGTCCTGGAGATTTGTCAGGATTCATTTGCTTTAAGGCATAATGAATCTCATCCATAGTAAATTTTTTATTTAAGGTTTTGTTGTGTTCTTTAGATATGACTTTAGGGATATTTCTAAGAAGTTTTGCTTGACATCCTAGATCCAAAGATTCTCTGTTATTCAAAATGTTATCAAAGTAATTTACTGACTCTTTAGCTATGCCTTTAGGATGCTCTATAGTTTTTCCCTTGTCGTTAATAATACAAGAAATCCTATTAGTTTTCCTTCTTTGTTTAGTGTTGTTGTGAAAAAATTTAGTATTTCTATAACTTGCTTTTAACCAAGTTTCTCTTGATTTTTCTTTCCAGAAAATTTCTTCTCTAGCCAGTATCTCTTTGTAATCCTTAAGTAGATTCATTTCTCTATGATACAAGTCGTCATTCATCCCCTCCTTGATAACCTTAGAATTAACTTCTTCCAATTATGTTTCTAGTTCAAGTTTATTTTCGAAGATATTACCAAATTTAGATGAGTTCCATTCTAACAACTTCCTTTTAATCCATTTTAGTTTGTTCACTAATCTAAACATTTTGGAGCCTAAAATCTTGGGCTCATACCACCAAGACTCAATAAACTTTAGGATATTTGGATCTCTCAACCATGCTTGTTCGAATTTAAATGCACATTTTTTTGGTTTAGTTTGTGTTAAGATGTTGAGAAGTATTAGATAGTGGTCTGAACCAGATATTGGAAGGATGTTAGCCGATAGTGACATGTCATACTTGGTCAAACTTCCTTTAAGAAAGAATCTATCTAATTTCTCTGCTATGTTGCAAAAACCTAGTCTCCTATTGTTCCAAGTAAAGGAGTTATCTTCTGTCAGAATTTCAAGGAGAGAGATCCTATCTTTCCATTGTATGAAGTCTCTAGAGGCTGATGGAAGGGTGTTCGTTCCCCCTTTTTTCTCAAAAGTTTTTGTTATCACATTAAAATTCCCTCCTAGAAAACATACCATATCCTTTGTTTGATTAAGATATGATTCTATCTCTTGCCATACTAAAATTGTCTTTATTTTGAATAGGTCTATAAACGTTTATTAGATTAAAGGTCATATTGAGTCTAAAGTTTTTTACCATTCTGCTCATCCAAAATTGTCTTCTTTTTGTAATGTTTATTGATATACTTCAAGGATCCCAAATAATAGCCAAGCCACTTGATGCACCCTTTGCAGGAGAGGCTTCCATTTCCCTCAGCCCTATTTTCTTTTTAAAATTTACTAATTTGATATTATCTAACTTTGTTTCTTGAATTAACATGATCTCTGGATTGTGAATTTTGATGTAGCATTTGATCAGATGCTACTTGTTAGGGGTATTCATACCCCTAACATTCCATGATAGGACATTCATGGCTCCTTGGGAAGGCTCTTCCCATTCCCTGCATTCAGAATAGAAGTTATTTTAACCTATCCTATAGCTTCACCTGCCAAGCCAATTAATTATGCATTAGGCTTTCTTCCTCTCTTTTTTGCTCTTTTTGCACAATCCAGAGATTTCCTACTATCCTTAAGCTGAGCTATGCCTAGATATTCCTGCTCCTATTTTTATTTTTCCTCCAAGTTTATTAACAACTCTTCAATATATCCATCTGGGATAGCAATATTCAGGTTGATTCCCTTCATTAGGAGCTCTTTTTAGCGTTCTAGTTCTTTTGGGTCACAAATCTCCTCTAGAATTTGATCCATTAATTCCTCTGTTAATGACTCCCCCATAAAATTCTCTATAGTATTCACTTCATCCTTAATTTTATCCTATTTAGATGTTGAGTTTTCTAAAATATTTGATGGTTCCTCAAAGGGGGTATCTCTAATACTTAGAGATAAATTATTATTAAGCAGTGCATCTCCTATAGAGTTAATGAGATTCGGCCTTCTTATTGGAATGTTTCCCATTATCTTTTCCTTTGCCTCAAAACTTTTAAGACTTTTTCCTATAGATGTCTTCAGATTCATGTCATAGGTCTTCTTTTTTCCCCCCTTCATTTCCCTAGAATTAATGTCTAATGAATTCATAAATTCTAGTTCATCTAGTTGCTCTGAGCTAGGGTTTAAAGAATTTAAGGGTATAGGTTTCTAGATATTGTCCTTATCTTCGACCCAAGTATTATCTAATTTAGAATTACTGTTAATATCCTGGGGGGTAAGTTCTAACATTGGTGACACAGCTGTCTTTTTAAATATATCTGAGAATGTTATCAAGGCATCAATATTCATTATTTCTTTGATAAGAATACTTTTTCTTCTATTAGATTCATCATCAGATGATAGCGAAAAGTCAATAGTATTATTACTCAAAGTTAAATTTTGTTAATCTCTAGACTATAATCTATAAAACTCATGTTATCAGGTTTACTTAGTAACTTTGTATCCTGAAAAAGTCCTTTTATTACTGGAGCTTGTATTTTCCAATTCAAATTAGACCGAATTTTATTATTAGTGGCCTTTGTTGGAATAGGTTTAGATACTAGGGTAGTGATGTCCCTACCAATATTATCTGGAATAATTTCAATTGGTGTGAGGTTCCTATCTTTAATCATCATAGATTCTTCCTAGTTAGGGGAGTGATTAAGAAAGTAGAAACCTCTTGAAGACTGATTGAAGGATAATTTAGGAACGGGAACTTTAGAAACTAGAAATTCAATCCATAGTTTCTGTCGCATAGAAGTGTACCTTGTTGCATAGTTGGGATTCAATCCATGCTACAATAGTTTCTGTCACTACCCCAATGCCATTCCATCTAAAGAAAAAACCATACTTCGCACATAGTTTTTATATACTACTTACCATTTTATTCTTAATAACTAAATTTCGTTGATTAGGGTTAGTAATTATCGAAAGTTTCCTACATTCCTGCAGACCTACTATATCACCTTTAATGATCCCTTTTTGATCTAAACCTATAGCTCTTCTATGTGGTGGAGAATAGACCTTACCTAAGGAAGGAGTAGGGAAAAGCCTACCAGTTTCTTCTTGTTTTAGATTTGAGATTGAATCTTATTTTTGGGGATACCCAAACGCAAAAACTTCCTTCTTTTTTGGGCCTTGAGTCCTTCAATGTGGAGGCAAGTAGATCTCATGATAATTAAATGAAGTTTTCTTTACTCCTGAAGATGCATAATGCCTCCCCCATGGTGATACCCTAGGTTGAATCCTAGGTGAAGAGGGCAATAACACAGAAAACTTGTTTGACAATTTTAAAAAAAAGGAGCAGCAGGAGCTTTAACTGCCAGTCTGCGTGGAAAAGAGACATGCTTCTAGTCATTAATCTTATCATCCTGGTGAATTGAAAGATCCCCGAAGCCCTACCTTACATCCATTCTAGAGAACTTAGCATATTTTGTTCTTGCAAACACTGAGAACTGGTGATCAAGCGAATTCACCGAGAGTATTTTAGGCCGAGTGCGAATGGCAAAGCTTGGAAAAGCCATCTTTTACAATAATACAATTTTTATAATATACTAATATAGTTAATAATAATCTCTTGGACAAATGTGACAGAATATATATATATATATATACTATAATCAGAGTTAGAGGACTTAGCGAGTCCTGACAGGACTCAACGAGTCCTGAGTCGAGTCAGGCTTGCCAAGTCACAATGACTCAGCAAGCTGACTCGACCGAATCCTAGCTGAGTCCTATAGGACTCGGTGAGTCCCGTGGTCTAGACTCTATCACGTCCAGCCACTTAGAAAGACCAAAAAAAATATTAATTGATTTTAATTATTCTTTTTTTCTTATATGTCTTCTCTAAGACCTAAAAAGGTCATTCCATCATTTTCAAAGACTTAAAAGAGAGGAAAATGGCTTGGGAGAAGAATATAAGGGTTTTAGAAAATAGATTAGCAAATCGATTGGCTTTCATATGTTGATTGTTGATTGTTTGTGCTAGTTTCTAGCTTGTATTCACACATTGAGAGGAATTTAAAGAAGCATTTGGAGGACACCTCTATAAATTTGAGTTGCATTTCTTCATTTTTTGAGCAATTTTGAAGAGGTGAGTTACATTTTTGTATTGTTTTATGAATTTTTTTAATTCAAATTTCATATTTCCATTACACGTTTCCATTTGTTTGTCTTTAGAATCTTATATATGCTACATTTTATGTTGATGAAAAAACTTGAAAATTAAGAAGCCCTATTATTTGATTTTCATTGTTGTAGATGCTTTTTTTTTAATGATATATTGTAGCAGTAGCATAATTTCTTAGCTTGAGGGTAGATCATATAGGCCTTCAATTAGTCCAGATGCAAACCCTATTCATGTAGGAAGGGATAAGGCTTGGAAATATTCCATCTCGGGCTCAAAAAAAAGAATAGTTACATGTTGACATTGTCTTGTTAAATTTAATGGGGGAGGTATTAATAGATTGAAATATCACCTTGAACATACATCAGGACATGATGCTAAACCATGCCAAAGAGTAACCCGGGAGGTTGTACATGAAATGCAAGCTCATTTAGAGGCCCATGAAGAGAAAAAAGAATTAACAAAGAAGCAACATGAAGAAATGGCAAAATTAGGTGGAGAGAGCTCTTCAAGTCTTCATTCTCTATTACCTCCATCTAGTAGTGGTCCTGCAAGTGCAAATATGACCATTGGGCCTCAGATTTGTAAGAATAATCTATACTAGATTCTATTTTTGTTCCACGTGCGACTCTAGGTGCCCAACCATCGCTTGAGAACATGGGTTGGAATAAGGAGAAGCATGAGGCTGCGAAAATGGCACTTGGAGATTTTTTCTACAACAACATTTTATTTAATACAACAAGGTACTTGTTATTATTTTAATTTTTATGTCTTATTTTTCTTATTTTTAAGACTGAAGAATATGCCACATTCATTATATTAATTTTTAAAGTTGAGGACCCTAGAGGCTGAGAGTGAGGGATCTGAGGATGATGATGATTATGAGGAGGATGAGGATGTCATTGAGGTTGAGCCTCAGATACAGGGATAGAAGATGGTTGCAGAATCTTTCTTGACCTATCTTAGGCGTACACGCAGGAAGACATTGAGCCTTTTATTTTGATATATGTTTTGAACTTTTGATTCCATGGATTTCATATTCCATGAATATTGTAGAATTTTGACAATGACACTTTATATTTCAAATTTCTAATGTGTTATTTAGTAACTAGTTTAACAATTAACTCATTTCCTTCATAAATTCATTTATACTTATGTGATCAATGTAAACTTGTTTGTGTATGAAAAGTAGCTTCTATTTATCTCAATTATTGTGTCTTTGATGTTAATTGATTGAATGATACATGAAAAAAGTTTTAAATCCTTGAAAATATTTAAATTTCTTGGGTTTTTCAATTTGTCGAGTCCTTGCCGAGTCCAGGGGTCGAGTCCGAGTCCGAGCCCAAATCCAGTTTGTCGAGTCCAAGGAGAGTCTGAGTCTTGTAACTATGATTATAATACTTGCAGAAACTCAAAAATGGGCAAGTGCTTTTAAATTGCAAGAATCATCAAATTGGCTTGAAATCATCAAAATGCACTAATTCTCATCAAAAAGGATCAAATCAATTTTTAATGGACATTTATTAAATCAAATTGGATAAAATCATTAAATCAAAGGAAAAATCAAATAATGATGTTAAATAATTAAATCAAAGCTAAAAGGGGTGAAAAGCACTATATAATTGATTTTAATCAATTAATTATATAATTGTTAAATCAAAAATCAAAATGAACCTATTCCTTACATGGCTAAATTTAATTAATTAATTAAATTTAATTAATCCTTGTATCTTTCAACAAAGTTGAGCAACCAATGAGAATTGAGGACAAAAAGATACAAATTACTCAAAAAGAAATGAATCTTGATCACTCATTTTAAAGTTTCAATCTCAACCACTCAATTTTGTCCTTTTGTCCAAAGCTTTGAGACAAACATTTAAATTGTCCCCCCATTTAAAAACATTGCAAAGTATTTGACTCAACCAAAGGTAAATCATGGTTAATTCACTCTACCCCCTACCCTTGGGAATTTACTATAAGTATGAAGCATTTTGAGAGCAATAATCATCGTAGAAATTCATTTGCAAAGCATCCTTATTATAGACAATTTGAGAGCATTTTAAGAGCATTTGAGCATTTGAGAGCTATATTAAGCATTTGTAGTATCATATTTCTCATTTTAGAAGTGTCACTAGTGGAGATTAAGCTGAGAGCTTCACTTACCACATCTTTCTAGAGAACCATGAGATTTTATAGATCTTAGTTTCAATTCTTAGTTAGATTTGCATTGTATTTACTTTGAGTTGTTACTAATTGATCTTAATTTCATGAAGGTGATTAAAATCATCACACAAACGGCACCCACTATGGGGCTCTAAGCCTCATTTCATCATTTTCATCATATTTTGTATGCTTGTATTTTCACTTTTTCATGAATTTTCTACAGAAAATAGGTGAAGTCATGCGTACAAAGGATTCAATCACACTATAGTCATTCTGATGACACTTGAGATCACTGTTATGATGCTTAAAAGCTGCTAACTTGCACCTGGTCGATCACTTCTCTTTTATCTTAAATTCTTTCTAGCCGCCTGCAAGATGGATGCTCACGCCTGTGAGATAAATTGTTCAGCCTTTTCTCGTAAAGTCACACCTGTGACTTAAGAAGTGTCACAGATCTACTATTTGTCACCACCTATGATAGACTTTGACCATGCAATTTATAGAGACAGTCATGCCTAGTATCTGCTAATTCACGCCTAGTATTTGTTAAATTGTCATTTTAAATAGATCATTTTACATAATTTGCAACTCTTTATGCTTAGCAGATAAATTGTTTACACCTAATTAACTTTCAATGTCACTTGTGTCACTGGAAAGTGACGCTTGCTATTACTAAAGTTATGCCTGCTAACAGTTTGATCACACGTATTAGCTAGACAATGATGCTTACTGTCTATTGTTTTAATTTGTTGTCAGATTGATAAATTCCATTACCTTACTCTCTATCTGTATGTTTTTACTATAAATGAGCTGGCATAGAAAGGTCCAAAAGCCAAAGAGTAGGTTCAATTAAGAAGCCAAGGCTTTGGCTAAGAAGATTAAGAAGGAAAATGTTGCACACATCAAAGCGGTTCTTGAGACATCACAAGAAGAGGAAAACAAGGTATATCAGAACTATCTCAGAATTGTTGAAGCTTACAAGAATAAATTTGTATCTCTCAATTGGATTTTCTCTCCTTAGTTCAAGTTTTCATCAAAAATTTACAAATAAGGTCTTAAAATTCAATACATAAAAGTTTGCTTCTTCAATTTCAATTTGGTTTCCCTCATTGTGATTGGTTGTGTTGACTAACTTTATGGTGGATAACCACATTTAGAAAGGAGTTATTGCCAAGGTAAGGTGAAAAATGATAAAATATCTCAAAAATGCCCCTAGCTTATGTTAGCTACAAGGAGAGGTAAGCCTTTAAAACTAGTCAATATTTTCCCTTAGATTGTGGCATTGCAGCATTTCCAAAATCTAGTAATTACAAACAGCCTCTCTTTGTTTGAGAAGTTTAGCATTTAGGCCTATGCTCTTCACTTCTTCTAGTGAATCAAAATGCCAAATGTGTTGAACTTTTTGATTAATAAGAAAGGTTGAGGAATTAAGCACATAAGATCAAAAGCCCCTTGTTTGTGGAAGAGAGTAGAAATTCTTGAATCTGTATAGTTAGTGGGTGAAATCAATTTAACATTGCTTATTGTGTTTGGGAACTAAAGGGAAAGTTAGGGATATTCTCTTCACCTTTTGGTGAACCAAACTCCCAAAAACTTTCCCTTAACTCCATTTCCTTGTTTTAAACATGAACATGCTAGAACAATAGAGGGCCTTCCTCCTGAGAAATTGCCTTAACGAGGCCGGTGAGAGGGAACGACCCAAGTGGGAGACAACTACCTTAAATACACTTTTCCTTAAAAGGGAAGTGGCTAGATTGTGTACAAGTTTCTTCACTTCCTCTAGTAGTCCTCATGGATTACACCAAATCATGCTTTTGTGCATGTGGGAAGCCTGCAAATGGGTATAAGAACTTGGCATAGTTTAGAACAGAATTGTTCAATAACACTTGATAAGTAGTAAGCTACCTCATAGAGCCAAAATGTAAAAGTCAAATTTGACTATAGGTAGACTACTTGGAATTCTTTCTTGTGCAACACTTGTGGAAAATGATCGAGAATATACACTGTAGTGCGTTTTAGGGACATGATGAAAAATTGATGTGTGTGTTGTGATTGTATTCTATTTTCAAACAAGGAAATTTCATAAGACCTGATCTTACAACATTTAAAAATTTAAAAATTTATAACATGGTTAGCAAAGTGCCGCCTGTGCACAGAGAAATACCGCCTATCATAGGTAAAGTCACACCTGTGACTATTCAAAAAATGTGTATCAACCGTAAAGTCACACCTAAGACATATTCAGTGATGCTTGTAAAAATTGGAATCACACCTATCAATAGTAAAGTGTCACTTGCACATTTGCAGTGTGCCACCTAACTCAATTCCAGTTCATGCGTACCAACTTCTAAGTCATGCCTACACTCAGGCAAGTGGCACCCAGAAACACAAAAGGGAAAATAGAGAGTATTTACCGAGGGGTTCAAAAAAAATTGATCACATATTTAGATACCCTTTTCCATGTTCTTACTGTTCCAACATTCAGCCCAGTCGTAAATCCTAGTTCTACACAATTTTTGAAAATTTCACAAGGATTTGACCACGGGCCCGATCGAATCTTATTTGCCAAGTGGTTTGTTCATGCCTACTTTTACTAGATCTTACTATGTCAAGAAAACTTTACAAGCATATGGGACTTACCTAAGAGAAGAGATTCCCTTCTCAGATGATACTTTCACCACTCTGAGAATACCCAAAAAGCCCGCTCAAGAAAAGGAAAACAACATGATATATTTTGGTAGCTTGGGTAATAACAATAATGGAGGTATTGACCCAAACAATCAAGGTAATACTAATAACGAAAACACTCAAGGAATTGATGCCACTAACAATAGAACGAATACCGAATCAATGGCAGAAGATGCCACAGATGAGAAAGTTAGTGAGGCAATACAATGTCCATATTTCTTGAAACCCATGGAGAAAGAAATGGATAGAGACAAAGAGAAATAATTCCTAGACTTAGCTCGGAAAGGTCTTAAGCTTCCCCATGATTATGATGTTAATCAACTTAAACCACTAGAAGTTGAAGAGAGTCCCATTGACATCATAAATAAGCAGTTTAAGATATTTCAAATGCAACTGGATACCATCAAGCAAAGCGGGGCCCCTAAGCCTTTTTCTATAGAAGCATTGTGTCCATTTCTGTTTGATAAAAGTCTAGTCATGGTACCATTCCTAATCAATGTAGTGTTTCCCAAGTATGATAAATACGAAGGAACGTCAGATCCTCAAGATTACCTACGGGAATTTTGTGCACTGAGCTTGGATTTCATGCATGATACCACTTATTTAATGAGACTATTCCCAAGAAGCTTAGGAGGTATGGCCATGGAGTGGTTTTCTAAGTTACCATCCGACATTAAAACCTTTGAAGAACTAGCTTCAAAATTTGTGGCACATTACTCATACAACATCAAGCATGAGGTCACAATGATATCATTATGTAATACCAAACAAAAGGATGGAGAAGCATTCCTCATCTTTATACAAAGATGGAGGATGGTAGTTGCTAGGTATCCTAGGAGTGTGCTTGAAAAAGAGAAGATGGATATCTTCATCAATAGCTTGAGCAACGAGATGAACTACCAATTGAGAATGCAATGTCCCAAGACCTTCCAAGATCTTATCAAAAAATGGAGCAACAACAGAAGAAGTGTTGATTAAGAGTGGAGGGTTGAAATTGTATAAAGATAACAACAATAACTCCAATAATAGCAACAATTAGAATAAGAATTGGTCCAATAGCTATAATCAGTTTGGATTGAAAAACAATAATAAGGGAGTAGTTAATGACGAGGTTGTTGATTCTAGTAACTTAAAGGTGACTCCATTTTCTCTTACAAGAACACCTAATCAGGTGAACAATGCAAATCAGGCCTCAAAGACACCTTTCAACAACAATGTGAATAGTGGCAATCAAGGAAACAATCAAAGAAGTAACAAATCTAATAAATTCTTGGTGCCAACTCCCAAGAGGAACTTCACACCTTTGGGAGAGCCTCTTGAGAAAGCATTAAAGACTCTCATTGCTAACAACATCATTAATCTACCTAGCATCCAACCCTATGAGCCACAGAACAAACCCAACTGATGGAGTGAATATAGCCATTGTGAATATCATCGAATTTGAGGGCATAAGACCAATGATTTCTTACAGCTAAAGAATGTGGTGCAAGATCTGATTGATAGTGGCATGATCACCATTGAAGGTCCCCAAAGTAATGAAGACCACATGACTTTCAAACAACCCTTCTATATCCATGACAAAGGTGAATCATCCAATGGAAAGAAACAAAGTAGCAATAACATCAATTTTGTGCCACCCTATGATAATATTTTAAATGCTATAGTGATCAAAGAACAGCCCCAAAAAGAGACATCAAACGTTATCACTAGGGGGAAAACCTCAAGGATTACCCTACAAGGGATTGATCCTAAACCCATTGGTCTCCCGCAATCCAACATTGTGATCAAACAATCTTCTACAGCAGTAAAACCGTATAGTTTGGTAGATCAGCTACAAAAGACTCCAACATAAATCTCTATCTTGGAGCTATTAAAGCTATCTCCAAATCACAAAGAAATTCTAGAGAAAGCTCTAGTAGAGACTAACGTCCCTACTAACTTAGACGAGGAGAAGTTTTAGAATATGGTAGGGCACCTTATTGTACCTCATTGCCTTTCATTTTTAGATCATGATGACATGTCTATTACCCATCCCCAAAATCTACCATTGCATATAGAGGTTTTGATTGAAAGACATAGAGTCAAAAGAGCTCTCATAGATGGGGGAGCTAGTCTTAACATCTGCATGTTGAGTCTTGTCAAATCCCTAGGATTATCTGAGTCATGCATTAATCCTATGAAAAGAATCACCATAAAGGCCTATGATGAAGCTGAAAGAGCCTCTAAAGGCATGATTGTATTGCCCATTCAAGTGGGACCTATCAAAAAGGACACAAATTTCCAAGTATTGGATATGAAACTAACTTATAATATCTTATTGGGGAGACCATGGATCCATGAGATGCAAGTGGTCTCATCCACGTACCATCAATGCATAAAATTTTTGTACATGGGTGAGGAAATCACGGTTGGAGGGGACTCAAATCCATTCCAATATTGCAATGCACTTAAACCCATTCATGAGCTATTTATTCCCCATAACCAAGAAGGAATTATTCAAAGAGCCACCATTGAAGATATGAAAATGGATGATTCTATGTTAACATTAAGTGCTACTTCAAACCCTCCTCAAGCTAGCTCAACGACATCAACTAAAGGAAAGGAAAAAGTGAGCTACAAGGGTCCAACTCCAAATGAAGATTCAGCTCAAGCACCTAAATCAGAGATAGTCCTTTTCAAACCCACCAAAGAAGAGAAGGATAAAGTTAAAGAAGATCATTACAAGAAAATGAGTGAAATGATGCATACGTTTGAAAAACAATGCAAAATCACCTCCAAAGGAGTGGGGGAATATTCTATCTCCTTATTTGACTTACCCACATCTCCAAGAATGCATGGGAAGCCATCCAAAGAACATCTTCCTCATAAGTATAACTTCTATTTCGTAAGGGAAAGTGACAAAGTAGCATTTGATAAAGAAGAGGATGAAGTCCTACAATGGCTTTATCATGATGAAGATGACACCTCAAATACTCCCATAGAATGAATTCAGCATATTAATATTCAAACAGATCAATATGGGAAAGGATTTGAGATAATGCAAAAAATGGGTTACAAGGGAAGAGGACCCTTAGGCCAAAAAAATAGAGGTTTACTAGAACCCATTGAACCTTCTTGGAGGGAAAAAGAAGAAAGATCAAGGGTAGGCTACCAATACAAAGGAGAAAGATCCAACCCAATGCATGATTCATATCCTCAAGTGAATACGGTGGAATCTGATGTAGATAGTGATGATTCCCAAGACTATGAGTGGGATACTCTATCCAAAGACACATACCATGATAAAGTAGTCACAATACATACTTATGCTAGTGTTTCAAAGAAGCAAACTCAAAGTAATGAAGAGCCTAATATACAAGAACTCAATATAGGGCAAGCACCTACTAGTTAGCCATGGATAGGTGAACCTTGGGTACCTTCATGGGGGGGGGGGGGGGGGGGGGGTGATTTGAACATCAATTTTAATCTAACTATTGCATTTCCAATGATATTTCCTGTAGAGGTCTTAGAGGACTCAAGTGAAGAGGACTTTGATCGTTCTTCCATGGACCATCTCGAGGAAGCTCACGTTATAGATCTAAATGATACAATGTACAAACCCTCCAATGAATTCATGTCCATAAACCCAATTAATGACACTTTGCCAAATGAAACCTTATCCTTGATAAACCCTAAACTTATTGATTGGGACCAAACCGAGCCAAGTGACTTACTCTATTTCCCAAGTGACCAAGCAATTGCCCAATACTTGAATGTGGTTGAGCCCTCTTCTACCAATGAATTTGATACGAACATGATGAAAGTAGCGGGGGTCCAATCTCTTAGTCCAAAGAAAAAAAATTAAAAAAAATTAAAAGTTCTAGTGATGAAAACCACTATGTGGCAGCACTAGAACCCAAAAAAGTAAAGATAAAAGATGTTTCCTATGGTGAAAACCCAACTATGGCACCGAAGGAAAAGAGATTGGATACCCTACTTGAACATGAGGAAGAAAGGTCACCTATTCTCATAGAGATGACAGAAAAGGTCAACATTGGGACAGAATTGGATCCAAAATTTATACACTTGGCAGCGTCAGTTACACCTCTAGAAAGAGAGGATTTTATCAAGTTTTTCCAAGAGAAACAAGTGAACTTTGCTTGGTCCTATGCCAACATGCCCGGATTGGATCCTGACTTCATTATGCACCATTTGAATGTTAAACCAAGGGTTAACCCCGTCAAGCAAAAGTTGAGAAAGATGCACCCACATGTAGCTCTCCTAGTCAAAGTGGAATTGGAAAAATTGTTGAAGGTTGGATTTATAAGAGCAATAGCATATGTTGAATGGATATCTAACATTATATCGATCACAAAGCATGATAAATCCATTTGTGTATGCATGGATTTTAGAGACTTGAATCTGGCATGTCCTAAGGATGATTTCCCACTTCCGAGCATAGATGCAATAGTTGACTTGATGGTAGGTCACTCCATGTACTCATTGATGGACGGTTTCAGTAGATATAATTAGATAAAAATTGCACCCAAAGACCAAGAGAAGAAATCCTTTTACATGCCCTTGGGGTACCTTTTTTTGGAATGTCATGCCCTTCGGCCTTAAAAATGCTGGAGCCACGTATCAAAGAGAAATGACCACTATTTTCCATGACATAATGCACACCTTTCTAGAAGACTATGTGGATGACATATTGGCAAATTCCAACAAAAGAGAAGATCACCTACAAATTCTAACAAAGATATTCACCTGGTTGGAGCAATTCAAAGTGAGGCTTAATCCAAAAAAATGTGCCTTTGGTGTCCAATCTGTCAAATTGTCAGGCTATATAGTTTTAGCAAAAGGGATTGAAGTGGATCCAAAAAAAGTACAAGCAATAATGGATATGGAAATTCCAAAGAACATAAGCCAAATGAGGTCCCTACAAGGCAAGATACAATCAATAAGAAGGTTCATTTCCCAATTGGCCGAAAAATGTTATTCATTCACAAGGTTTCTACACAAAGATACTATTTTCATGTGGGATGAAGAATGTGATCAATCCTTCACTTTATTGAAGACTTATCTAATAAATCCATAATCCTAATTCCACCAATCAAGGGAAAACCATCGCTTCTACACATATCCACTACCGAAAGGTCTCTAGGAGTTCTTTTGGCACAAGAAGATGAGCAAGGGAAAGAAAGAGCAATCTACTATTTGAGTAGAACTTTGATCAAGTATGAACTTAACTACACATTCATGGAATGAGCATGTCTAGAAGTTGTCTTTGCATCCCAAAATTTGAGACATTATATGTTGATGCACAAGGTGAAACTTATTGCCAAAATTGATCCTCTAAAGTATTTACTAAGCAAAACTGCCTTAGCAGGTAGAATAGCAAAATGGGTCATGATATTAAGTGAGTTCGACATTGAATATGTGGATAGGAAGGCCATAAAAGGACAAGTGATAGCAGATCACTTAGTCAAAAACCCTTTGATTCCTACACAAACCATCCAAGTGGAATTTTCAAATTCCATAATTGTAAACATAGAAGCAAAGACATGGAAGTTGTACTTCGACAGCTCATATACACAAGGAGTTTCCGGGGCCGGCATATTATTGATTACCCCTCAAGGGTACACTATTCCAAAGTCCTACAAGCTTTTTTTCCCATGCACAAATAACATAGTAGGATATGAGGCTTTAGTCATTGGCATCAAGATGGCTTTAGAATGGAACATCACCGACCTACAAGTGTATGGAGACTCTCAACTAATAATCAATCAAGTCAATGATGAATACAATACCAAAGATGAAAAACTAATGCCATACAAGACTATGATTGATGCTTGGAAAAATTACTTTGCTTTGATAACCTTTGAGAAAATTCCAAGAGAGAAAAATAGAGCAATTGATGCAATGGCCACCTTGGCTTCCTTATTACAAAAACCGATCAGAATGAGAAGTATGAATTCTTGGTGGAAGAGTTAGCAAAATCAACATTCAATCTTCCCAAAACCCAAATTGTTGCCTTACTTCATGGACATGACTCACCTTGGTATGGCCCTATATATACCTATCTCAAAGACCAAGTGTTACCTTCAGACCAATCACGAGCCCAAAAATGGAATTTCATTCACCAATTAGCCCATTACATAATCATTTTCGAAACATTGTATCGCAAGGGTCTTGATGGGATGTTACTTAGATGTCTAGAGGAAGAGGAGTCTAGGTTAACTTTACGAGTGGTTCACGAAGGAATTTGCAGGTCGCACTCAAGCGGTTTAAACCTAGCCAAGAAAATCCTCCGCATGGGGTATTTTTGGAAAACCTTAGAGAAAGATTCTTGCCATTTTGTCAAAATATGTAGTAAATGTCAATACCATGGTGACATGATACATACACCAGCGTAAGAGTTACATCCCTTTGTTACACCAAGGCCATTCTATCAATGGGGATTTGACTTGATTGGCATAATCTATCCACCTTCTTCAAATGGGCACAAGTACATCATCACCGCAATGGAATATTTCACTAAGTGGGTAGAAGCAGTTCCTTTGATCGCGACCATGGGTAAACAAATTTCCATGTTCATCTTGAACCACATCATTTGTAGATATGGTATCCCTCATGCCATAATCATAGACAATGGAAAGCAATTCAAGAACAAAGATGTAGATGAACTTTGTGACACATTCCATATTACTCATCACTCTTCATCCATTTATTATCGTCAAGGAAATGGACAAGATAAAGCTACAAATAAGAACATCCTTAAGATTTTGAAGAGATCGGTGAATAAATCAGGAAGAGATTGGCATGTGTAAATTAACCCGGCATAATGGGCCTATAGAACTAGCATTCGAACACCTACGAGAGCTACACCATTTTCATTAGTCTATGGAGCCGAAGTTGTTCTACCTTTGGAGGTTGAGATCCCATCTTTACGAGTATCATTGCAAGGCCTCATAATAGATGAGGATTATAGAGTGGCCCAACTTCAACAATTGGAATTGTTGGAGGAACACCAAACACAAGCCTATGAGCACTTGAAATTATATCATAATAGAATCTCAAGGAACTACAATAAGCATATCAAACCGAGAGCCTTTCAAGTAGGAGACTTAGTGTTAAGAGAGAACCCAAAGAATCAAGCTGAAAGAGAAAAGAAAGGAAAATGGGAGGCTAATTGGCTTGGTTTGTTCATCATTGTTTCTTCATTTGGAATGGGAACTTATAAGTTAGCAGATTGTGAAGGAGAAGAGCTACAAGAACCCATCAATAGCATCCATCTAAAGAGGTTCTATACATGAGGTAGATGAAAGAGTATAAAGAGTATCAGATGAGGAGCATCATATTTATTGTACATAGTCAAAGAGATTTTGAAAATACCAAAAAAAATTGAAAAAAAAAGAAGAAAAAAAGAAAGAATGAAAAGGCAAAAAAAGAAAAAAAAAGAAAAAAAATTGAAAAAGAAAAAGTGCCTTGGTGAAAACCTAGCAATAGGTGCCTTGGTAGCAAAAAAAAGAAGCAATAAACCCAAAAGGTGAAAACTTGGCAATCAAGCACCTTTTGTTCCCTTAAGTCATTCCTTTCAAGTCGCATGTGTACATATTGCATTTCCATCATCTCATTTGTAAAACTGTCATTGCATCCGCCATTTGTGCATAGTCATAATAAGCTTTCAATTGCATCATTGCATTTTCCTATGGCCCTAAGTTTGTCACATGATCACATTCATCACTTGGGGGCAAAAGAGGATTGGAAATTTGGTACTAAATGGATTTAATAGTGCTACATTTGGTCACATCAGAGAGAGACTTATCAGAGCTTCAGAGAGAGAGAGAGAGAGAGAGATTTTGTTGAACCTTTGATGGATATCATTGTTCACACCTAAGTATTTGATCCTACAACTTGATCCTTGAGCCTTCATTGACTTTATTATTCGGGATTAAAAATTGGCAAACACTTCAAAGATCATAATGCTTGAAATTCTTTTTGAAAATCATGATACATTGCAAAACACTTGAAGCTTTCTTTTGATAAAACTTGTACTTAAATTGACTTTTATCACATCTTTTTAGCTAATTGATGATGTTTTGACTAGATTGGAAATGATAGAGACATGATATTTTTCTTACCTTTGAGTGACTATTTTGAGGAAGATTCATTGACCTATGAGAATTCATCTAACGACATGGTCACCAAAGAACCATCAAGGACTATCTCATAAGATGAAGGATTAACCTTTGCTTGTTTACGCAAATGGATACCTTGGCTATTTAGATCTCCTATATCTTAATACCAAAATCCACTTGCAACATTGAATCCGTTGAAACTGGTATTCATACTCCCATAGTTTGGTCATCCAACTAGTGAGGGTTGTACTAGTTTCTAAAGAGGTTACCAAAAAGTGATTAAAAGAGGTATTCATATCATCACGATGTGGTCAGTGATAGTTGTACTTGCTTTCTGGTCCTAAAATTCTCAATGTTGAAAGTTTATCTCTATGGCATTTCTTTGCTAAAATCTAGTGACACTTAGTTGCATTGCATTGCATTATCATGTTAGATTAATTGCATTATCATGTTCAATTAATTGCATTATCATGTTAACTTAAGTGAATTTGTTTGTAGTTAATTTTCTAAGGACAAGGGGGTACACTTATAATCTTGGTTAGTCAAAACGTTAAAGAAATGGGGGGTTCAATCAAACATCTTATTATCAATAAAATGTGAGATTATCTTTTGCATTCATGCATAGCATTAATCATTATTCATTATCCATATATCAGAAAAGAAAGAAAAAGATTCATTTCTCATACATCATTTGCATACATGTAATTATAGGATAGAATTGCGTACATCCAAAATCAATGGAAAATCAAAAAAACATAGGGGCATTCATATTCATATTCATATTCCATAAAACACTTTGCATCCATTGAAAAATAGAAAACCATATCAGAATTCATACATCAATGCATTCATCTACCTATATCATAAATGAGATACATTGCATCCATAGCATAATCAAGAGTAAATGCATTGTAAACATCATATAGCTGCATATAAAGATAATCTCATAACAAATACATCAAGAGAATCAAGGAAGTATATCATCATATAAAGTGTTCATCAACATTAATGATCTAGTACATCAGTATATCAAGATACAATATGTCATGAAAGTAATACATCAATGTTCTGATCATAAACCACATGAAACATGATACAATGAACATCATCAATGAACAAATCTGTCATCCAATCATCAGGATCCCATTGCACCACCTAATCCATCTGGACCTCTACCATCCTATCTATCCTATGAGGGAGGAGCCTGAGAAGTGCTCGCTATGCTATGGCTCTGGGCCATCATCGTCATGAACTGCTGCATCAAGGTAGCAACCTGATCCAATCTACCCACAACAGTAGAAACATTTGTCCTCAATGTATGCACCTCTCATGCTATAGTATCAATAGTAGAAGTAGTTTGAGATTACTGGCCCATATCCTATGACTAATGAACTTGTGGAGGCACCTACTGTGCCGGAGCTTGATCCTGTTGTACCAGAACCTGATCCTGTTGTGCTAAGGCAACTCACTGTAACTGAACCAAAGGATTTGATCCACCAGGAATCTATCGAGCAACATCCACATGAGCCTATCTCTGAGCTCTTTACTATCTCTGAGCCCTTTGCTATCTATCCACTGCTGCTCTAGGGCATACCTCAACTCCATCATGCTATCCCCTGGCTCTATCCCTAGCATGCCCACCTCTCATCCATGGTCCATCTCGTCCACCACCCCTAGCTCTCTGGCCTCACTGAACTCATCATCTTTGACATCTCCTACCACTGCCACCATCACCATCACCACCATCATCATCTCTCTCATCACGACCTGGGATAGGCTCTACTAGATCAGTAAATCAAGGAAACCTGTTACGAGACCACCAGTCTCAAAACTCATGTGACATCCCACCATCTGCAATCCCTACAAGCATCTCCCATCTACAGTATGCCAAACCAGCAATCTAATCACATGCAAATTGATAATCAATTAGAGGACCCCACATTGATTGCTCTACCTGTACATGAGCATATAATGCTACACCCTGTGGCATATCCTATACTCTGCCATACTACCTAGAAACTCTGCCAAAGCATAAATGCTCAATAACTATGGTAGACCTGCCAATCATCCATCGAGGAAAAAACATATAGGGAAGCTCATCATCATCCTCCCTCCAGCACTCACAACCAATATATGGTCACCACTGAACCTGATCAAGATCATCAATCACTTGACGCCAATACTCAAGCTTGCCCAGATGATGTTAGACAACCATGTTGCTATATAGAAAAGCATACAGGAATCCCTTGCAATGAATCTTGTCTGAAATAGGCCTAGTAATGGGAAGGTGCTCCCATACCCACAACTGTAGAATCACTGCACTTGCAGATAAAGAAGTGCTCTCTCTGTAGATAACCTCATGTAAATCATGATATAGCTAAGCAAGAACATAGGAACCCCAATCAAATCATCGAGGCTGAGCAAGTAAATCCTTGAGGATCCTACCCCATCCAATTGAGAAACCATGACCTCGACAGTCAGGAAGTAGTAAACCGCCAATCAAAGCACCAAGAACCGCTGGCAATGTCAGGAAAGAAGCAAACTATGGCCAAGTAATAGTATCATCATCTATAGTGTTGTCTCCAAACACTCATCTGTAGACTGTGCTATCATAAATAGAATCATAATATACTAACTCTCCATGGCAAGGAATACATAATAGTCTATACACATCCTCTAAAGTGATGGTCATCTCTCTATAAGGAAGGTGGAAAGTATTGTGGTCGAAGTGCCATCACTCCACCATAGCAGTTAGAAGACCATGGTTTAGCTGGAACCCTAGGAGGTCAAGAAGAAAACTAAGGCCGCACATCTCAACAACACGATACTCTGCCAGAGTAAAAGCTTGACCAAGATCAATAACCCATGATGCAACAAATCGTATGTAAAGAATAGGGAAGTGTGCCTGTTTGGCAAGACAAAGGAATCATATCAGTATACCATATCAAGGAATTATCTAAAGTTAATCAATTTTATGAAAAGTATCAAGCAATCACACCCAGTACCATTTGTTTGTCTCTGTGTCCTGAGAACGAAGTATCAATATCCATCATATCAGTTTTCACACTGATTGATTTATCCTATCAGATTGATAAATCACATTCATTGGTACCATTATCCTTATATCCTAATCAATTATTTTGTTTAAATGCAACAGACCTAATCTTATCATTTGAATCGATCATTTGGGGTTATCAAATTTTTCATCAGGAAAAATCAAGTACAAGTGAAAAAAAATTCAAAAATCCTTCAAGCGTGATTTTACACATACCACGCAACATTTTATCTCAAGCGATGTAGAAATGATGTCAGGCAACACTTTATTTGTCCTAAGCGGTAATTCAGATTTCACGTGACACTTTATAATGCTAGGTGACATTGAAAAAAAGCCTAGGCGACAACAAAAATCTAGGGTTTAACACATGGAAAAACATATGCAAATTGGCATTAAAACCCTAAGGCTACATAGAATCATATTCTTCTCAGGTGAGAATGAAAAATTGTTAGGCGACAGTTTACTATAAGGAGGCGTGATAAAAAGCGTAGATGCGACATTTTAAAGACTAAAGTGACATTAAAACTATCCTACACGTGAATTTGCAAAATCAAAACAACGACATGGAAAAGATGCAATAAATGTTATAAATGAGCAATAAATGCAACAAGGAAGTTAAAAATGACTCACTGGTGGTCCGTAGTAAGGAGGCCTTCGATAGCGTCGACATCTCTCGAACCAATGCTCTCTAATAGGGACAACCATCACAAAAATCAAAGCGGGATCAGAGCAAAATCTCAGAAGTCAAAAGTGAAACTGAATAGTAAATCAAGGTTTTTCAACCTATTTAAGCTAATTTGACCTAATTTAGAGGTGAAATTTTGACTTAGACCTATATTAACCTATCAATCAATCGGGGCACGCTCTTGAATCATGGCATATCATCAATATTTTTCATAAATGAAAACATATTGGATTAAATCAATCAATCAATCAAGTCAAGCAATCAATATGTTTTATTTCTGAGGGGGCATCAGAGTATCAAATTGGCATCAAACATCATTGGAATCAAGGGCATCAAAAAAAAATTAAATCATATCAGTGGCATATCAGTTAATCATATCAAATTAGAGGCATATCATATCAGGCAGCATATCAAAAAAATTCATATCAGTGGTAAATTAGTAAATCAAGATCTAAAATCAATCAGGACTCAAAAGAATCTTTGAATCAATGTTCTTTGCACATCAATTCAAAGAGGGGCATTTGTAGACACTCAAAAATGGGCAAGTGCTTTTAAATTGCAAGAATCATCAAATTGGCTTGAAATCATCAAAATGCACTAATTCTCATAAAAAAGATAAAATCAATTTTTAAATGGACATTTATTAAATCAAATTGGATAAAATCATTAAATCAAAGGAAAAATCAAATAATGATGTTAAATAATTAAATCAAAGCTAAAAGGGGTGAAAAGCACTATATAATTGATTTTAATTAATTAATTGTATAGTTGTTAAATCAAAAATCAAAATGAACCTATTCCTTACATGGCTAAATTTAATTAATTAATTGACTTTAATTAATCCTAATATCTTTCAACAAAGCTGAGCAACCAATGAGAATTGAGGATAAAAAGACACAGATCACTCAAAAAGAAATGAATCTTGATCACTCATTTTAAAGTTTCAATCTCAACCACTCAATTTTGTCCTTTTGTCCAAAGCTTTGAGACAAACATTTAAATTGTCCCCCCATTTGAAAACATTGCAAAGTATTTGACTCAACCAAAGGTAAATCATGGTTATTTCACTCTACCCCCTACCCTTGGGAATTTACTATAAGTATGAAGCATTTTGAGAGCAATAATCATCTTAGAAATTCATTTGCAAAGCATCCTTATTATAGACAATTTGAGAGCATTTTAAGAGCATCTAAGCATTTGAATATCTTTGTATCAATTTGAGCATTTGAGAGCTAGATTAAGCATTTGTAGTATCATATTTCTCATTTTAGAAATGTCACTAGTGGAGACTGAGCTAAGAGCTTCACTTACCACATCTTTCTAGAGAACCATGAGATGTTATAGATCTTAGTTTCAATTCTTAGTTAGATTTGCATTGTATTTACTTTGAGTTGTTACTAATTGATCTTAATTTCATGAAGGTGATTAACATCATCACACAATACTATATATTAAAATGTATAAAACAAGATATTACAAAGTCATATAATCAGTCACATAACTTTCTTCCGAAAAAAGGCCTCATATCACTCAAAGTTTTTAGCTAATTAAATTTGAGAAAACTAATTTTTCAAATTTCTTTTGTTAAAAAAATTACAACTTTACTTTATAAAATATCAAAATATGGTATTGTTAACAAAATTGAAAAAAATTGATTGGCTAAACTTAGGTAGTTTAATCACTTTTTAAAAATTGGTCGTTGCCTATAGTTCCAAAAGCCTACGACAGGAACTAATAATAAGAAATTTAAAAAATAAACCATAATTTATTGTTACTATGAATATTGATTAACTTTAAAGTTTTAATAATGCACGTGAATTTGTGTTTTCTATTACATTCAATTTTACAAGACTTTATATAAGGATAGTAATTTTTAAAATCTTTGAGCATATAATCAAAGTAACAAATCATTTTATTATAGATCATAAATATTTGTATAAACTTAACCTAAGTCAAAATATTAGATGGAAACAACTAAATAAAAAAAGAGTAGGTAAAATTGTTTAACTAGTTAAAGATTTAAAAAAATGTAACTATTTAAAAAAATAAATTAAATAATAAATAAAGTGAAATAGTTGATAAGAAAATAAATTTGTTTATCTCACATTTATCTATTTATATATTGTATAAATAATAATTAAAATAACTATTATTTATTTATTTATATGGAGAAAATAAAATAACTTTTGAAGTAGAGATCAAAATAAATAATTTATTTCCTTTTATCTTTTGCTCAAGATTAATATAGATAGGGTGGCTAGGGGTAATCTAAGGTTTGTTGGTTGTGGGGGAGTGGCTCATGATCACAATGGTATATTTGTTTTGGTGGTGGCCCTTCCTTTGGAAACCAGACAAACCACTTTGTCAATGTGAAGGTTGCCTACATTGGTATCAAATTGGCCCTATCTTAGGGTCTTAGGAAGGTTTGTCTTGAAAGAAATTCTTTGAATATTGTCAATTACTTAAAAGCGGTTCAAAAGCCTAGTTGGTCTATACAAGGCATCATCTTGAATTGTTTGAATATGACCAGTTATTTTAAAGATTGTGTTGTCTCCCATGTTTATAGGGAGGGAAAACATGTGGGAGATTATTTTGTCAATGTTGGTGTTGTCAGGGAAGCTATATATTGGTGGGGAGAATACAACCCTCTCCCCCTTGAGGTTAAATATTTAATTTCTAATGATGCTCAAGCTTTCTAAGGTGACATCTTCACGGTGTATCATGATTTTTCACTCCCTTTGTAAGTTTATTACAACTTGGGGTGATCACCGTCATTCAATCTCATGGACTTTCATTTTTTGGCCCCTATTTTGGACATGTTTTCTCTATCTTTACTTCTCATTATTACCCCAGGTCTCTTCATGTTATACCTCTCAAGTTTGATGGGTATTTTGAGCTCAACTTTCTTCTTTCTTTCCATTGGTGTGTGCTTCACTTATTTCTCTATTCTAACCATTCCCTTCTTTGGGCCCTACTATTTTTATATTTTGATCATTCACTTATTTGAGCCTTGTTATTTTTATGGTTTGAGTGTTCCCTTCTTGGTGGCTTACTCTACTTTGGGTGGCCCCTAGAGATCATGGGTGGGTACAAAAATAGAATTATGGTGAATTATGGTGAGAAGTGTTAGATTGACCCTATTGTGTAGGGTAGGTAAGCTTTTAGTGGGTGGTGTCACTCCAGGTACATAGAGAAACTCCATGGGTTTGATCCAATTATCACCAAAGCCTTCCTAAAAGGGTGGAGGAATGACACTTTGTCTACATATAAGGCATAGATGATTATTTTATAGGATTTGATCCTGAAGGTGTCATGTATCTCTATTGATGAAAAAGGGAATTATAGGGACTGTAAAGCTTCTATCAAGGCCATACTTGTGTGTTTTTTAAAAAGAAGAGTGGGAAAGTTGAAAAGAACCAATTTAGGTGGCTATGATCATGAGAATACCAAACCTCTATGGTAAGATGTGGTTGAGTCAATTATGAGGTACTTCACTCTTGATGGGTGTTTCACTAGTCTTTTTGGTCGCTATTTTATTTTTTTAAACCATTTTCACCATAAACGTGTTGTTTCCTTTCCATTTAACTTGGTATCTTCTCTTTCTACTGATCTTAATGAGCATAAAAAGAATGTCAATTATCTATTCCTCCATGAGGGCCTTATGTTATTCATCATGGAGTATATAAAATCTATTTCTATTCTTCTCAAATACTCCCATCCTATCAGCACCCTCAAATTCTGGAAAAATTCAAAGTGTCCATGATAAAAAATTAGTTGCAACACTCAAAAGAACACTTACCAAACTTGTTTAGATAGCCTACTTTAAAGACTAATAGCTTGAAGCTCATTCACTTACTACAAAATCACTTGGTAGGAATATTCATCTATCATATGTGTGTGTCTGTGTCCATTTGCAACCTCCCATGATCAAATTTGATCAATTTCCATAGTGACAAGTTGAAGGGTTTGAAAAGGGTTTACAGTCTGCATGTTATAAATCATCCAAAGTAGCCAAATTCAAAGGTCAACATTTCTGGTCCTAATTATTTTCATGCCAAAAAACTTGGTGCTCACAATTATCATGATATTTATGTATAAATGTATGTTCATTTTTAAAGCCTTGGGACCTCATTTGGCATTTTTCACATGTCAAAAGAAAATGCAATTTGTTGAAATTTTGTGTATGCACATTCTTGAGCCTGTCAAGGTTTCCTACTTTAGAGGGTCACATTTTGAAACCAGTTGATGGTCAAGTGAAGTTAATTTCATCAATGAGCATGCATGTTTGATCTCATAGTCTCATGATGAGGTTTGGTAGATTTTTGAAGGTGATTCTAGAGGCCACACAACTTATTTTGAGCATAATATAGAGGTTTCAAAAATCAAATTCTGTTAAATACCCATTCTGTACTTTGCATTCCAAATGCATTCAACATCATTTTTTAGAGTAGTTCTAGGATAAAATTTATTTTAGAACAAAATATTTTTAGTTGGGTCCACAAGCAAACTTGATGTGACACATGGTGTTGTAGTGTTGTAATAAATTTAATTTTAAGTACATATTATTTAAATCAATTTTTATTTAATTAATGATGTGTATGCAAATTTTAGTGGGCTCCTTATCTTAGTCTCGCATTGAACAAATTAGAGGAAGAAGATCAAAGTCATTTAAACCATTTCTTATAAATGATTAAAATATATTATCATTGTATTCATCAATAATATCTTATTTGAGGGAAGTGAAGTATTTGTGGGTCCTATTTTAAATTCCCATGTCTCGAAGAGTGCTAATCAATGATCAATGAGAGTAAAAATAGCTTCCATCGATTTCATTGAAGTCTCAACGATGAAACTTAATCTCTCATTAACTAGCATTTATCCAACATCTACCCAACCATCAAAAACATAAATCTTACCAAGGAGAGAAAAAAAAAAAACTAAGTCCCTCCTTGGTAAGATTTAGGTTTCTGATGGTTGGATAGATGTCTTTGTCAATACAGTACCTTCAACATGGGTTTGTTGCAGGGTGGGTGTGAGACTCCCCCCACACACACATATACACATATGTATATATCTATATGTAGACACATAAAAATCCATTAGAAAATAAAAGTTTTTTTTCTAAAAACCCATGATGGCATCATCATTTACTAATTAATTATTTAATTTATTAATTAATATATTTGTATGCCATTAAATCCCTCTATTTTAATTAAACATCTTTAATTAAAGAATCTCTCCCCAAAGCATTTAAATCAATTTTAAGTGATTTTCCTCTCTTTATTGAATCAATATTCAATAAATAATGTCACAATCCCTAAATAAATGTTATATTTATTTAAAGCCTCAAAACCCTAGAATCTTCTAACCTTTCCTAAACCCTTCCAATCTTTCCTAAACTTCCCTAAACCTATTTAGGAGATGTTTCCTACATTCTAAGCCTAATCCAAGTCTCCTTGACTTTTGGTCAAACATTTCCCTTAATGAGTCTTACACACTCATTATAGCCTCTTACACACTCTTTAAGGCTTCTTACAGCCTCATAAAGAGACCCATGTCTCTTCTTCCACACTTGATCCCCTTGCACACTTCCCTAGAATTTCTCACACATGTGTGAGAAACCCTTAATCCAAGGTAAACCTTACCTTACCCCTAACTCTACCCCAAACCTGACTTTGACCCTAAGTCTTTCTCCTAACCCAAGCCCTTAGGAAATCCTATAAATACTCCTCCTTCCAAGAGAAAATTATAAGTTTATCTTTCATCTTTTATGCATTGTTATCATGCTAAATTCATTCTAGATCATCTTAAGCTTTTATCCTAATTGCTAGATTTCATTGTTTTTCAAGCTTTCTAACACATCTTAGCTTAGAATAATAGAT
>BSBK01011139.1:0-125000 GCA_027943335.1 Chamaecyparis obtusa
TTTTTATAGAAACCTCATGATATTTCCTTGGACTATGTTGATACATAGTGTTAAGGAAAACATAATGCACTTATATCTATCCTTACATTTTCAAATTTATTAAGAAACTCTTTGATATGAAAATACTATCTTCCTTCTATATAACTTGAAAGATGATATGAAAATACCCATATTCCTTCTACATGATTTATGATTCAAACTTCAAAGACTCATCATCCCTACTTATCTTACATTTAATATCCATTGGTGTTGCTACTACATTTTATCCTTTCATTTGCCAACTTATTTAGCAACTCTTTGATATTAAAATACCATCTTCTTTGATATGATTGAGACATGAAAATATCATCTTCCATCTACATAACTTGAATACCAAGAGGGGTAAATGTTAGAAGTTGGGTACCTGGCAAAAAAAATTTGGCACAAGAAATAGGCACCCATTTTTAAAAATTGGGTTCTCCCTTTATCTTCGGGTGCCCTATCCATAAATATAGAATGGGCAACCATTTAAAAAATAGTTGCCCATTTAGCTTCAGGAGCCCAGAGCTAAATGGGTACCCAATTTTTAAGAAGTAGGAATTCGTATTTTAAAAAATGGGTTCCCATTTTGTAAATATAATTATTTATTTTTTTTAACCATTTTGCAAGTCAGTTTCACAACTTGCAAAATGGGATCACAGTTTTGGACATATGAGTGCGGACTTCTATTGCTACCCTCGACCTCCTTAGCTATTTTTCTCCCAATTCCAGGTACGTACCATTTTGTTTAATTATTTTTCTTTCTTTTTTAATATTATTTCTATTGAAAATTATATGTTATTATTATTTTTAAATAGTTATATGAGTAATTGTTTAGGGTAAAAGAACAATCAGGTGTCACCTTTTAGGTTAACTTATCAGCATAGCTGAATTTTAGTATTTCTAACAAAAAATTAATTTTGGTCAAACATATGGTCTAGCTAGATTCATTCCACCTAAGTTATATAAGTGCTTTAACTTTTCCGATTGGAAATGTCTATTAAATGCACTTTTTATACCACTTTGGGTCCAATTACCATAGAAATAAAATTATTTCAGAAAAGTGATGTTTCAATAACTCCTAATCTTTTTAGTGATATTTAAAAAAAAAATACAAAACTACCCTTTTGTAGAGATCAAAGTCAAGAATATCCTCATAGATATTTTATAGTGTTTTAATTAAACATAGTCTATTGTAATTGAAAATTATTTCATGTAGGTATTTTAATAGTCAAGGAGATATTGATTTGGAGAAAGGAAAAAATAGTACGTAATATTAAATAAATTTGAAAAAGATATGGTGCACTAGAGGAGAGAGTCCACTTCAAGAATATATATATTTCTTTGATTGTGATAGATTTGTTATGAAAAATATGGTGGGAGATGAAAACTGTCGATTTCAGGTGATTTGGAATTTGAATTGTTATTAAAGAGAAAATATATGTCACAAACCAATTTTGATTTCTTCATGCACTAGCTATATATGTCATCTATAACATATTTTAAAATTAGGGGAAAAAATGTTTATTTTCATATAACTTTTTGGTGGAAACTAGACCCCTAATTTTTAGCAATTGAAAAATCATCTTTGAAAAATTAAAAAAACATATGAATTATTATTCAAAAAAATTATTAAAAATTTGAATCATAAAATTCATACATTTTAACACATTTAATTAGTTTACATCATCTTCAAATTCCAAACATAAATGTCATACAACTTTGATTTTGTTACCCTTTTGGACTTTATAAAAGGGTGAAAGCTTATTGTGGTTTTACCCCTTTAGTTTCAAGTTTAATTTCTAATTTACCATATAAATAATTGTATTTTATGTTTAATTTAGTTATTTTTAGTTTTAATTTACATTAGAAATTATCATACCAAATTAGAAAAATAAAAAATATGTTAAAACTTAATTTAAGCCTAGGTAGAAAATAAAAATGTAAACCTAGACACAACTGAAACAAGAAACCCTTGGTAGAAACAAAAATGTAAATGTAGGACACAACTAAAACAAGAAATTATAGGTAGAAAATGTAAACCTAGACACAAGTAAACTTTCCCTCAAAACTAGTGTGAAAAATCTATGGCTCGAAGGAGACTCAAAGAATATCATAAATTATTTAAATTCTAACCATTCCCCTTCATGGACCATATCAAATATGATTGAAGAAACGCAAGCTATCTTAAAATCATTTGAAAAGGTACACATATCCTACATGTACAGGGAAGCCAACCAAGTTATTAACTGGTTTGCCAACTTGGCTGTTAAAAAGGATGCAATGATTAGATGGAAACATAGTGGAGATTTCCCTCATGAGGTGAAGGATTTAGTTGAAAGGGACAGATATCAAGGAAAGGAGGGAATCATAAATGGTAATTATAAATCTTAATGTTTCTTATCGGATGAGCCATCCCATAAATGGCAAGTACCAAATTGACAAGAAGGACAATTACTACACGTCCCTCTCACACACTTTCTGGGTGCTCATTCCTAGGGTTTAAATCTACTTTTTAAGGAAAAACAAAAGAAAGATCTAGAATACCTTGGTGAGAAATAATCAATATAGCTGCAACATGTTAAACCAAAGATTTTTTTTTGAATCAACTTTGTGCGATGGGAGGTGAAAGACACAAAAGGGATCCCATGAATGATAGTGGGAAATGAAGGAGACGATCCAAGGTTTGGAATGCTATGCAAAAATGGGAATGTTGACTTTCATTGAAAGGTTACATGGAAGAAAGCTAGCAGTGACCAAAATGTTTGTGAAAAGCTAGAATGAAGGTTGTGTGGTGATAGATGGGAAGAACTTCACTGTCATGGAGGAGGTCATCTCAAATGTCACCGGTGTTCCCATAGTGGGTAAGAAATTTTACAGCAATAAAAAATCTCAGATTCTACAGTCAATGATTTTGTGAGGGATGAGGATGAGAAGAAAGCCATCATCAAAGTGGGAACTCACTACTATCCTGAAGGAATCAAAATATTGAGGAGATTTGTCCTGAGAGCTCTTATCTCTTATGTGACGCTAGACACTAGGTTTGATAGGATAAAAACTTATCATTTCATGCTGCTAAATCACCATAGACATGGTATGAAGGTTTCCATCCCTTTCTACTTGTATGCTTCAATTAATGAAAATATTAATGGCTATAGGGATAAGGATATTGCTAACCCTACTTTTCATGAGGGGTTATTACTTTTGATTTGTGAATATTTTAAAGCCCAAATCTTAGGGAAGGAAATTGTTGTTAATAAGGAGAACTTCTAGAGGATGTTTTTGGTTTTGACTATGTGCCCTTGGACACTGAAGATAGTGTGGGTTTGCATTCAGAGGACCAGGAGTATGGTGAGACCAAAAAGAAGAGGCAGGGTTCTTCCTCGAGGAAGAGAATTGCTAGCTCTGTTAAAAATGAAAAAACCCTACAAAAAGAAGGCTAGAACTATTATTTCCTCAGAAGAGGATTATAATGACAATGAAGAAGGGATGAATATGGACGATGAGGAGGAAATTTCTAGTGGAAAAGATAAGAAGAAAAGGGAACTAGCTATGGTGAACAAAAAAATCAAGTTCAGGGTTGAAAGCTCTGGTTGGTTGTCTCCTAAGGAAATGGTTGTGAGTGAAATAAATAGTCCCCATTCTAGTTTCCATTAGAAGATCTCAGATTCTAATTTGGATGATCGTGAAGATTACTAGGAAGGCCCTTCTACCTAGTCCCCCTAATCCCCATGACTCGGTGAATGATAAGGACCAGATCAATGAGGAGTATTGCAACAATGATTCTATCAAGGGGAAAAAGTTTGGCGTAACTTCAATGTAAATACAGTGAAGATGGGGATTATCAGGGAAGTCATTAATCCCAAAGTTCTTGAGGGTGAAGATGGTGGGATTCAGAAGGAGGAATTGATTAATCTGGCTCTGGTGGTACTCAGTGATAACACCAAAGAAATGGAGCTTAACCTCCTCAATCATGCCAAGAACAACATGCTAGATAATTTTAGGTCTATTAAATGGTTCTATCATGAATTGCAAGATCTCAAGGACAAAATGTACATGGCTAACAACAATAAGGAAAGCATAGAAACTAAGGATTACCAATACCTAGAAACTAGGGTTATCAACATGGAGGAGAAAATGTAGAGCCTTGAGGAGACTCTCAAAGGCATCATAGAGTAGAGATTCAATATCCTAAAGGCTTCTAACAAGCACATCAAGATGCTCATGTAGAGAAAATGATGCAGGAGCATCCTGGGTGTAAGAGCAATCTTGCATCACCCCAAAATATTTCTAGTTTCTTTTCAATAAAGGCTATCTTATGCAGAGCTACTATTTTTGGAAAGTTATTGTTTTTAGTAAGTTTTCCGTTTGAGCTCAAAATGGTCTATTTTCTTTCCTGGAGGTTCATTTTGGTCATATTAGCCTACCAATAAAGTTTCATTTCTAGATCAAGTCTAGCTTTGACGATATTGAAAATTTTTGATATTGGAAGCAGGGTACAAAAACTCTGAACTCATTTTTGAAGGATTTAGAGGCCCCGGATGAGGTCAAAACTTTGGCTGAATCAAGCTTTCTTAATTAAGATGTTGTAGAGAACTTTGTGCCCTTTTTGAAATGGGGTCATAATAATCAATTGGGTCAATGAGTGATGACTTATGGTCTCTGAAAGTTGGGCCACCTGAAATGGCGGACAATATTTTTTCTTCAAAATTTTTGTTTGGGTTTCGAAAAGATGTTTTGAGCTGACTCTGATCTAATAAATTGAAAACTAAATAATTATAGGGTTGGTTGGCCTTAATGGCTAAATTTCTGGAACCTTCCCAGGTGGTGGAAAATTGCCTATATAAGGAAGGCACATAGTGTTGTCTAGGGCAATTCGGGGCAGTTCAAAGTAGTTTTAGGTAATAATTCGAGGCTTTGTCCTACAAAATATTGTAAGGGAAATACCCATGTGGCTTTTCATATTTTAATTCTAAAATTTGTAATTCCAAATTTGTGAAGATAATAAGAAGCCCATTTTCTATTCTTCCAATAGGTTGTTCTCTATTTCTATTATGTGTTTGTGGTATTAGGGGGAGCACCCTTCATCAAAAAATGGAAGAAAATCCTGGAGGGAAAGAAGTGAAGATCATAAAAGAGGAAAAAGAGAAGAAGCCAGATGAAGGACCTGGATAGAGAAATAGGGCCAGATCCAAGAAGAACAAGGAAGATGAAGAATCCACTGACATCCATAAGATCAAGGAGGTTGTTGAGAAGATGGAGCTTCTTGAGTCTAATGCTGCTACTATCCTCAAGAATTTATCCTGACTTTTTTATCAGGTATTTTTGTCTGTCTCTTTCTTTTGTTAGCCCTGTCTCTATTTTGTCTGGTCTCTTGGCCCTCATTGTGGCTTGTTTAATGTAATAAAATCTCTCTCTCTCTCTCTCTCTCTCTCTCTCTCTCCTCTCCTCTCTCTCTCTCTCTCTCTCTCTCTCAAGACCCCTTACTACCCAAAAGATGCATGGTAAGAGATCATAATGTTTACTAAGAGGCATAAGAGGTCATTATAGTTCCTAGGACACATTAACATGTCCTAGGACCCCCTCAATACACTTTACAACTCCTAATATGCATGGTAAGGGGTCCTAAAGTGTCCTAATGGGTTATAATGGGTCTTAGGACACATTATCAATCCTTACAACTTGTAAAACATATTATAAGGGGTCCTAAAGGGTACTAACAGGTCATGAGGGGTCCTAGGACAATTTAATGTTATCTAGGACCCATAATGACCTCTTAAACTACTTAGGACCCATTACCATGTAATAATGTATTGTAAGGGTTCCTAAAGAGTCCTAAGGAGTGGTAAGGAGTCCTAGGACACAAGTTAGTGTGTCTTGGGACCCTTATAAACCCTTAGGACCCTTTAGGATCCCTTACCATTCATCTTAGGTCTTGGAAGTGGTGTTAAGGGGTCCTATAACACATTAATGTGTCCCAGGACCCCTTATGACCTATTATGACCCATTCGGATTTGTTACCATACATCTTATGACTAGTAAGGGGTGTTAAAGGGTCCTAAAAAATAATAAAATTCCCTAGGACCCCTTATTACCTTACAGAAACCCTTAGGACCCCTTAGCATACATTTTTATATGGTAAGGGGTACTAAGGGTTCCTAGAGGGTCTTAACGGGTCCTATGACACATTAATGTCTTATAGGACCACTTATGACCTCTTACACCCCTTACCATAAACTAATGTAGGGTAACAAGTCCTAAGGGGTCGAAAGCGGTCTTAAGGGTTCTTAGGAGACATTAATGTGTCCTAGCAGATATCAATGTTTCCTAGGAGACATGAAGATGTCTAATGACCCCTAACCATACATGAGTCTATTGTAAGGGGTTCTATGTGGTCTTAAAGGGTCCTAGGACACATTAATGTGTCCTTGCACCCCTTAACACCCCTTATGGCCCCTTACTATACACTAATGTATGGTAAGAGGTCCTAAGGGGCTGTAAGGAGTCCTAAGACACATTAATATGGCCTAGGACCTCTTATGACACTTTAGGACCCCTAACCATACATCTTAGGTGTTATAAGGGGTTTTAGGGGGTCCTAGGAAATATTAATGTGGTGCAGGGCTGCTTATGACCTCATACAACCTCTTAGGAATTATTACCATAAATTGGTGTATCGTAATGGGTCCTAAGGGATCTTAAGGGGTCCTAGGAAATATTAATGTATCCTAGGATCCCTTGAGACCCCTTAGGACTCCATACTATACATTAGTGTATGGTAAGGGTACCTAATGGATCTTAAGAAGTCATGAAGGGTCCTAGGAAATATTAATGTGTCGTAGGACCTGTTAACACCCTTTATGATAGTTTAATGATCTCTAAAATTACATATTAGGGGTCAGAAGCTTTCTTTAGGGATCCTAAAACATATTAATGTGTCCTAAGATCCCTTAAGACCCCTTAATACCCCTTAGGATCCCTTAACATACATTATTGTATGGTAAGGGGTCGTAGAAAATAGTAATGTGTAGAAGAACCCATTAAGAACCCTTAACAACCCTTACAACTATAAATATGTATGGTAAGTGGTCCTAAGAAGTCCTAAGGGGTCTTAAAGGTTCTTAGGACACATTAATGTTCCCTATGACCCCTTAGGACCCGTTGCCATATATTTGTGAATGATAAGGGCTCCTAAGGGGTCATAAGATGCCCTAGGAGACATTAGTATATGGTAAGGGGTCTTAAGGGGTCTTAAGTAGTCCTAGTACTCATTAATGTTGTACTAACTACCAACATCACCCTTTGGGATTCTTGACATGGTTTAATAGCCTCATGTGTCTTCTATAAGTCTAGTGGTTGTATTAGCATTAATGGGTTGATGTTTAGGTGCAAAATAAACTGCTAGCTGTAACAAGTAGTATCAAAGCTTGGTCATATTTTTGAATCCCCTCAACTAACATGGAGGGGAGGATTGTTGGACTAATATCCAATGTCCCCCTTAGGATTCATGACATGGTTTAATAGCTTATTGTGTCTTCTATAAGTCTAGTGGATTATCATACATTAATAGGTCAATCTTTTGGTACAACAAAAAACCATTAGTTATAAAAATTAATATGTCCTAGGACCCCTTAAGAATACTTACCATACATTAGTGTATTGTAAGGGGTCTTAAGAAGTCATAATGGGTGTTAGGACACATTAATTATTCCTAGGACCCCTTAACACCCATAATGAACCTTTAGGATCCCTTACAATATATCTTATGGATTATAAGTGGTTTTAATGGTGATGTAGTTCAAGGACAAGAGAATCCCCAAGGGAGATTTCCAAGCCCCTAGCTAAACAACCCGTAAAATGAAATCACAATAGGAAATCTGATCTAAAAGAAATTAGATATCTGTATTCATCAATAATTGATTACATGCAATGTGTCAGGCTATAAGGCCTTCCTAGTTATATCCAAATACAAAGAAAGAAACACTTATGAAAGATACCTCAAGATCCAAATCCAAGCTCTAACCCTAGCTAGCCAGAGATGCATCAACATTCTACAACAATTTAGTAGGAACCCCCAATAAGATCTAAACTTGTGCTCACAAGCCACCAAGAAATCTTCTTGTTCCTAAGCTCACAAGCTACTAACTTTGCTAATTTTTCATCAACAACTACCCCAGACCTTCCTTAAATACACTTCTTTAGCCACAAATTAGCTGGAAGAAAGAAATAACTCCTAAAACCTAGTCGGATTCTATAAAAAACAATTATTAAATGTAATACAAGTCGACTCTCAAATAACCTTGTAAAAAATTAATTCTCCATGTCAGCCTCAAGATATACCTAGGAGAATATACCATAAGCTACCCACATTAAATACATCAAGTTGGTCCACCAAATCTCCAAGAAGTCCAGTCAGTAAGCCAAACTACCGAGCGCTAGTAAAACAACCGAGCAAGCTAGGCATCACCAAGAAAGCACATCGACTAAGCACCACAAGCATCCCTAAGCATAGGTTTTACCGAGCACTAGAATTTTTCTTGAGTCCCCTCAACAACCAATCTTCTTAGTGAATACTAAAAATGAGAAACCCTACTTCGACCAAGCCTCTCGACCAATACTACAACTGAGTAATACCCTTCCAAGAACTCTCCAAAGAAGTCACCGAGCCAACACAAGATTCTCCTGCATCAGACTCCCCAAGTAAATAGAAAAGTGTGTCCCACACTTTGATGCCCAAAGAAAGATCTACATCCAGCTTCATCTTCACCAAAGGCTTCCACTCCAACTTTTCACAAGGATTTCCAATCTACAAAGCTAGGAAAATAAACAAGTCCAGCAGCCAAGTCCTTCTCAACTGATCTACAACTAACCAATAAGCATGTTCAACATCAAGAAAAAATGAACCTTCCACTCATCATTAAGTGTCAAACATATATCACATCTCTGCAACTCATCACAAGACTCATTACTATCAACCAAAAACTCAAGCCCACAACCAATAAACAACATCTACACAACAACACCGAACAAAAGCAATTCAGTAACACCATCATCAAAAATGTGTTTAGCAATAGATAACTCTTCACCAATAGCAATCTGATCACACCCAAGTAGATTCTTTATAATCTCTATGTTAGACACAACCGACTGATCATGAAAACCAATATTCTCACTAGCCTTAACAAGGTCAACAACATCATCATCAAATATAGGTATCTCAACAGCAACCACAAGTTTCTCTATAGGTTTCATGTCAGAATCCACCAACTAACCATTAAAACCACTCTCACATACCTCTTCAACCTCCATACTATCACAAGAAACCTTGTCAAGATTCTTCTCTCTCAGACTAGTCTTCTAACCGACCAGACAACTTTCTTCCGAATTGGCATGTTCCAACTCTAGTAATATCTACAAAGCTCAACAACACTTTCCTTCACAAGGTTATCAACTTGGTTCAACAAATATTCTTCCCACCGAGAAACCTCTCAAAATTATTTTCTTCCACCACATCATGAAGAGTAGAAATCATCCCAAGGTCCAATCCTCTTGGAGACATCTTCAAGATCTTTGAAAACCCAATGCAACAAATCACCAACCAAAGGTCTTGGTACAAAATGCCTCAACTTTAGTGATTTATCCACACACTCAAGAACTTCAATCTCTAATACCACTTGATGTAGTGCAAGGCCAAGAGAATCCCCAAGGGAGATGTCCAAGCCCCCAACTAAAAAACCACAAAATAGAATCACAATAGGAAACTAGATCTGAAAGAAAAGATATATCTTTATTCATCAATAACTGATTACATGTAATGTGTTGGGCTGTAAGGCCTTCCTGATTATGGCTAAATAAAAGGAAAGAAACATCTATGCAAGATCCCTCAAGATCCAAATGCAAGCTCTAACCCTAGCTAGTCAGATCTGCAACAACAACCTACAACAATCTGGTAGGAACCCCAACAAGATCTAAACTTGTGCTCATAATCCATCAATAAATCTTCTTCTTCCTAAGCTCACAAGCTACTAACTCTACTAATCTTCCCTCAACAACTACCCCAGACCTTCCTTAAATACACTTCTTCAGCCACAAGTCGGCTAGAAGAAAGAAATAACTCCTAAAACCTAGTCAGATTCTATAAAAAACAATTATTAAATGCAATACAAGTCGGCTCTCAAATAGCCTTAAAAATAATTAATTCTCCATGTCAACCTCAAGATCTACCTAGGAAAATATAGCATAAGCTACCCACATTAAATACATCAAGTCGGCCAACCAAATCTCCAAGAACTCCAATCGGTAAGCCAAACTACCAAGCGCTAGTAAAACAACTGAGAAAGCTAGGCATCACTGAGAATTCACATCGATCGAGCACCACAAGCATCATTGAGCATAGGTTTTTCTAAGCACCAAAAGTTTTTTGAGTTCCCTCAATGTCTGAGCTCCTCGGTCAATACTGAAACTGAGAAACACTGCTTCAACTGAGCCCCTTAGGCAACACTGCAACTAAGTAATACCCTTCCAAGAACTCTCCCAAGTAGTCACCGAGCCAACACAAGATGTTCCTGCATCAGAAGGGTACAAGGACACATAATTAATGTTTCTTAGGACACCTTATGACCTCTTATGACCCCTTAGGATCCCTTACCATACATTAGTGTACGGTAATGGGTCCTAAGGGGTATCAAGTGGTCCTAGAATAGAAAAATGTGTCCTAGGACCCCTTGGGACCTCTTATGACCCTTTAGGACCCCTTAACATACATCTTAGGGGTCTTAAGGGGTATTTAGGGGTCTTAGGACACATTATTCTATTCTAGGACCCCTTATGACTTCTTACAACTGCTTACCATATAGTAAAGTATGGTAAGAGTTCCTAAGGGGTCTCAATAGGTCTTAGGACACATTAATGTGTCCTAGGATCCCTTAAGACCCCTTAGGACCATTTAAAATATATTAGTGTATGGTAAGGGGTCCTAAGGAATTACATGAGTCTTAAGGGGTCCTAGGTGACATTAATATGTCCTTAGACCCCTTAAGACCCCTTTGAAAATCTTACTATACATTAGTGTATGGTAGGTGATTGTAAGATTTCATAAGGGGTCCTAGGACACATTAATGTGTCCTAGGACCCCTTATGACCCATTAGTATACTATGGTATACTGTCAGGGATCATAAGGAGTCCTGAGGCATCCTAGAACACATTAATGTATCCTAGGACCCCTCTTGACCCTTTAGTACCCCTTACCATACATTTTTGGTATTGTAGGGTGTGCTAAGGGGTATTAGGACACATTATTGTGTCCTACTACCCCTTGTTACCTCTTACTATCCCCTACTATACATTAGTATATGGAAAGGGGTCATAAGGGGTTATAAGTGGTCTTAAGAGGTTCTAGGATATAATAATATATCCTAGGATCCCTTAAGACCCATTAGGACCCCTTAAGACATCTCTCTCTCTCTCTCTCTCTCTCTCTCTCTCTCTCTCTCTCTCTCTCTCTCTCTCTCTCTCTCTCTCTCTCTCTCTCTCTAAATAGTAAAATTTTCATAGCCATCAATATCGGATACCCAATATGTATGATATACCTCATACCTCTAGTAATGGCACTAATGGTAAAAAGTTTGCACCATTTTAAAGTTTGCAAAATTTTTATGCTTGTCCACATTAGAGAAATCATATGTATTTGACACCTAATATGTATCAAGTATAGAATTTGCATTTCTATTTCCTTTGGCTAGTTATACTAACATCATGGTTTACTATACAGTCAACACACATTTCTACCTTTTTGCGTAGATTGAAAAAGGCACTCTTTTTCTCATTGCCACTTTTGGCATACCAGGATCTTGTACATACTCTATAAGTATTTTTTACATAGTTGATTAATGCTCAAGATATTTTTTCTTAATCCTTTTACATAGTAAACTTCTTTAGCTTTATTCTTTCTATCAATTAAATAGTTCCCTCACCACAAATAGATGTTACTTTGTCATCAATAAAAAATATTCCTCTTTAATAGTTTTCTAGATACATACAATATTTTTATATTTTTAGTCACGTGACTTGAAAAAATAGAATAAATAATATAAGGTCTACATTTTTCCATTTCATGTAGAACAATATTATATCCTTTATATCTAACATTGTCTTCGCCCTTTATGGATAGGAATAGAGCCTCATCATTTGAACATGTTCCTTCTTCATCCTCTAATAAATGAAATTCTATTGTATGATAATTATTATCTCTATATTCTTATCTACCATATCTACTAGATTTTGTATGAACTTTCTTCTTTTCATTAACAAATTAGGATTCTTCTTATCTTCTCTAAAAGGAAATTTAGTCGCATAGTTCCCAACTCTTCTATAATTAAAAAAAAAAGGAAATTTACATTTATATTTGATAGATCCTTTCTTCATTTAGAAAAAAAAAATTTTCTTCATTGGAATTAGAATCTTGTCTTGTATTTTGAGTAACCTTGAATATAGGATATATATCTTCTCAAACTAGTTTTCCTCAAGTTTAGATAGCTTGAATGTAGTTAAAATACCATATAGCTCTTCCAAAGTATACCTATCCATATATCAAACTTTTTCTATAGAAATCAGTAAGGTTTTATAGATTTTTTACGTTGACCTCATCATCTTTTGAATTACTTCAAAGTATTCAATGACTCCTCCAGAGCTTCTTATGGATTTTATGACTTCATTTACTTGATTTTGATTAACCTTAAATATTCTCATTGTCAAACATCTTCAAGTTTTCAAACTTGTTCTACAAATCTATAGGTTGATCTAATTGATCTTCTAATCTTCTTCATAAATACTTGCAATATTTTCCCATACATCAAATGCAAATTTACAACTCATAACCATTATCAATTTTTGGATCATTTAAGCTTCTTATAATTATATTTCTTATATTTTAATTATTCTCATGTGCCTTGATTTCTTTCAGAGTGGTGAGAGTACTATTGTATTAGAGTCATATTTGCCTCTAATTGCATCAAGAACTTGATGTGGTAAAGAGTCCAAATGGGACTTATCCCTTCCATAAAAAGGTATAGTTTCTTCCATCAAACTTAGGTACTTTATTCACCAACCATCCTTGATCTACCTCAATAAATTAGGCTTCTCCTAGAGGAACCTTACTTTTATAACAACTATTGAACACATTTCTAGTGCTAAGAGGAGGGTGAATCAACACACTTAAATATTAACATTATTATCTTAGACACGAAATAACATTTAATGATTAAAACATGATAATGTAAATGTTCCAAATACACATGAACACACAATAACACACAAGATGAAAATAAACATGGTGAGAAATGTACTCACTATATGAGAAACCAATTATAATATATTAGGTTAGAAGTGAAGGAGCCCATTATCCCTACCAATTTAGGTATACTACCAAGCATTATATTAATTCTCAATGAAAAATAAGAAACTCACTGATTAAGAAAATAGTTCTAATCAATGGTAATAACCTTTCAATATTATTCTCTTTTATTTCTGATTTGCACAATTTCAACTTCACAATTGAGTCATACAAGCTTCTTAGTTATTCTCACAATCAATCATAGCACTCTCAATCTTTTCCATCAACATATATGGTGGTTTTCCCATTAAAAACACTAACAAGGATAGACATAAAAAAAATAGGTACTATTAATTGAAGCACTAGTAGAATTTAGCAAATAAATGATTACATGACTAAAATGTTTCATCACGTGACTAAAACGTTTCGTCATGTGACTAAAATGTTTAGTCACGTGACTGAAAAGATCACATTATACTAATATTTTAGAATTCAAAAGTATAAGTGACTAAATAAATGAGTAATTTGGCCATCGAATAAAATAACAACAAAATAATTGGTCAAACAAATAAAAATGATAAATAAATGACTATTACTCCTCTAATATTTTTTCTTTTGAATTCAATCAGAATCCATAGATCTTAAGCCCATCTCATAGTCCAATTGCAATAAATTACATCCTAGAATTAGACATACTTATAAGAAATCCCTATTTGGGTCCACAATTCTTAGTATATTATGTACCGAACAATATTGGTTAAAAAAGATAAGTCATTTTGATGGGTCAAACAATAACATTATGAAGATGTTGTCAAATTTTCTTAGTGAGATTTGGTGTATTATGACATTTTAAACAATTATCTTTTGGTACAATTTCTTGTTGATGATTTTTAATTTATAGTTATTTTGTGATATTATTCTCCCTATGCTCTCTTATGCTATCTTTCATCTCAATGATGGATCATGGAGTGTGACTTGAAATGTTGATGCAAAAATATGTAACTATGATCACAAGTTGATAATGAACATAATTATGTTACGACTATTGCAGAGCATTTTACACAAGGTCAATAATATTATTAGTGCCTTCCATTCTGCAAATACTTATATATATATATATATATATATATATATATATATATATATATATATATATATATATATATATATATATATATATATATATATATATATAGGCCACCAAGGAACTTAGGGAAGGAAAAAGACTATAAAAAACTAAAATAAAGGAATAAATAATAAATAATAATAAATTAGAAAATAAAATAATGACAACTATAATCGCAAAAACTAACAACAGCTAATTAATAAAATAAAAAATTCTAAAAATTGTTATTATATAAAAAAATATTGTATTGTCTGGCTTTTGGGATGGGTGTTTTGTTGTTCTATTCTTCTTTGTACTCACTTATTTGATTTAGTAATTTTTAACCCTTCTTTAAAAATTAAAAATAATAATAATAAAAGATATATATAACTAAATGACTATAAATACATAGATAATATATAAAAATAAGTAATAGAATTAGTCTAACAAAAAAGAAATTTTATTTTTTTTCATTTTGGAGGGAAGGTCAGTCCAAATCCTTATTTGAATTTACCCCCCATCTTGCCAAACCTATGGTTAGGCTTGAGCTAATGTAAAATAAGGCCTAACCAAAAGAACTGTGAGTGAATTGTAGCTTCGTTGAGGAAACTTAAAACTTAGGGGTTCAACTAAAAGATCTCTTAGATTGAACAAGAGAGAGATGGAGTCCTCCATAGAGAAGAATGATTTGCAGGAAGCATTAGGATTTTTGGGTGTTCTTATTTGAGATTGATGTTGTGAGTGCAGGGATCCCCAAGAGTTATGCAAAGAGAGGTTGGATGTGATATTAGTGTGCACAACAATTCTAGCCATGGAATGTATTCTATATTCTCTTCCATTGAAATTTTTGAACACTTCTCACTCTCTCTTTTTTGATGTTCTTTTTGTCAAAGAGTTTCCAAGAAATCTATTTTTGGCGGTAAACAAGTTACACCCTTTTTGTGGATTTTTTATTGATATATGTGTTTGCATTCCTTATCCAATTTTTGTTATTATTTGGAATTTTCTTCCCCATTTTTAATGATTTCAATACATAATTTTTAGCATCTTTTAACACAATATCTCAAATTTTAAATTCTTAAAAAAAAATTAAATTGAGTTGTTTGAACATAGATTTTTACTATAAAAGCCCAGGGTCATTCCATAAAATATCCAAATCATCTTTTAGGTTTTACCATTGGATGCCCTATTTTTCTTTGTTTCTACACTTTTTGGGATCATTCTTTTAGAATCTTGTTTTCTAATAGATTATTCTACCTTTATTTCTTTAGTTTCTAAAATTTTGTCTCAATATTTGAATTTGAGGTGAGGGCAATCAGTCCTTTAGTTTCTACATATGCTTGATAGAGAATATGTCAAGATTGAACATTGAAATATCTTGAAAATTACTACTCAAAATGATGAGAACTAAACTAGTGGTTTCTAACTAACGTGGATGCAATTTTTCCTAAATTTTGAACTTTTAACCTTATCCATTATGGAAGATGGAAGTTTTTAACTCTACATTTTAGCAGGGGTGTAAAATGGTGGATATTTCATGCCCAGAACATGACTATTATGCTGCAAAAACTCAATTTTTGACTCAAACTATGAGAAGGTTAGTTTAATTCAATATCATACAAATTATAGATTTATATTTGTATTGCCACATATAATTATCAAAAGTCTTGAATGGAATTAATGATGAATAAATCATGCTGCCAACACTAGCAATCTATAACTTTAGTTAAATGAGTATTTTATTATTATACAACCTCTTAGACTTCATATCCATACCATTGACATAAACAGTGTTTTGGTAATTTTCCATAGGCTATTGTCACATATGAACTTGGAGCTTGAACCTATTATTACTAAAAGTTATGAGACATTTAGACAATCAGTAAGTGTGTATTTGTATGTATGTTGTTTTTAGATTTGATGGTGTGACATGTTTTTGCATCAATGTTATAGATCTATGATCTATCATTAAAATGGTAGAAATTATAAGGAGAAAAATGACCGTACATGGATTTTGATCTAAAACATTGATATGAAAAATACTTGAGCAATCAAATCCAACAACATACAAACAATCTCATGAATTGCAGAAATCTGCTAACTTTTAAGTGTGCATCTTCTATTTTTAAGGTCCTCATGTACAATTGATATATTTTACTTCTATATATATAAGCCTTTATTATGTGTAGACCTAGACTATGTGTGGGCATAACATGGATCTATATAATAGATTGTTCTTATACAATTCCAATTATATGGAGCTTATAGAGAAAGTTGAATGAGCCTTTGACATTGTAAAAACTGATATATTTTGAAGATTTCATAGTATGATAAACAAGAATTGTGTACACAAAGTACCTATTCTTTTACCTTAATCCTATTTCCTATTCTATTACATGAGTTCATTGTGTGAGTTCTCTTGGTGCACATGGCAACAATTCCATTGAATTAAACTGGATAAAATTTTATTGTTGTTTGTTAGCTATTAGATTATTTTATTGCTAATTGTGTGTTAGTAATGCATGTAAAACCTTTATCTTATATTAGGAAATTAGTGTGTCCAAAGAATCTACTTAAACATAGTGGCCTATTTATCCAAGTGGCTTAAATTTTGATTCAATTTCAAATATTATATTAGAGCTTCAACTTTTTTATCTTTATTTTTTATGATAATTATTTATTTCTTATTCAGATGTGTATGTATGCATGGAATATTATGTAATTATGTGTTTAAATAAAATATTTGCACATTCCTCAAATACAAAAGTATAAGAATGAGTTGCTTTTAACTCAATGCTTGACTTTCTTACCACTTCTTAGATTTTTAGTTCCACACGTAATGAATATTTAACATGCTGGATTGTCTCTTTCCAACGAAATGAGTTTTTCTAGTTTTAAATTATCTACAAGTCCTTTTTAGATGAAATTTTTCACCTTAACTTCTAGCTCTTCTATTAGAGAATACATTTGAAGTTTTCAGTTCATATAAATTAATCAATTTGGAATCACTAATTGAAGTTGAACTAGGATATAGATTTTGAGTGTAGCTCTTGAATTTTTTTCAATTTATATGTTATTTATTGAATATGTGTGGGCTTGTAGCTATTTTCTTGAATTTGAATATGACTTCATATGACTTGACAAGGTACAAAATATTTTAATCCCTATGTATGGATTAAGGGTGCTTCTAATTCAACTTTTCATATGAGTGCTTCAGGTAATTATTCTCCTTTAAGAAATTGTCATGCTTTATTTCTTTCTTTTACATTTGTTATTTAAAATTTATTTTATATGTCTGTTTATATGTTTATTTTATTTTCTCAAATTTTTCTCCTATTTAAAATGTATGATGGAATCCCTATTCCATGACATTTTTTCTTGTTTCTGGGAGGGGTTCGTGTCATACATCATTGAGCTCATTTTTGGGCTAGATACCATTTTTTGCTGAGTTGATAGCACCCCCTGCCAAAATTGGATAAAATTTAATGTCCATCAAGGAATCAAAATGGACAAGTTAATAGTGATAGTTCCTACTTGACCATAAACTAATTTCTATAAATGTCTCCTTCAAGAATAAAACTAATGACCAAACTTGAGGGGAAGAATATCTCTTTTTCTGTTATCAGTTTTGCTTTTAATGTATTTTTCTTATTTGAGCTAAACATGAGTTAAAGAAGGTTTTCACATGTTTCTTATTTACACTAAAATAATTGTCATAGTCTATATAATTGTAACTAATGATTTTGAAATGTCATCTACTGATTTCCTAAATGGACTTAATCACAATTTCCACTTATCATGTTCTCATTATACTTGTTAAACATATTTTCATTTGACATGAGATTCACAAACAAAAGAAGCTAGTATTGTAGAGTTATCTTGAAGTGCAAATTAACCTAGGGAATGTTTTGGATTGAATACATTTATACCTTTGGTCTCATTGAAACCTATAGGTCTTGTCTTTATGTAATAGGGTTTTGATTTATTTATATTGTATTATTGGATCAATTTCATCCAATAGGATACTAAAAAAATCATATTAATTGATTTTTCATTTGTTGGCAATATAAGATCAATAAATAAAAGGAAACATGATGGAAGATATACATTAGGTCGATCTATATGTAAGATTCTATAGTATTACCTTCATTATACTCATATCTATATTGATGATGGTAAAGGATAGGTGAAGTTAACATACGAAGAGTAATTGATTCTATGCTAATAGACTAGAAGGTTTGTATTATTCCTTTTTCTTTTATGACTAAATAATATACAAGATTGTATCAAATTTGTAGCATTATTCTATTACCCATACTATGGATCATGAAGGTTGAGATGAAACATTGATCCAGTTTATCCATACACAAATTTTGGGGAAGTTTTATGCTTGATATATTACATACAAAGTAATGTTTTATTTATGAAATATTGAGTGAGTGAGGATATGATGTGATTCAAACTCATAATATCTACATATTTTAAGATTAATTTATTTTATCTTAGTCATGGTGATTTTGTTGTTCCTCACCTTTATTATCCATGTTACTAAACACACTAACTGTATGTCAGTATTATGATGATTCTCAAGTTGATATAATTATTGTTGAATCATGATCAGTTTAAGGGAGTTTGCAGTGGTAAGGAGTTTGTAGTAGTAATATAGGATTAATCATTATTATTACATCATTTAGAGAATCACTTTTTCTTTATTAGTTTCATACCTAGTTGTAAATCAATGTATGTAGTTTGATACATTCGATACACTTGATTATTGTTTAGTTTGGGTTTGTTATACACATGATCAAGACTTCAAGTTTGGTTGCATATGGTAATGATAAAGTGGTATCAACTATTAATTTTATATGTCACCCATGTTGTGACCATGGAATTCATTAAGTTATTGTGCTAGGTAGGCATTTTTGGTCAACCCCCTAGCAATCCTTTATATGGTGGATTTGTTAAAAAATATTGTATATGACACATCACTTAGCAGTTTGCTAAGTTTATTTTATTAATGGATAATTAATGTGAATAAAGAGTAATACCATCCTTGTCGACATTATATGTGGTATAGATTAAGTTAATACCATTTGAGTATTCATAATACAAAACATTATTGGGTCTCATTTTAAAAACCCTAGCTCTCTTGAGCTAGGACTCTGCTTGTTAGAGCACGATAGTATAGATATCTCTGGTTCTTAGAATGTGGTAGTTCATGTAAATTATTTGACAGAGGTTTGGTTTGATAGTTGAGATTGTAATATATAATGGTGTGAAGGAAGATTGGTGGGATATTGAGAAAGATTTTCAAATAGAAATTATCTCCAAGTTATGATTTTCCATTACCTTAGTTTGTTTATTATGTTTATGCTTTTGTTAAAATATTTATGTATTCATGGTTTTTAACATGTCACTATATTATTATGATTTCATGGTTGTATTTTTTGTAACCCTTTTTAGGCTTACAACCTTTTATTCCTAACTCAATTTGATTGTTGACATCTATACTAGTGTATATCATGTGGGTTTTATTTTGTGTAATGTCAAATGAATCTTGGTTTATTTTTATCTGTTAACTTAACTTGAAATATACCTTGCTCACTATTTGGTTCTAGGTAATGTATACTATTTTTGTTCTACCCTAGTTTTTGGTTAAGGGTTTATGTAACACTGTACAATTTTAATTACTAGGTATATTGTGATGGTCGCTTCTGATTAAACCAAACATATTTACTATTGTTACTTTTTATTATTGTCAAGGGTTTGATCATCTGTTACACATAACATTCATATATGTTTTTGTCTTCATTTTGTCGGTCTTCATACATGTATAAATATTTCAAAATGTTGGGAGTTGATTCATTCATGTGTGTTACCGTCAAACATGTAAGTTTATTCTTGTAGTTTGAGGTTGGAATCAAAATTTTGTGTTACTGAACACGAGTAGTTTACATGGTTATTCAGTTATTGTGTATGTTTTGAATCTCGTATACATGCATGGTCTTTGATGTTGATTTTTAATTTGAAGATGAGACACACTAAAATGTGGGTTATGATTATAAGTTGTTTAGTTAAAAGATTAATGAAATGGAAGTAATAGTAGATGTAGATCTATTTCGATGCAGAAAATATATATTATTTATTTGATCAAGAGCTATGGATTATTATGACAATGACATATTTATTGACATTGAAAGGTTTTTATTAATGTTTAATAATCAATGGTCATTTATGATGTTGATCCAGAATCATATACACATCTACAATAAAATCCATACTATGGAAACATGACTATATGTTATGACATATTTACAAATAGTTGAATATGGTTTTAATGAATCACTTTTATAAGTATTATACAATCCTATATATTGAGTAGAGATAGATTGGTGTAACTTTGTAGACAGAGAAGGATTTTGGTCTTTGATGAAATGCATTTTATGGTATTTGTACACAATTAGATACACTAATCATAAATACCCAATTAAGAGGATAGTTATTATAACTTATATTATAAATTATTCAACACAAAGTTCTATATGTGTGTTCAATAATGTATGGTAGCAGGGTATAGCTACTATAACAAGATCATATTTTCTGACTCTGTATCTATGAAAAGTTGTAGTAAGTTGTAAAGCTAGTGAGGCATAAAAAGACTATTAGTGATATATAATTATATGTGAGATAGTTGTATAGCTAGTGAGGCATTGTAGAAATATATTTTAGATTAAGATAGTGAGGAACTTTGAGTGGTTTTATTCTCAAAGAGGGTTCTCAGGACATATCTTATGTTATAATTTTATGTGCATCTCTCTATATTGTTATCTCTATTCAATATACTTTAGATGTTGTTTAGAATTGGTGTTAAAAATTGATACATTATTTTATATCCCCTCTCTTAGTGATATTATACTCCAACAATTGGTATTAGAGCCATACCCTTTCTCTTAGGGCTTTTCATAGTTAGGGAATATATTATGGATATTCAAAGAATCTTTGTGAGATAAGGATAAAAAAAAGGATATTCATTTCTATGTTAGAATATCAAAGAAAACTCCTTAATTCTATTCAAAAGGATCTGAATTTTCTAGAAGAGAAATATTATTCTATTTATACAGATTTTGAAAGGGTATAAAGGACTTACAAGTTTCAAGGAGCCACAAGTAAAAGGATGAATTTATCTACATAAATAACTGTAAGTTTTCTATATATGATCCTTATTTATCTGATTCATTTTCATCTCAATCACATTATAAAAATGAGTCAAATAGGTACAATGTGATGTCTAGAAGGACATTTTTAAATGTTCTAGTTGTCATTAGTTTGGACATATAACAGTTTGTTATAATTTGCAATCAGATAAAAACAAAGGAATCATTTTGTGTGGAAACCTAAAGTTAAGGTGTATGCTAAAGTTATTCAAATTGTACATCATGTTGTTAATAACTATTTGTGGGTACTAGATAGTGGGTGTTATCGAGCTGTATGATAGGAGCTAATTCCAAATTTATTCACTATGAAACACATCCAAGAGGATCTATTATGTTTGGAAATAATCAATATTTTTGAATTACTCCAGAAAAGGAACTATTCATCTTGATAATGAAATACTTGTGAATGACATGTACTTTATTGAAGGAATGTCATACAACCTTCTCGGTGTGAGTCAAATATGTGATAATGGTTATGATCTAACTTTTTCTACATTAGGATGTGATATTAAGAAAAAAATTGGTAAAACAATTACTACAGGATATATAACAAGTGGTAATATCTATAATCTTTTTGAAATCTCTAAAAAAGTTGATAATAATATTTTTTTGTGAGTCAAATTGAAGAGAATAAGTCGTGGTATTGAAGGCTAGGGCATAAGAACTATGAAAATTTAATTAAGATAAGTAAATAATTAGAATGTTAGGAAATTACTGATCCTAATAAGACCTAACAACAGTGTTTGAAAGCCCAGCTCATGAAACATGTGTCTAATGAGGAGGTCAATACTACGGTCTTCACTATGGGAGCCTACAAAGCCCCAAGACCTAATGGATTCCCCTTAGCCTTCTTTTAGGAATACTGGGATATTGTGGGACTTGATGTTACCCGTGCTGCCAGAGATTTCTTCAGAACGGGGTGACTCCTAAGACAACATAATAAAACCTTTATTGTGTTAGTCCCTAAGCATGAAAACCCCACCTCTATGCTAGATTTTAGGCCCATCAACCTTTGCAATATGTTATACAAGATTCTCACTAAGATCTTGGTCAACAGAATGAAGCCCCTACTGGATAAGATTATCAACACTACTCAAAAAGGTTTTGTTCTAGGAAGGTAGATCCTTGATGTGGTGATTTCCACTCATGAAATCATCCACTCTATGGATAGGAGAAATGTTCTAGGTATGGCCTTCAAACTTGATATCTCTAAAGCTTATGATAAAGTTAATTGGTCATTCTTGCTAAAAATCCTTGCTAGGATGGGATTTAATGAGAAGGTTGTCCACATTATCCAAGAATGTACTCAAACTATCAGCTTCTCTATCTTAGTCAATGACACCCTTGGTAGTTTCTTTAAGCCTGAAAAGGGGCTCAGGTAGGGAGATCCTCTCTCCCCCTACCTATTTATTATGGTGGCTGAAGTCCTCAGGAGGAATATGACTATGCTATCCTCCTCAAGGAGAATTAAAGGTGTCAAACCTACTTCCACTCTACATCAGGTTGTGTTGGAGAAATTTGTGGATGAAACCTTCCTCTTTGGGTATTCTTCGGTGATTGAGGCCAAACAGTGGAAACAAATTCTGGAAAATTATGCCTGGGCTTCCAGATAGTGTATTAACTATCAGAAAAGTAGAATGTTCTTCTTCAATACCCCCATGGAAATACAAAATAGAGTGCTTCAAATTCTGGGCTGTCAGTCAACTTTGCTCCCTTCTACCTACCTTGGCCTCCCCCTCACAGTTAAAGAGGTGTCCAAGGAATTCTGGAACTCCATCCTATAAAGAACCTAGATGAAACTTGCTGGATGGAAAGGGAAGATCCTAAGCAATGCTGGTAAACTTCAACTGGTGGCTTCCACTCTCTAGAGGATCCTGGTCTACTTTCTATCTCTCTTCAAGATCAAAAGAAACATGGGGGACAGATTAGAAAAAATTCAGAGAACTTTCTTGTGGGCTGCCTCTGAAGAAAAAAAGAGGATGTCCTTGCTCAATTGGGAAATTGCCTATCTCCCAAAAAGTTTGGGTGGTTTGGGCCTGAGGAGAATTGGCTTAATGAATAGAGCCCTTACCATGAAAGTGGCCTAGAAACTCATAGAAAGGAAAGAGGATTGGTGCAAGATAATGGAAGCTAAGTACCTTCAAGGAAATCCCTACGAGATGATGTATCATGATAACAACCTCCCCAGTGGCTCCAAACTTTGGGCGAACATCTGTAAATGCAAAACTTTTATATCTAAAGGTGCTTTCTGGCAGCCTAGAAATGGGAGATCCATTAGATTCTGGAATGATTATTGGATTCTGATTTTCCCTAACCTTGGTACTAGATTCAACCCCCTCATGGACTACCTCAGGCCTATCCTTTACAACAAAACTTCCAACTACTTCGCTGGAAGGAATTGGAAGGATATACCTAATCTTGTCTAAGATAGACTGGATCTTCAATACTTGGGTAATGAGCTCATGGAAATCTTGAGGAATGCCAGAATCCTAGGTCTTAGTGACCAAGATTCCATCATTTGGGCCCCTACCCAAGCTAGTACCTTCTCGGTCAAAACTGCTTACAACCTGCTTCTGAAGGAAGAGAATAATATAGGGGACTGCTTGAAGGTGTGGATCCCTTTGCTCACACCAAAAATAAATTTCTTCTGGTGGACCCTTATGCATGGTAAAGTCTTAACTCAGGACAACCTTATAAAAAGGGGCTTTTCCATGGCAAGCAGGTGCGTCCTATGCAAAAAGGAGGAGGAAACGGTGAACCACCTATTCATACATTGTGATTACACTGCTAGCATTTGGTAGGAATTCATTGGCAAGTTAGGGCTTTGGGTAATTATGTCCACCAATTCACCAACTAGAGATCCCCCTCTAATCATCCCCTCCTCTAGCTCCTTTAGCGTATTCTACCTCCTCACATCTGCTGGACTATTTGGAAGGAAAGGAACAATAGGATATTCAGGGATTCTAGTAACCCACCTGAGACTTTCCTCTATCTTGGGACCAAGCTTCTCTGTGAGAACACCAGTGTGGCTAGGTGGAAAATCCCTCCAGCACCCCCCTCTACCTGGGAAATCAAAATGGCAGATAAATAGAACATGCAGACTGGCTTCTCCAAGTTTGATGACTCTAAGCTGATGGATAGAAAAGCTACCAGATGGGCTGCCCTGCTTAGAGGCTGGACCAAATTAAATGTTGATGGGGTGGCTAATAATCTCACCCAGGGTGGGGGAGGTGTGCTAAGAGACCATAATGGCACTTGCCTCTTGGCTTATGTGAGGCCACTCAATAAATGCACTGTCAATCAAGCTGAGGGCATGGCTCTTCTATGGGGGATTAAATTTTCCATCCAAATGAACATCAAACTGCTGGAAATTGAGGTGGATTCCAAAGTGGTGGTGGAGGCTATCAAAAGTGGAGCTAATGCAAGGTGGTATGTTAACTCCATTATTCTAGAAATTTGGGAGCTCCTCAACAATATCCAATGTAAGACTATATCCCACACGTATAGAGAGGGAAATGTGGTGGCGGATTTGATGGCTACAATTGGTCTAAAGAAAACCAAACTAAGTAATTCGAAGGTGGTCAGTGAACTACCTAAGGTGACTCAGCAATTGATCAGAGGGAAAAACAATGATACCACTAATATTTAAAATGAGCCAAGCTGTCATCCTTGCTAAAGGCCCTACCTTGATTACGTGTCGGCATAAGTTGATGATTTTTGTGATTATGAATAAGAATGCCCAAAACCCCATAAAGGATCATAATTTCTTTTCATGTGAATACGTGTGGAAAGATAGCTGTCTACATCAACAGGTTTTCTTGGCTAACAAGGACACTAAATGCAACTCTGGCGTAACTGCTAATTATGGCACCTGGAGATCTGATAAATATCATCGTACGAAGCCTGACTCCTAAAAACTCACGCAAGGCCAACCTTTTGAGTATAATTTTCTCTTGAAATGGCTAATTCAAAACTATTGTTTTTATGCCCTTTTTCACGAAGCTTGGCCCTTTGATTCTCAAGAAATTTTGGTGCAAGATAAGGATATTAGCGACATGGTCAGCAATACTTTACGCATTGAACCAAATAAGATTGATGAGGCTTTCATTTCTGACCTTCTGGTGACCCATGAATGTAAAGAGAGTGGTATCTGGGGTTTCATGGAGCACATGAAGGGGGGACATGATGAGAAAATTTCCAAGTAGTTCATCTCATCCTGGAACAATAGGAAAGTTTATGTTGGGGGCATCCACTTCCAGATTAATGAGGAGGTCATTGCTAAGGCGACAGGGCTCTCTTTGGAAGGAAGAAAGTATAAAAAAACCAGTAGGATGCCAGACCCTACTAGCCTTAGCCAATTCTTCAGAGCAGGGGAGAAACCCATGAAGAAGTCAAGGGGTTTCAACCATGAGGAGCTTCTAGAATTCTAACCCAAGCTGTGCCTCATTGTGATGAATTATTTCACCTTGGAAGGTAAATTTAAGGTGGTCTACTATTACCATTTACATTTTTTGAATCACATCAAAAATAGGGACCTCGTATCCTTTCCCTTTTACCTCCTTCATTCCATTGAAAGCAATATCTTGGATATTAGGGAAAACCCTAAAAAATTGACCCCTATTCTTCATCAAGGTCTCCTTCTCTATCTCTATCACTTCCATAAGGCTATCTGCCCTCCACCCCAACCTCCCCTGGTTATCATAGAGGTCACCCAGGAGGATTCCCCTTTGAAAACTGACAATCCTAGTCATTCCACCTCCCACTCTATCCATGAAATCTAGGAGATAGATCTTGTCTCTAAAGATGATAAAAGCCGCAAAAGATATGTGAAAAACCCTTTCAAAAGAGGGGAGGAGCTTGAGGAATCCCATGTCTTTGAGTACTTAGATACAAAAGATTTGAAGGAGTCTAACAATACCCCTAAGACTAAGAGAAAACCCAAAAAATGGAGGATCTTGGATAGCCAAGTCAAGTTGGAGGTGGACTTAGGGGGCTTTGGTCACCACCAATCTAATAGAATTGCTAAGGAGCAGTGCAAAACCAAAATCAAGGAAATGGCTTCGAAGGAGAAGTCCCTGATGGAAAGAGACTCCCATACCACTAAGTTGAGTGAGGGCTCTTCTGATGATCACCTGAGTCCAAATAGGACTGCTACCACTCCCCCTCTCAACCCTAAGAAAACCATGGAAACTCCCCATAGCACTAACCCACCTCCGGCCTCCCCTCATGATCATCAAACCAAGTCCCCCACTACTGAGAACAACTCTGTGCCTCTGGATGGAAAAAATAGGTTTAAGGGCACCCTTAAGCTAAAGTTCTCTAATTTAGACAATGAGATAGTTGTCATCAAATAGGACATGCATGATCTCAAGCATCGCATTATGATAACTAACAAGTTTTCCCTTAAGGTCATGTATGCTTCATCTATGACCCTTTGCACTGTGCAGGAAAAATTAGCTGGTGGCAAATTGGAGGCTAATGAAGACAATAAAGATCTCTTCATGTTCCTATAGGAAGAGTGGGCCATGATCCTAATGTCCAAACATCTAGGTGGGAGATCCTAGCTGTTGTTGCTGCATGAGGTTTTTATTTTTTTATTGGGATTGGCCCTAATTTCTCTATGTTGGTTTCCTATTTTGAGGTTATTCCTCCTAGTTCCTAGTCTAGCCCTGCGTGGCATGATACTATTCATTTAATTGCTACTACTTGCTTAAGATACTCTAGTTTGATCTTTTTGAAAATAACTATTTTGTTTATTTTTTATAGAGGCAGATTAGACCTTTCTTTTTCTATTGATAAACTACTGATGTAATGCTCTAGACTAGTGCTGTTAATATGTTGTTAATGTGCTTCTAGTCCTTTGTACCACGGGCCAGCATCCTCTTTCTACTTTTATCTATAAAAAACAATAGTGTTTGAAAAGAGTGTTAAGATGTTAAACAATCTAAAGTCATTTTAAATCCTAAAGAATATATAACTACAAAGCCTTTACAATTCGTTCATATTTATTTGTATGGACCTACAAGAATAAATTAGTTAAACAATGAAAGTTACTTCATTCTATTTATGGGTGACTATAAAGGAATGACTTGGGTCACCTTTTTGAAGCATAAAGTTGAAGCTTTTGATAGGTTTAAAGTAATTAGAAAGATGGTTTACAAGTAATCTGATTTATAAATTTAATGTATTAATAGATCATACAAGGGTGGAGAATTTACCTCACAAGAATTTATAGATTATTCTGAAGAACATGATATAAAAGGTAATATTCTACTTCTCATACAACAAAACAAAATTGTGTAACTAAAATAAAAAATAGAAAAATTAAAGTAATGGCTAAGACAATGTTGCATGATTCAGGTTCTAGTAATTGCTATTCGAAAGAAGCAATACATACTACTTTCTACATTTTGAATAAGAGTTAGTTATGAGTTAAAAAAAATGTATTGCTTATGAATTGTGGTATGGTAGATCATAAAATGTAGGCTATTTGAAAAATATTTAAAAGAAAATGCTATATTAAAAGGGATCGTGATATTATTGGTACTTTTGTATCTAGATGTGATGAAGGCATTTTCTTGGGGTATTTAACCCATAGAAAAGATTATAAATGCTATAATAGAAGATTAAGGCATATTATGGAAAGTACAAATGTTAAATTTGATGAGAAAATGAATGACTTGTCAACAAAAGAAATAGAGATTCCTCAAGAAATAATACAAACATTTGAGGAAAAAATTAAACAAAAATCAGAAGAAGATAGTAAACAACAAGACCAATTTGATGAGACAATTAGATATACTCCCAAAAGATCCTCAAAATTACTTCAGAAAAATTATCCACAAGAACAAATAATAGGAGATAAAGAGGACATAATTCAAACTAGAAGGAATGTTCAAGAGCAAGTGCATTTATGTTTAATATCTCATTTTGAACCCAAAAACTATATAGACACTAGTTTTGATAATCTATGGATTAAATCTATGAAAGAAGAGTGAGATCAAGCTGAATGCAACAAAACATGGGAACTTTTTCAAATAAAAATGTGATTGGTTCTAAGTTGGTTTTTTAAGGAATAAACTTGATGAAAAAGGTAATGTAGTTAGAAATAAAGATATATTTATGTATAAAGGGTACTCTTAAATAGAGGGTATTGAATTTGATGAAAATTTTGCACCAGTGACAATACTTGAGGCTATTATGTTTCTTTTAGTATATTCAGTCTAGCTTGTTTTTTTAACTTTATTCGACATATGTGAAATAGGTTTCTTAAATTGTGATTTATTAGAAGAAGTTTATATATAATAGACTGAAGGGTTTGTGTGTGGAGGAAAAGAAAAATATGTTCATAGATTTAGAAAAGCTTGGTATGGTTTAAAACAAGCTCTAAGAGCTTGGCATTCTAAATTACATACACATTTGAGAGAACAAGGTACTACAAAAGTTGTAGTGGATAGAAATTTATATTTTGAAATAAAGGGTGATAATATTTTGGTTGTGGTTATATATGTAGATGATATATTTTTTGGCAAAAATGACAATGATATATGCTCTGAATTTCCTTAAATCATGACATCCAAATTTGAGATGTAAATGATAGGTGAAATTTCTTTTTTATTGGGTTTGAAAGTGAGCCAAATTGATAAATGTATCTTTATATCTCAAACTAAGTATGATAAAGAAATTTTTCATAAAATTCATATGGAAGGGTGTAAACCAATGAGTACACCCATATAAACTGGTTGCAAACTACAAAAAGATGTTGATAAACCTGGCATAGATCATACTCTTTATGGGTCTATGATTGGTAGTCTCTTGTATTTAGCTTCCACAAGACCTAATATAATGCATTTTATTTGTTTGGTTTCAATATTTTAGTCATCTCCAAAAGAATCACATTCTAATGTTGTCAAACAAATCCTAAAATACATTGTTGGTACTCTTGACTATGGACTTTGGTATCCCAGACATAATGATTTTACTCTTTGTGCCTATAGTAATGCTAATTGGGAAGGTTGTCTAGATGAAAGAAGGAGTATCTCGGGTGGTTCTTACTTTATTGGAAATAGATTAGTTGCATGACACAATAAAAAATAATAATATGTCACTTTATCTACTACTAAAGCTGAATATATTGTAGTAGTATCTTGTTGTACTCAAGTTCTTTGGATGACTCAAATTTTGAAAGATATTCAAATACATGTTTCTAAAGTTGTATATATTCTGTGTTAATACTACTGCTATATGCATTTCTAAAATTCCATTTCAACTTTCTTGTACTAAACATATTAATGCTAGATATCATTTTCTTTGAGAAAAGGTTTTAGCAAATGAAATTATTTTTATGATATTTGTACAAAAAAATAGGTTACAAACATTTTTACTAAACCTCTATCTACATTAGTTTTTGAAATTTTGAGTGAGTGAATAGGGGTCCTTCCTCTCTCTTAACTATCATAAATTTTCTCTATTTTTGTGTAAGGAAGAGTTCTATATGTTTTATTTTGTACCCCTCATAATAACACGATTTTAAAGACTACTAGTCTTTAAGTCTTGATTGGTTCAGTTTCAAATAGAAAAAAATTAGTTTACATTCATTTTTGATTAAGTAAAATAGGTTTTACAGGGTTCCTGAAACCCACAACTTCTTAAAATATAGCAAAATAGAGATCAAGTCTTAAGGAAACAAAAACAAATGATGAAACAGGCCACAGGACGCCTAAGAGATAAACTACCACAGAGATGGAATATTCAAAATAGAGCAAAAAGGGGACAGGTAAAAAGGCACCAGGAGGAAAGGTTAGGAGAGGTTTCTGAGCATCATGGTAGCGTTGGTTTCAAGAAGCTCCATCTTCTTTGTTGCCTCCTAGATCTTCTAAATGTCATTGGAGTCTTCTTTATCCACATTTCTCTTTGACCTGGCCCTAGTTCTCTTTCCCATACCTTCATTGGGCTTCTCCTTTTTTTCCTCTTTGATAATCTGCACATCCTTTCCCTCCATCTTTTCTTCCATTTTGTCTATGATAAATTTTAAGTGCTTGTTGGAGGGTTTAAGGATATTGAAGTTTTTCTCTATTATACCTTTGAGGGTATCCTCAAGTCTTTTCATCTTATCTTCCATTTGGGTAATCCTTGATTCCAGGTGATGAAGATCCTCAGTGGATTTGTGATACTTGTTGTTTTTGATGCCCTGGGTTTTTTCCTTGAGATCTTCAAGTTCATGAAAGAGCCATTTAAGTGACTTGAACTGGTCTAGCATACTATTCTTTACATTGTTAAGAATATTTAGCTCCATTTCACTAGCCTTGTCATTGAGGATGATTAGGGCAGCATCAATCAGGTCCTCCTTTTGGATTCTTCCATCTATATCCTCGAGGATTTTGGAGTTCATAGCTTCCCTAATTATCCCCATCTACATAGTGTTCATGTTGAAATTACGCCACACTTTTTTCCCCTTGCCAGAGTCATCACTCTGATACTCCCCTTTGGACTGGTTCTTATCATCAGAAAAGTCATGTGTGTTGGGGGATTGGGTTGAGGGATCTTCCTAGTAATCATTAAGCACCTTAGTATTAGGGTCCTAAGTCTTTTTGTTGGCTCCAGAAGGGGTAGGAGGAGTATAATCTTCGCTAATGGCTAGATCTACAGATATGTCCTTGATATTTACATGATTTTTTAGTTTACACTCTATGGTTACTATTGTTTAGTTGGTTTCAAGGTGTATCACTTGGTTTAGCATATATTTATTAATTAGATTTGTATTTTACAACTACGCATGGATGGGATAGCAGGGTAGTATTATGATTTTTCCTTTGATTATTTTTTCCATAAGGAATTTATACCATTTCAATGATTTTTAGAGGATTATTCTCTTTCTAATATTCTTTTCAAAATTGTTTTTGGCCACCGTTTATAGGGATATGTATGTTTCATATTGATGGTCCAGTGATAGAGTAATTCCTTACTCTCCTTTAGGTATACATATTTAGTTCTTTAGTTTTGGACATATCTCTATCTTTGTCCTTGTTCCAAATAGGGCGAGAAAGGTTACTGTATTTTTCACCACAAAAAAGGGGGAATATGTTAATCCTCACCTTTGTTGTCCTTGTTGCAAAATAAACTAACATTATAGAAATATTTTGATGATGTTCACATTGATATTAATATTATTTCATCATGATCAATTTAAGGGAGTTTGCAATGGTAACATGGGATTAATCATTCAAAGAATAACTTGTTTTTTTTTATTAGTTTCTTACCTAATTTTAAATTAGTATATTTAGTTTGATACATTTTCTTTTTCTTCTATTTGATTAAGTTATACACATGTTGAAAACTTCAAATTTTCATGCATATAGTAATGATAAAGTGGTATCAACTATTAATTTTATATGTCACTCATGTTGTGACCATGACATTCATTAAGTTATTGTGCTAGGTAGTCCTTTTTGGTCAACCCCCTAGGAATACATTATATGGTGAATTTTTTACAAAGTATTGTAAATGACACAACACTTATAAATTTTTGCTAAGTGTGTGTTATTAATGGAGCAGTAACGCGCATCAATAGTAATGTCATCCTTATCGGTATTTTATGTGGTAGAGATTAAGTTAATAGCATTTTAGTAATCATATCACAAAATATCATTAGGTCTCATTTTCAAAACAATAGCTCTCTCAAGCTAGGGCTCTATCTATTACGACATGATAGTTTGGAGATCTCTGGTTCTTGTAATGTGGTATTTATTGTAAGGCATTTGATAGAGCTTTGGTCTGGCAATTGAGAATATACAATACAATAGTGTGAAGGCAGATTTAGTGGGATTCTGAGAAAGATTTGCAAACATAAATCATCTCCAGGTTTACGCTTTTCCATTACCTTAGTTTATTTATTATGTTTGAGTTTTTGTAAAAGTATTTTTGTGTTCATGATTTTTTGCATGTCACTATATTATCACGGTTTCATGGTTATATTGTTGGTAACCCTTTTCAAGATTAAAGCCTTATATTCCTAACTCAAGTTGATTGTCGACATCTGTACTAGTGTATATCATATGGGTTTATTTTTGTCATGTCAAATGTATCTTAATTTTGTATTTATGTTAACTTAACCCAACATATAACTTGCTCAATCTTTGATTCCGGGTAATGTATACCGTTTGCGTCCTACCTTAGTTTTTGGTTAAGGGTTTATCTAACATTATGGAATGTTTCTTATTGGTTATGTTGTGATGGTCACTATTAATTAAATCCAACATATTTACTATTCTTACTTGTTATTACTGTCAAGGCTTTGATCCTCTTTTACACATAAAATTCATACATTCATTGGTCTTTATTTTGTTGGTCCTCATACATGTATAAATATTTCAAAGTGTTGGTATTTGAGTCATCCATGTGTGTTACTTCAAAATCCGAATTTATTTTTTAGTTTGAGATTGGAATCAAAAGGTTTTTTTATCGAACCCAAGTAGTTTGCATGGTTATTCAGTTATTGTGTATGTTATGAATCTCATATCCAAACATGGTATTTGACATTGATTTCAAATTTGAATATGAGACACACTAAATGTGAATTATAATTATAAGTTGTTTAGTTATATGATTAATTATATCGAAGTAATAATGGGTGGTCATACAATAGTGTGTCCCACTTTTTAGCCAACTTTGACACTGAGATCAACATTCTGAAAAAATAAACTTTACTTTTAAACAGCTATTGCCGCAAAAATATTAGGAATTTTAAGATGATGTAAACTAGAGACTTTTAGAATTTTATTTCTAGTTTCTAAATATAAATTTATTAACAAAATTAAAATTTATTTGAAAACATTTATATTTCTCCTTTGAAATGTGGTTTTTGTGAAAAATCGATGTTTTTAAGAAGTGACTATCACTTGGATAAGCATAACTATTTTTCAAAAATGATAATGATGTTGTAAGAAATGATAAGAAAGAGCAAAAGATCTAGTTTAATCTAATGAGCAAAGTGTGAGGAAATGCATACCATGAGATAAACTAAATCTAGAAGCATTCACCATACAATGAGACAATGTTTTTGAAGGGGGAAAAGCATAAAAAAATCCCCGTGATATTATTATGAATGGGCCAAAAAAGCCTGAGAGAGAGAGAGAGAGAGAGAGAGAGAGAGAGAGAGACCAAAATGCTCATACAATGCTTCAAGAGAATGAGAATGAGAATGAGAAACTAAGTGTTGCAAGTGAATGTCTTAGAATGAGAAAAGAAGCATCTCTTATGTAGAGATGAGAAGAAAGGAGTTGAATATAGCTCCCATGTGCATGTGAGCCACATTCATAATGTGTGTGCCACTTGTGCTATTTCCTCTTAAGGAGGAATCTAGAAAAAAGAAAATACAAAAATAAAATATGTCCTCACACATGGAAGAAGAGGACAAAATAACATGTAGGGATTCTATAGGAATCTCCTACTTACATAATAAATAAACTAAACTACCTTGGTTTATAATATATTTCACCAAGGAAAGATTATACTTCTAACATCCCCCTTTAATCTTTACTTGGGGAAATGAGCTGGATAGGTATGAGACCCAAATTATTACAATAATTTGCAACATGTTCTTGAAAAAGATCATGGTGGCAAGTCACTTTCTTTGGTACAACTAATCTGCTTATGTAGGGTGGTGAGTCATGAACAGTTGTGGAATCAAATTGCTGTTGGTCCAAATTGTCAAGAAGAGTGTCTTCATAATCTGCAACATTATAACCTGAATCTACAAAACAACAAATACATCTAGTGGATTGCTCTGATACCAATTGTTGGAATTATTTGTCATTGCACCAAAAGCTCAAACTATCAATGCCTGATACAAATGCCAGATTTAACCCGATCCACGGGAGACGGTTAAGCCATGTCACGAATCTCCAAGGAGGTGATGACCACCAAGTCAACAATCTCCCCCTCAGCACCGACTAAGCCTTCAGCACCCACTGAAGGGAGATTTGAACCCGTGACCCAAGGCTCTGATACCATGTAAGAAATGATAAGAAAGAGCAAAAGATCTAGTTTAATCTAATGAGCAAAGTGTGAGGAAATGCATACCATGAGATAAACTAAATCTAGAAGCATTAACCATACAATGAGACAATATTTTTGAAGGGGGAAAAGCATAAAAAAACCCAGTGATATTATTATGAATGGGCCAAAAAAGTTTGAGAGAGAGAGAGAGAGAGAGAGAGAGAGAAATAGAATGAGAGAAAAATGCTCATACAATGCTTCAAGAGAATGAGAATGAGAATGAGAAACTAAGTGTTGCAAGTGAATGTCTTAGAATGAAAAAAGAAGCATCTCTTATGTAGAGATGAGAAGAAAGGAGTTGAATGTAACTCTCATGTGCATGTGAGCCACATTCATAATGTGTGTGCCACTTGTGCTATTTCCTCTTAAGGAGGAATCTAGAAAAAAGAAAATACAAAAATAACATATGTCCTCACACATGGAAGAAGAGGACAAAATAACATGTAGGGATTCTATAGGAATCTCCTACTTACATAATAAATAAACTAAACTACCTTGGTTTATAATATATTTCACCAAGAAAAGATTATACTTCTAACAGATGTACCTATTTTGAGGTTATATTTTTCACTTCAATATCTAATGGATGGAATTGGTTTCATTTATTTTGGTTCAATATTTCATACTTTATTAAGTTCTAAAGTTAGAGTAACTATAATTTAGACATAGCTTCTTTTGGATTGCTCTAACTTGATTTGTATATATAAAAATTTATTTTTTTATTTTTTGATAGAAAGGTACCACAAACACTCTTTTCCTACATATTTTTCATAATTTTTTTGTAAGTTACTATTTTTTCCAAAGCATAAAAGAGACAGGTTGCTAAATGACCAAACAACTCATGTTTAATTAAAGTAAAATTTGAAAGTAACAATGAACTCAATATGTATTAAAATTATAGTCGTTAAAAACCTTCCTCAAAGTAGCATCATATGATATTTTTTTGTTTTAGAAGATCATCTTGTTTGGTCTTTGTTTCAAGCCTTGAAAGGCCATTTTTTTGTAGTTTTTTTTCCCTTGATAAAACCTTGAAGTTTGGGGTTTTTGGACGAAGAGACCCTTCACCTGAAGGTATCCCAGGGCTTTGTGAGAAAGGGTATTCGTGCGAAGACCCCTTGGGAAAATTTTGGCATAACAAGCCCTGATGGACTTTTACCAGACCTAGTTCACCCGTACTAGGTCGACTAATTATTATTTTTTATTTTTGTATGGTATATAAAAGAAAATGTATTTTTTTTCATTTTTCACACAATTGCAATCAATTTAATTCACATTTTTTACTATTGCTCTAATTTTTTAGAAGGCATTTTTTTGGAGGAGAATTGCTATTGGTGTTTTTATCAAAGATGATTTTTTGGAGAGGAGAATTACAAGTAAGGTAATTTTTTCTCAAATGTTTTTTTGAAGAGGAGAATTACTATTGAAAAAAATTTAGAAGAATTTTTTTTTGGAGAGATGAAATGGGGAACAAGAAGGGAAGAAAAAATAAATCTTCAAGAAAAAGGTCACGTAGTACCAAACAAAGAAATCATGAAGCTGCATTGACATATTATTCTAAAACTAAAGAAGGTATGGACCTAGACCTCTAATTTTACATACCCAAATTTTGTGCACCTATGCACTATTTTTCTCTAATTTGATTCATTTTTGTGCATATAGCTCGCAATCAACATGGTCAAGGTGAAGGAGAAGCTCAAATAGGAGGGTCAAGCTAAGTTGAAGAAATGGACATCGAAGAAGGGTCAAGATCACTCCCTACACAAGCTCAAGGAATTGACGTTGGAGAAGGGTAAGGATCATGTTCTCTTACTAGTATGGATGATGTTATAGATCTAGCTAAAAATGTAAAAAGAAATATTAATTATAGAAACTTAGATCATTTACTTATAATGGACGTGTAGAAATTGAGATCATTTGCTAATGTTCAACCTTTAAGTCCTGCTAAGAAGAGGTCAATGAATAAGATAGAAAGAGAAATATTAGCTAAAATTCATAATTTTGAAACACTTGAAGAAGACCAATTGGTTTCAGTTGTACTTATAAGAAAAATGTTGGAAGAGGCATTAAAATTATTAGGTATAGACACAACATCAAAGAAGAGAAAAGTTGTTGACATGCAAAATAATATGATTGAAAATTTTAGGAAAGATTTGAACTAGGTAGGGAAGCGATCTCAAACTAAAGATAAGACCATTACAAGAAGAGTTATGTTGACATCAATTGTAGGTAACACTATGCCCCGAAATAGATAAATATCTTCAGTTTAATCTCGGATTGGTTTTAATTGGAAAAAAATATCATGATATTTTAAGAGGAGAATTATTTTGTATGAGAGCACGTTGGAATGTGATTGAAAAATTATGTGTAGAGCTCCTCATTCTGATAGGATTGATGAGAGAATCAAGAATTTGGTCACATTATTTTGGAATGATAATACTCATCCTTCATCAAGCAATAGATATGTTATCAAACATAGAATTGCAGCTAATCAATATGAACATCATACAAAACATTGTTTGGACACAACACAACATGAAATGTATATTTGATTTTGTACTTCAAATCCTAATATAAAGATTGTGAAAATATTGTTTGAAATATTGAAGCCATATTATGTCAAGAAAAATAAAGTGTTTGAAACTTGTTGTTGTCATTATCATATTGAATTTGATCTCCACTATCAAGTTTTTCAAAAGTTTGTAGAAGACACTTATTGTTTTGAATATGCTCCTCCTACTAGAGGAAGTCAGTTCATCTCATCCATTTTGTGTGACAAAAGAGATGATGTAGCTGGTCAAATAAATTGCATAAAATTAATATGTGAAACATGTGCTGATTTGGCTCCTTTTCCTTTGAAAAATAAAAACATTGATGTAACAAAGATGGTAAATTGCAAGAGTTACAAATATTTAAAGAATGATTTTTTTTTTGGAAAAGAATCCAAAAGGCTAGAATATGTTGAAGAGGAATTAATTGTTTGAGCATTTATGAAAAAATTTAAAGAATTGATTCAACCCTACATTCATCATACTTTTTTAAAAAAGTGGCAAGCACAAAAATTCCAATCACTGAGAGATAATTTCCCACTTGAAACTATTCTATCAGTTGTTGATTTTGCAAAAAACTATTCCTTTGTTAATCAAATGGTGGTTCAATCATAATACTATTTTTCAAAGTAGATTACTATTATGGTACATGTGTGTTATCGACATGCACTTTTAGATTTGAATATTATTAATAGAACATTTAAAGCATGAGTCATGAAGAAGGAATATCATTTTTATATAAGTGATGATAAAGAGCATGACATTCATTATGTAGAACACTATTTTAAGATGTGTTTTACAAATTTTAAAGAAAGAAGCTTAAAATTTTATAAACATAATGTTTGGTCAAATGGATATGCTACACAATTCAAATCATCCAAACCATTTTATACACTATGTAGATATCATCGTAATGAAAACATACCACATATTTGGAGTTTCTTTGAGAGTGGACATGGAAAAGATGAACATGATGGTGTTGGAGCTTACATCAAACATGCTCTATGAAAGTATCAAATGAATTATAAGGGAGTTAGTATAAAAAATACACATGATGTTTTTGAATGGTGTAGAACACATTTCACATCAAACAAGGATGGCACATCATTAGGAATGACTCTAGTGTTACCACATAGATAATTTTGGGAGATAAAAGGTATGAAAGTATTTCTAAATTATGCATGTGTGATAGATATATTTATTCTTGTTTAAATTTTACATTCTTTATTCAAATTTATAAAATGAAATTTATATTATATATGCATGTGTTTAGGTGTGGATAGAAAAACTATGCATGGTTTCAAAAGGATAGAAAGAAACAATCTTTGAATTCAATTATGAGTACAAATTGTCACAATTAGACATTGAACACTAGGGACTACTAATGCTTTTGTTGTCACTAAATTTTTGACAACTATGAGGATTGTATCAGTTAGGAAAGTGGATACATTTATTCTTGTTTAAATTTTACATTCTTTATTCAAATTTATAAAATGAAATTTATATTATATATGCATGTGTTCAGGTGTGGATAGAAAAACTATGCATGGCTTCAAAAGGATAGAAAAGACACAATCTTTGAATTCAAGTATGAGTACAAATTGTTGCAATTAGACATTGAACACTAGGTTCTACTAATGCTTTTGTTGTCATTAAATTTTTGATGACTATGAGGATTGTATCAGTTAGGAATGTGGATATGTAGGTGCCTAGAATCTGGTGCCACTAGTTGATACTAATACGTTTTATAGAGATGAGGATGAAAAGTTTGATGATGTTCCTTTGATTTCTACTGATTACAATCATATTTCAGGATTGGTCAAAATTGCTAAGTATAATAAATTAAGTTTCACATTATATGGCATTGAGTTGCATGTATATATTGAACTAAATCAATTTGAGGATATCATATGTATATAAATTTGTTGTGCAGGAGATGTCTTTGCAGTGATTGTTGACCCTAGAAATGTAGGAGTTAGTTACTATTTATTGTGATGTATTACAGAGATGATGAAGTTAATTGATTCTAAATAAAGTGATGGAATTTTGTTCCCCATAGGTTTTCATTCTTTATATGTCAATATATTTTTCATTTTTTAAATATAAAATTTTAAATTTTTAACAAATTATTAATTTAAATTGTTTTATTTCAATTTATATTGTTAAAATGTGTGACCTACATTATTTTTCATTTTTTAAATATAAAATTTTAAATTTCTAATAAATTATTAATTTGAATTGTTTTATTTAAATTTATATTGTTAAAATGTGTGACCTATAGGTTCAGTTGTTTTAGAGGGAACATGTTTAAAGAAAAAAAAAAAAAGTAATTCAACACGGTATTCACTTTGTTGATTACCAACTAGACAATAAGGTGTTTCAATATAGTCACCTAGTAGTTGTCACCTCCCTTTGTCTCCATCTAGTTAAATCTCAACATGGACATCATAAGTGGAGACTAGATAGTGAGGATCATGAGAGAATATTACATGTTATCCATGAGAGGTCTGAACCACTTGAGTTGGTCTAAAAATTAAATTACATACATATTTCATGTCTTAGGACCTACTTGATTTCTCTAGATTAAATTGACTTTTCTTTGTTGATATATTGAAACATATGATGGATTATATTTTGTTTATTTATGAATAAGACTTTGATTATATACTTTGAAACAGTTCAATGCTTTTATATGTGTTTTGATGGTTCAATGGTTTTAATATATAGTTATGTATACTTTTATATCTGCTTTTATACATATGGTTTTATATGTACATTCTTATGTATGTTTTCATTGTTCAATGATTTTTATATGTAGTTATATAAATGTTTTTATGTTTGTTAAAGTGAATGTGCTAAATGGATGATATTACTTAGAAACTACTTATGGTTCATTAATTACATATTAACTTTTTATTTTTTTTATGATGGTTCAATTATATTAATTAATAGTTAAAGATCCCCTTAAGACATCTCATTAAGACATTAGTTAGGTTACTAATGACATTAGTTAGATTACTTATGACATGTTAGTTATAGATTACTTATATTACTTATGGTCCATTAGTTATATATTAGTGTTATTTTTTATGATATTAAAATTAGATTACTTATTAGTTAAAGATCCCCTTAAGACCTTCCCTTAAGACATTAGTTAGGTCACTAATGACATTAGTTAGATTCTTATGACATGTTAATTCTAGATTATTTAGATTACTTATGGTCCATTAGTTACATATTAGTGTTATTTTTTATAACCATCTATTAAATCAAATCAAATAATGTAACCGTCGAACCATAATAAATGATGATATCATATAACCATCTACTAAATTGAACCATATGACCATGTATCAAATCATATAACCATCTTACCATAATCAAATCAAATCATGTAACTGTATAACCATAATCAAATCAAATCAAATCATGTAACCTTATAACCATAACATATAAATTATGTCAACCATTTACAAATAAATCATCTATGCACATGTCCATAACATATAAATGCATAGGGTTAAGATTAATTTCCCTTTTTACTTGCTGAGTTCTCTGAATGTCTCCCTCCTCCACTGGCAAAGGGATCCAGAGGGTGATCATGCTTGCCATGAAGGGCTAATGGTCCTCATATTTGAGGTGTTGAAATCAAAGAAAGTGGAAAGAACCCAGCTTAACAAGAAAGCCCTGGAGGACGATGACACTGATGGGAAAGACTCTAAGGAGCCTTTTATGGAGGAAACAGAAGATGAAGAGGAGGATTCTGAGGATTACCTGTTACCCAAAATTTTCTTATGCATACAAATTTGGCTAAAATCTATCCTAGGGTCTGTATTTTTATCCTCCCAAGCACTCTACAAAATTTTGTGGCTTTATCTATTTCTCCTTGATCTCTGCAACTATTTCTAGGTCTCTAGTGTGTGTGTGAAAATTGTACCTGATCTGTAGACACAACACTTCAGTAAAACATTAGAGGTTAGCTATAATCGAAATCGTGCAAAATTGAAATCTAATTTAACCAAGTGATTTACTGCCTTCTAGTAGGTGCGAGATTAATGTTCTTAGATTGTTATCGAGATCAGTGACCTAGATGACACCTAAATGAAAGATTTGAATGCAATTGATCTAGATCTGAATTGAATGCAATTAATCTATATTTTTGAATTTTCTATGCAATAAGAATGATAAAAACTGATGTGAATCTATGCTAATATGGAAATTGATATGCTAAAATGATCTAACAATGATATGAAAAATAATCTAAATAAATGTAAAAAAACAAAACAAATTGATCTCACAATAGCCTTGATTCGCAATAAGCTTTGATTCTCCCAAATTCCAATTCTTTAAAATAGTTGTGCAATTCGTAGATGACTTTGGTAAAGTAAGCTTGCAAAATTATGAGATGATTGGATGCAAATTTAAGAGATGATTGAGAGATGATTTGAAGCCTTAATTTATAGAAATCTAGGACTTTGGAGGTTGTGAAAGAAAGCCATAAATCACTCAAATAACTCAGGTTGATTTTTGAGTTATTTTTAAATAACAGATAATTAAGTCACAAAAATATGCAAAAGCTAAGTTTTAACTCAAAATAGAGTTTAGCTTTAATTAATAATTGATAGTTGTCTGCTTTTATGATTGTGCATGTTTTATTTATGAATTAATTTAATAATAAAGTGATTTATTTCCAACTTAACTGCTTTTAAAAATAAAACAATTGATTTATGGGTTAATCAATTATTTAATCAAACTTTTATTAAAAACTATATTATTAAATAATGACAACTTGCTTTAATTAATTAAATTAGAATTTAATCAATTATTCATATGATATTAGATTTATTGTCAAAATTAAATAATACAATTAATAATAGATAGAATTAAATTTAATCACACAATTAAGTGGAAAATATTAAATCTAATTAATTAAATATGAAAATATTCAATTAATCAAACTTTAGGATAAATGTGATTTATTGCCAAATAATTATAAAATTAAAGATAATTTAATGATTAGGAATATTACTGGGAATATTCCCGATGCAGAATTTTAAGATAATCATCTAGGATTCGATGATGTTCAGATGTGCCTTAGATTAGGACTTTGATGTCGATTTCATTTGATTTGATGATGTAGGAGATTAATGAACTTATAGCCCATTTTTGGGGTATTACATTTTGCCCCTCTTTGAATTACTGTGTGAAGCGCAGTGGTTCAAAGATAGTCTGTGTTTGATAAAGATATGAAACTGATGTTTGAAATTGATAATTGATATGCGACAGAAGCTGATTGATATTGAATTGATATGGAGATAATAGGTCCTGAATGACCAAAGATAATGTTCACTATAACAGTAAATGAACCTATGATTGCGAAAAAGTGTCAAAACGCCTGATTCCAAACCTTAGGATTGAAAAGAAGTGAGTGACCCGTTCTAGACTTGATTATCTTAGCAGAACTAGCAGGTATCACATGCAAACCCTTCAGTTGTCGAAGAACCAAGGAAAGAACACTATGATCTGATGGTTGCAAAAACTGATACAGTTTACAAGATTAGGAGAATACCAGATTGATATGGATCTTGATGAATCTGATATGCCCCAAGTGATGATAGATTTGCCTCGAGTGATGAGGACTTTTTTGATGAATCAGTAACTAGACGTGATTGTTTGTCTTGATCGCTGATGAAAGATATTGATAGAAATAAAGATATGATTTGAAATTTGATTACAGACTTTGAATGATATGCAATACCATGCCTCCTTCGGGATTAAAATTGAAATCTGACAAGAAAAGTCAGCGTTGAGAGTTGAGAAGCATGTGAATCGATTGGAAAAGTGGTTATACACATTCATGAATGCATTCTGCATCGTTGGAAGGTCCCAAAAGACCAAGTTTGACCAGGTTAAACCATGAGTTGACCATAGTTGACCAAGTTGAAATTTTGATAGTTTGATGTTAGATAATAAGTTAAGTTGAATACTGGATTTCTATGATGATTGAAGGTCGATTATGCAAGTAGTTAATAATATGAATGATCTCCGATTTGAATTTTGATCCCGAAAAAGGATTCTACTTGCTGCTTCATTGGAGGAACCTTTGTGTGAGATTCAGCTCTTGTTAGATTTGAAGAATTGATATGAAGAATTGTTTAAGCTTTGAAGTTCGTTTAGTCATTGTGAGATCATGCAAACATGCAAAATGCAAAGAGACATGGAAAATGAAATGCAACCTAAGACCTAGGACCTACTCACTGATCATATGTCGATTTGTTATCATCATTGAACTTTTTGGTAACCAAATAAATCAATACAATACCCACTAGCTATGAAACTATAGACATATGAATATTGATTTGTATGCGCAAGAATCAATACAACACCCACTGGTCAACAACCATGGATATATGAATATTGATTTTATTTTCAGAATGTCGGATTAGATATAAGTACCAAGGCATAAACGCCAGGATGACCTGAATATGATGTCCATTTTGATATAGCAATTTGTATAAGCATCAAAACATAAACGTCGTGATGACCTGAATACTCCTTGCATGACAAACACATCAAACAGCTAAGAGATCATTCTAAATCCCATGTGAATTACCCGTAGTGACCCTTTATCGTTCACATCCTTAGGTAAGATTGTGTTTCACAGTAGGAGAAAGAACTCACTCAAAAAGACAATAGTTAGATCAAACTTCCTTGAATTGTCTGGGTATCAATGGTCAAGGTATGCATGGCCATCCAATTTGAGATAGAGGCTCTTATAGTCAGACACCATTTCAATCCAGAATTTCCAAAGTTGTTAGATTTTCACATACAAGCAGAAAACAAAGAAAAGATTATGCCCCCAGTCATCACTCTCTAAATCCTATAAAGGACATCATTGAAGAGCTCGAAGGGACACAATATGCAAAAATCTCAATGCAAATCAGTAAGCATACAAGGAGATAAAAGCATGAAGCACAGATTGTTTTCAGTTTGTTGTTTGATTGCGTTGTTGTAGATGCAAAATCCTTTCTGGAGACAAGACTGACTAACTAACTCACATGAAGCTTCAAAGGACTCTGCCTAGATATGATACGTCTCAGATACATGGGAGACCATAGGATATGACATCGATTGCCCCCAAGTGTTAAACATTGATAGGATACAGACGCTTGAGCTGATTGGTGTACAAACTGACTTATTGAAAACTGGAAATGCAGAAACAAACCGGGAGATATGTGCAAACTAAAGCAAGACTGAAAGCTGGGAAAGACCAAGATTGTGCTGATAGATGGAGTGTTTTGAACAAGTGGTGCCTATTTGCCAGGTTTTCACCATCTTGGCAGAGATTTTGTTTTTTCTACCAAGGTGCCTGTTTCCAGGTTTTCACCAAGGCACTTTTTCTTTTTCTTTTTTTTTCAATTTTTTTGTATTTTTGATTTTTTTTTTATTTTTTTGTGAATCATCAAGGCATCTATTGCTAGGTTTTTACCAAGATGTTCATTTTTTTAGGACTTTTTTAGATTTTTAAGATTTTTTTCAGGACATTTTACCATAGACTGAATGTCTTAGGTGTAGAATTTCTTCAGATGGAGAACGTTGATTGGTTCTCAGAGCTATTCTCCTTCAGTCGTTGAGAGTTGATAGGCACTAGAGCCAAAAGTAGCAATGATTACAAAGGGACCCAGCCAATTGGGTTCAAACTTCCCCTTGCGTTCTCGATGTGATTGATTTTTAGGATTTTCTCTCAAGGCTAGATCACCAACCTGAAATTCTCTGTGTTTGACTTTCTTGTTGTAGCCTCTAGACATTCTCTTCTGATATACTTTGAGATGATCATACGTTGCTTGTTTGCGCTCATCTAGTAGTTCAAGTTCTTGCAACCTAGACACTCTGTAGTCATCATCAGTCACTAGACCATGCATTATGATTCTTAGTGATGGGATTTCAACCTCAAAATAGGCAGTACTGCTTCAGACCCATAAACAAAATAGAAAGGTGTAGCCCTAGTAGGTGTTCTGATACTTGTTTTGATACTTGTTCTGATACTGGTTCTGACACTTGTTCTGATACTGATTCTGACACTTGTTTTGATACTGATTCTGATACTTGGTATACTTGATAGCATCTTTTTCCATTGCAAACTCCTAAGCAAGATCATATTGTGCAGTCCCAATGTCTAGCAAGGTGGAGAACAAGAGGGATTGGCAAGCTGGTGGATGAGATGGAAGACAAGAGAATGAAGGAGAATGAAGGGAAGAAATCCTCAAGAATACCCAAGCTAGGGAAAAATTGTCATGTAAAGCGTAGTTGGACAAGCAATGAAAGGCCAGCATAGGATAAGTCACAAAAGCGTAATGCCAAAGAAGGACGGGATGTAGTCCAAAGGAGTAGACATGTCAAGAGGCTTCATAGCACTGTGTTTTACTCTCTTTCTTTTTTTTTTATTATATTAGGACCAAAGGGGAAATGATAGTGAAAGACTAGAATGAATGGAGGAAAATAAATATGAAGGCTAAACAGGAAGGGAATGAAAGCAAGATCATCATCAGAAAACTCACAAAATAGTCAAATATCCGTGTATAGATCAACATTGTCAAGATCAAAGAGAGAAGATGGAATGGATGAAATATGTAGAAGAACTACGCATGATGCCTGATTGCCAGGTTTTCATCACGGTACTTATCCAAGGTGCCACAAGGGAGTGGTTTTCACCATAGGATGAATTTATTTCTCTTTACTTTTTCTACCAAGGCGCCTGTTTCCAGATTTTCACCGAGGCACATTTTCAATTTTATTTCATTTTTTTTAAATTTCTTTTTTAGAAGAAGGCAAGCTTTTAGATAATGCTCCTTGAAAGGATAAACCATGATATACCAAGGATTCAAATGATATACTCAAAGATGGTGATAGGGAAAGGGAGATAGAAGAGAAAAATGGAGGATAAGGTTTTATGTAAAGCGAGTGAGGTTGGAAGATAGGAGGAATAGGAAAATGAGGAAAAATGATAGAAGGTAGAAGGATAATGCATGGAAGGATTGTAAAAGGGTAGGTGGAAAGGAAGGCAAGCTCAACATCAACATATACCTTGAAGGGTGGTGAGAGGATGGAGGAATCATGAATGAAGGAATATGGTGAATGGATAGAAGAGGTTGTGGTTTAGGCGCATGGAATGGAGGAATGCTTTTGGAAGAAGATGAAGTGGAAGTCTTTGGAAGCTTGAATGTCAACTTCACTTGTTGCTCAACACAAGACTCTTTCAAGAGAGACTTTGGAATCCATATAGCCGTAGGCTTTTCATTTCTTTTTGGTAATTTGGAGAGAATATCTTCAATTATGAATTTTGGAACCCATACTTGTCTTGTAGTTTTTTTCTTAGATATCTCTTTGGACTTTATGCTTCCATGTCTATTAGACGAGACATGGTGATCTTTTTTTGATGGATTCTTGTATTGCTTCTTTTTATTGTATTGAACATTCAAGTTAATTCCAAAGAACTTGGGACTTGTGGAAGAAGAAGGAGGATATGACTGGTTTAGATGGGTGTGTGGATGAAAAGGATTCAAGGGTATGCATCTATGTTGATCTTGAGGAAAGATAGGAGATGGAGGGACGTGGGGACCCAAGATGGATGGTGAATTAGGAGAGTTAGGAGGGGAAAGTGAAGGGACATAAGGACCCAAGATGGAAGGCAGACGTGAAGCCCTTAGTAGTGGTGGAGGAGGTCCAAGGATGGAAGTGGAAGATGCAAAAGGATAATTAACAAGTTCATCAACATCTATATGACAACCAAGGAAATCAACATCTTTAGAGTGAGCATTATGATTTTCAATAGAATCATGGATATCTTGAATATGAGCACCTTCTTTGATAGGATTGTTCAAAACTTCCAAAGACTTAGGAAGAGTAGAAAGTGGAAATGAACATGAAGTGGTAGAATAAGAAGATGGAAGACTTTGATCTTGACAAGAATCTTTGGATAGCACAAGCGCATAATTTTTCTCTTGATTTTCAATAGGCTTAACATTGGAAGTAACAACACCATTTTTACCAACTTTAATAGAAGTATCATCTTTGGAAAGCGCAAGTGTAGTAAGGTTATTTTGATTGTCAATAATCTCAACGGTGTAAGTAGTAGCTTGATCTTGCTTAGGAGAAGACTTAAGACATGGTGGAATGCATGAAAAAGGTCTATAGGATCAAAAGAACCCTGAGGTAGATAAGAGACATCGGAAAAAGGAGTGGATGACATGGAGGGTTCTTGATCTTGATCTTTCTTTATGTTCTTTTCTTCATCATTTTTAGAGTCCTCTTGACATGGAGCCACTTCTAAGGACAAGGAAGCATGTTGGGATTGTATGGATGACTTTGGAAGAGATGGTGGAGGACTAGCTGAAGTAGGGATTATAGCATATGAAGGATTAGGCTCTTTAGGTTTATCATTATTGAAAGTATTTGCAGCCAGGTGAAGGTTAGCTTGAGTTTCTTTAAGAGGTAGCCCTGGAGGATAACTATAGGGAACCACATGAAAAGTATCAGAGCTTGTGTCGGATGAAGGTTCTGTGAAAGATTTGGAAGACTCAGAAGCTTTAGGAAATGTATGGGTATTGGAGGAAGTAGGGGATGGAAGGGAACCATCACAAGACAAAGGTCCAACATTAACATGATCTTGCTTGAGAGTGTAATCTTTATTTTTAGCCTGAGAGTTCTTAGAGGAGAGATCCTTATAGTATTGACGTTTCAAGCTAGCACGATGCATTTTATAGTCCTCAGCAGTAGTAGATGGATCATAATCAAGGTATTGTCCACAAAGGCCATCAAAGTCTCTTTCAAAATCAGAATCATATGGATCACCATCACGATCTATCCAATGTGACAGCCCATTTGTAGCAAGCAGGAACAAACGACGAGGAGGATTCTTAGGAACAAAGGTGTCATAGGTATCATTACATTGTCTATCATCATAGTCATCATAGTCTCCAAAGCTAGATGTGTCACTCTTTGTGGAAGAGGTATCATAAGGGTTGTCACGTTGCTCAAATTCTATCTGGGGGCATGGTGACATGTACAAGTCTTTATCAAATGGAAAAGAGTATAGAGATTTTATGGAGAACTCTTTAGGTTTCTTTTCTTTCTCAAGTTTGTCAAGCTAGACTTGCATAGCTTGCAACTGCTTCATCATAGCGGTGATTAGAGCTTCTTCCTCTTGTGTACTGATTCTTTGAGACATGTGTACTGATTCTCAATGGCTATTGCTCTGTTCTTGACACAATGATTTGTTCAACAGATTTTGGAAATAGGCTGAAAAAGCTAAATATCTGGCAATTTTGACAATTTTCTGACAACTTTCAAAAATTTCCCAAATGACACTCTAAAAAACTCATACGACAGTGGGTAGGCTATGAAATGACAGTTGACAATATCATACGACAGTTGCAAGATTTTGACTTTGAAGATTTGTTGGCATGAAAACTCGTACGACACTGGGTTTGCTATCATACGACAGATGGGTTGCAATGAAACGACACTTGATGGAAACTCATATGAATTTCTAACCTTCTGAGATGACTTTTGACTCGAGAAAAGAATTTGACTTCAGATTTTGCAAATTTTGAGTTTTCAGATTTGAATTGTTTGCAAATTTCAATGTCTAGATTTGAAGATTGTAACAGATTTGTCCATTTTCAGTAACTAGATAGATAAACAAGCACGCAAAATAGCAAGCAAGTGATTTCAAGCATGTCTGAAAATAATGAACAAGGGTAAAGGCAACCTTGTGCATGAACAATCAAGTGACCAAATTGTGCTAATCCCTGAGAGTACGAATTGTGTATGTTCTGAAAAGTTTTGCAATAACACACATATACTTGAAAGTGAAAAATTGGCCTCTCTAGGGTTTTAAGTAATGGTTTGACTCTGCAACTTTTATGATCCAAAGGGGTGAACTCCAATCTCGGCGCACCAGGGTTTTGACACAGTCTGAGAACTTAATCTTCAAGAGCTGCTAGGGAGATCTGACAACCCAACAATGAACCATACCTATGGAGATTTCTTCCACAAGGACATTTATATAGCGGCTGTCACTACCACGTCTGAAATGGCTATGACCGCTTGAGGTTCCTTCAACGTAGTTTTCCCTGTGAAGGGATTGTCTGCTATGGTTAACCCTCTCTAAAGGTGACTCACAGATTTATACCACAAGGGGACTTGGCTCCAGATTCAAGGTTTTGATGCCTCTTCACTTTTAACCCAAACAAAGCAAGTAGATTAATCCGACACGCTAAAAAAAAGTTTTGCTTCACCAAGGTCTATGATACCAACTCCACGTGATCTATCAACCTCTCCGGGGAGAGAATGTATCAATCAATAAGAGAATACACACTAACCAATTTTGATTCACCAAAGCTCGTGATGTCAACCCCATGTGATCTATCAACCTCTCCTGGGAGAGAATGTATCGATCAATAAGAGAAGACACACTAACCAAGTTGAATGTGAAATGCACTAAGTATCCTCCCTACCTACAAGGATTCTATCGTCAAGAAGTATTTCGCTAGGAATCCAATCTCTCAAGAATCACAAATAGTGTTCATAGGGCCTAATTACTATGTGAGCACAGATGTATGTTTCCAAAAGCAAATCTACCAAAAGTACCCAAAAAGCAGAAAGAGGAACACTTAACGCTTAAAGAGAATATGAGATGAGTCCATAAGGTGGAACACTTAACACCTCACACAAGCTGAAAATGAGTCCCCAACTTAGAAAACAAGTGAGTTCCTAAAAGCACAAAAGGGTTGCCAAGTGGAACACTTAACGCTTCTGTCCTGTTGACCCCTCCCCTTTATGGTGCTGAGATTGCAACCACGGGGTGAAAATGAGGGGCTGACAAATTAGCGAGTCCAATAACCCAAGATAGCAATCAAGATCAATCACAAATATCTAAGACTACTTAATGAATCCTTAAGGGGTCACAACCTAGTATCAATTATGCAAATGTGTAGAAATAGATAAAAGCATGAAAAGACGCACACAAGCCAGACACATAAGAGATTTATTTTAAGCCCAAATTGAAATATTATTAGCTTGAGAAGAATACCTTAGGTCCAACGCTCTGCAATCCAGAATTTAGCACACGTCTGAAAGTACAAAATCAAAACAAATCAACAACAAACTGTAAGTGTTAGAAATCAATAATCTGAAAGTACAAATCTATAAATTATGTGTCTCTGTAGAAAAATCTTGCACGAGGTAGGATGCAGTCCCGCGCGAGGAAACACTATTTCACGTGACAAAGGATGAAATCTCGCGTGAGTCAGGATGCGGTCCCGCGCGAGGAAACACTATTTCGTGCGACAAAGGATGAAATCTCGCATGACTCAGGATGCGGTCCCACGTGAGGAAGTACAGTCTCGCGTGAGAAATTGATTTTTCGTGCACAAAAAAATAATGATACCAGTGAATAGTCCTACAGAGTATACCGGGACCCTTGAAACCCTTATCCTCAAAAGATAGAAAATTGATAGAAATGAAGGGAAACCTGTTTCAAGGCCCCACGGTGGGCGCCAGAAATGTGTGTGAAAATTGTACCTGATCTATAGACACAACACTTCAGTAAAACATTAGAGGTTAGCTATAATCAAAATCGTGTAAAATTGAAATCTAATTTAACCAAGCGATTTACTGCCTTCTAGTAGGTGTGAGATTAATGTTCTCAGATTGTTATTGAGATTAGTGACCTAGACGACACCTAAATGAAGGATTTGAATGCAATTGATCTAGATATGAATTGAATGCAATTAATCTATATTTTTGAATTTTCTATGCAATAAGAATGATAAAAAATGATACGAATCTATGCTAATATGGAAATTGATATGCTAAAATGATCTAACAATAATATGAAAAAGAATCTAAATGAATGTAAAAAAAAAAACAAATTGATCTCACAATAGCCTTGATTCACAATAAGCTTTGATTCTCCCAAATTCCAATTCTTCAAAATAGTTGTGCAATTCGTAGATGACTTTGGCAAAGTAAGCTTGCAAAATTATGAGATGCTTGGATGCGAATTTGAGAGATGATTGAGAGATGAGCTGAAGCCTTAATATTTAGAAATCTAGGGCTTTGGAGGTTGTGAAAGAAAGCCATAAATCACTCAAATAACTCAGGTTGATTTTTAAGTTATTTTTAAATAACAGATAATTAAGTCACAAAAATATGCAAAAGCTAAGTTTTAACTCAAAATAGAGTTTAGCTTTAATTGATAATTGATAGTTGTCTGCTTTTATGATTGTGCATGTTTTATTTATGAATTAATTTAATAATAAAGTGATTCATTTCCAACTTAACTGCTTTTAAAAATAAAACAATTGATTTATGGGTTAATCAATTATTTAATCAAACTTTTATTAAAAACTATATTATTAAATAATGACAACTTGCTTTAATTAATTAAATAAGAATTTAATCAATTATTCATATGATATTAGATTTATTGTCAAAATTAAATAATACAATTAATAATAGATAGAATTAAATTTAATCACACAATTAAGTGGCAAATATTAAATCTAATTAATTAAATATGAAAATATTCAATTAATCAAACTTTAGGATAAATGTGATTTATTGCCAAATAATTATAAAATTAAAGATAATTATGATGATTAGGAATATTACTAGGAATATTCCCCGATGCAAAATTTTAAGATAATCAATTAGGATTCGATGATGTTCAGATGTGCCTTAGATTAGGACTTTGATGTCGATTTCGTTTGATTTGATGATGTAGGAGATTAATGAACTTATAGCCCATTTTTGGGGTATTACATCTAGCTAGGTGCAAAACCCTTAAAATATTCATAAAACTAGCCGTTGTGTTAGAAAACCCTAGCCTTCATTATATTTTTGTGTTACTTTATCAGCAACTTAAGTGTCTTCAAAACCCATGTGCGTAATATTTCCTTTCGGTCGCCAGTTTTCTAAGTTCTTTGGTGGTTACCTTTTTCTCTCGGCGAACTGGCGACTAGAGTGTTTCTCTTGGTCATGAGATAAAATGGAAGTGCCCTAAAGTATTCAGCAACTCCGTGGATTGCCTTTTAGTTGGGCATTCACTAACTGAACCCTAGGTTGGACTTTAAACTCAACGATTCTGCAAAATGCCTTGTTCATGTATTCTTCAGACTTAACTGAGGTTAAGATTTCTATTTAGCGACTGAGCAAGTTTCCTTTGGTCACATGTTTGCTAGAACCTTCGGGGTTAAGATTTTTAGTGGGGTCCCTGTCAGGAAGATTCGACGGTTGTCGTGAAGTCGCAAGGGGTTCTTCTGACACATGCAATCTTGCGATGGCCGTCAATCTTCACTTTTGTTCAGTGCTTCAAGCTTTTGTGGGTCCGCTGCCACGGTGTCCTATGTAGAGGTATTTCATTGGTCGAAAGGAGATCACTTGTAATTTGTCAGTTGGCTTGGTTGTCAGTCCTCTTTTGATCTAACGGTTGGAGTGTTTTCTCATGAAATGTGTTAGAGGTATGCGATTATAAGATAACCGTTGATTCTCCTTGGTGACATAACTCTTCATTCAGGAAAATCCACTACTATGTGTACACAAATAGTAGCTTCTCATTGGTCCACATGGTAATGATTCAGGAATGTGTCAGTGGACCAGGTTTCCAACATTTCAGAAGGCTCTGACATTTGCAAAGGATCTAACAGTTGTTGGATGATCACGAGGATTTATGTCAGAGCATCCAATCATGCAATGACCATTGGTCTTACTTTATCTTTAGGCTCTGTCAGGTGGGTCATCTCTTCTGATGTGCTTGAATTTGGTTGGTCCGCGTGGTGATGATTGGATTTTATGGTGGGTCCATTTGTTAGAGGGTCCCAGTCTAATGAAAATATATGGCTGGCGCATGATCTGGAGGAATATTCAGGGGCCATGAGATCATGTGCCCGCCATTGGATTAGAATCTTGTTTGTAGTGGGACCGTGTCAAAACTTGCCGAGGTGTATGCCTATAGAGCAATCAAGGGCAAATGAAAGAATGACATGTGGCAGTTCTAGGCCCAGGGTTAAGAGCATTCTGTGAATCAGCGACTGAAGGTTATTTTCTTGTTCCCCAGAGTTAATCGGGGTCAAATAAAAGTTTAAAAGACTCTGAGACTAAAGGGAAATTGGACCCGAGGTAGACTTAAGGTTAAGTTTTGCAGTCAAGTGCCGAGCCCAGGTAAAAGGGAGGATCTGACGGTCATGTTTTAAAGTAAGATTAATTTTTGAATGCTGACCGTCGATAAGGAATTTTAGCACCACCTGTGACCATTTTATCATTTTTTTAAAATTCAAATATCTCAAAATATCAGATTTCAACAGTTATGGTGAGACTGAGTTGCAGGTAGGTAGATGGATCATGGTGGCTAGATTTTTTACAGGCGTAAACATGAAATGGACATGCAAACATAGATATCTGATCAGTTGGGATATTTCCATGTGCATTTATGGCTGAATTGGACAGGTTTAGGGTTTGATTATTATATGAAAAATTATGTAAACCCTAATTAGATTTTTTGCTCCTTCCTGTAGGAGATGTATATATTATTTTTTGAGAGCTTTAGAGAGTAGAGTTCACATTTTGTAAAGAAGAAAGTCTCTTTCTTAGAAGGCCATCTGGACATTTTTTTTCTCCTCTAGTTTTCTACATTCTGTAACCTCCCATTGATAATTCAACTATTGAAGGTGCTTTGTGACATTCTTCATGTCCCTATGCCTTCCTGTGTGAGTTATTTCTTAATGAATTCAGTATTCACATGCTTCTCAGTGATATCTTAGGATTCTTGATCCCTCTTTCTTTCTGCAATTTTGTGTATCATTATGGATAATTTGATGTGAGTGCTTTCATGGGTATACTTCAACCCCTTAAATATCTTATCTCATTCCTATACCTAGTTGCAGAGGTGAATGTTTGTTTGCAGGTCATAGATTATTTGTCTAATTCCAAGGGGTGTTATTGTTTGTGAAAGAATCTCTCTTTCCCTGAATAACTCTTTTTATCTATAGACCCTTATATGAAACTTACTTATGCAAACTTATTCAGTGAGTTGTGATCACCTAGGCCTAAGTCTATTAATTGATTTCATCTTTTATACTGTAATTCATACCATATATTTGGTGTATCACCTAGTAGGATAGTTTGCTTTCAGTCATTTCCCTTTCAAGCATTCCTTCTATCCCTTTCTCTCAAAAGATTTACTTTTCTATCAAGAAGCAAATTAAGGTGATTATCCAAGAGGAACCAGCCTAGAGCCTGGAGGTCTCATCTTAGTTAGCATAGCTCCCACAACCTGGAGATGATTCCCATGTTATACTAGGTTATCAAGACTACGAGAGCTTGAGACAAAGGTGCAAACTTAGTGTATAACAATTCTGGCACGCCCAGTGGGATAGTAAAAGAATCAGAAATTCATGTTTTGTTATGCTATATCTAATATACATATTGCATACTATAGACTTTTAGAAGTTGTTCTATCAAGTATATCTGGCGGCTCCATTGGTGGAAGGATTCAAGACAACCTTGTTCATGGTTTATGAGAAAGGTTGAGACTAGGAGCTCTAAGCCTTTTGAATTTTTAGAGTTTCCCTCAAAAAGAAGTGGGAAGGGCAGAACAACTCAAAGAACATCCCCTGTAAGGAGAGTTCAATCAACACCACCAGATACCTCAGAAAGGAGACCTTTTCCCTTTCATTCCAAAGGAAGAGGCAGATCTCTAACTAGAGATCTAGAGGAGGATTCAAACCCAATAGCAAATATAGCCCATATAGTTGTTAATCTTCAGATTCCAACTCCTGCAATGGCTAGGCAGTTTGCCTTTGCACCTTTCAATCAAGGAAGCCCATTGACCTTTGCAGTGCATAATGATGTGCCCTTGGTGGCACTAAAAAGTCTACCTAATTTTATAGGTGAAGGATAGACAATAGCCTTTGAGCACATAAGAGATGTGACCACCATCTATAGCATACACAACATAACTCAAGAGGATGTGGCCACAAAATTATTAGCAGCCTCTTTAAAAGGTAAGGCTCTTGAATGGTTTAGAACTCTAACTGTTGGTTCCATAAATTCATGGGATGGATTAGGGGATGCATTGAGTAAGCATTTTTAGGACAAATCAGATAACTTGTCTCTAGTTGAGCAATTAACAACCATAAACAGAGACCCTCAAGAGAAAATGACATATTACAATAGTAGATTCCTTAAGACATGGAATAGAATTCTAGTCTTAGTAAGGCTATCATCTGACCATGCTTTCCTATATTACTTGTAAAGTTTAAATGGTCAAATTTCTATCATGATCTAGTCTATGGGTGGTACTTCCCTACCCCAAGCTTTTGACATAGCTGTCAGGACTAAAAATTGTTTAATCCAAGCAGGCATGATTGCTAGAAGGCCACCAATGCCCATCTTTCCTAGCCTTCAACCTATTGCACCTACACAAGTACCCCCATTTACCCCTATTCCCACCATATTAGCACCTCAGGCTAGTACTAGTGGTCAAGAGCTAACAACCAATTTCTCTCAAGAGTTACAAGAGATAAAGAACAATCAAGAAAGCAGTAAGCAAGAAATGAAAAACTTGTTGCAGACCTTGACTAAAGAGGTCACAAATCTAAAGAAGCAAGGTCAAGGAATTAGATCACCTTTTCAGCCACAAGGCCAAGGTCCTAATCAGCAATATCAAAATCAGGGACAGCGTTATCAACAAGATAGGCCACCATACCAAGGAGGCTATCAAGGACAAAGACAAATCTTCAATCAGAGACCATTCCAACCATATAATCCTGCACCTCTCAATTCTGCAAATCCAGTGAGGGATATGGTTCCTAGCCAAAATAATATGGCTATGGACAATGAATGGTGTTTTCCTTGTAATCAACCTCACAATCAGGCTACATGTTCAAATGGATGGATGAACCAAGCTTTAATGGTTCAAAATGCCTCACAAGCTCAATCAGAGGCTTCATCCAATGGATCAGTCCTTCAACAAGAACCACAAGAAAATGAGACTGCTCTTTTCAATTGGGAGCAACCAGACTTCAATCAAGTCAATGATGAAGTTTCTTTTGTTGCCTATACAAGAGAAAAAAGAAGAGCTCAAGACATGGAGAGGGAAGATTCCAATGCCAAAAACACTACATCTACAGAGCCACTATAGCAAGCTACTCCCATCACACCTAAGGAGACTCCTGCCATCACAAGTAAAGAAGGCCAACATTCTAAAGAGGTGGAGCCCATCATGGTGAAAGAACAATAGAAAGTACACACTGTGACACTTTTTAATATTGTAGACAACATGAAGAAGGTGAATGTCACCATGTCTATGTGAGACTCTTTGGCTCTTCCAGGATAGCCTGAAATTTTGAAGAAGGCCATGACAGAAGTGGCAACTCCTCAACCTACAAAAGAAGCTGCAAAGCCAGTGTTGGTTAACACTAATCAAGAGAAGGAGGCTCCAAGTAGAAACTCCAAGGCCAATGTCATTCAAGGTAGGAATTCAAAACCACCTCCCTTTTATGTATCTTTAATCATTGGAAAATCTTTAGTGCATAATTGTATGGTAGATAGTGGGGCTACTAGCACTGTAATGCCCAAGAAAGTAGCTAACCAATTAGAACTGAAATATGAGCCCTTCCAAAAGAAGGTTACCCAACTTGATGGATCCTCAGTCAGTACTATAGGTGTGGCCAAGGATACCAGTTTAATCCTACATGCTAGTCCTAATTTTTCAATCCTCCTTGATATATATATCATAGATCTCCTTGCATTGTTTGCTATATGTCTTTCAAGGGAGTTTACAACCAAGATAGGAGGCTATCTATCTTCTAATTGGTCTCACATGTTATTTCATACAAGGTATGGGACCAAGGTCACCATTAAATCAGAACCATTAGCAGCACACCATATAGAACCATATGTGTCCAATGCCATCAATGTAAACTACCCCATATTTGATGACACTGACTTCCAAACCATTAGTGAAGCAAGCACAAAGATAGAAAGTATCCCTGATATTCTTCTAGATGAAAGAGCTTTAGAGGCCCAAGAACATCTTATTTGGGATTTTGGTTTGGGAAGTTATTTGATACAAGAGAGTGGAGTCATATAACCAAGCCTTCTCAAAGGAGACATTGATTCAGAAGATTAGAATAATCAGATTTGGGAACTATTTTTTGATGGAGCCAAAAGTAGACATGGTTCCGGTGGTGGTACTATGCTAGTGTCACCAAAAGGAGAGAGGTATTACACTACCTTTAGATTCAGTTTCTCCTACACTAGCAACACTGTAGAGTATGAAAGCCTTGTGAATGGTCTAGAGTGGGCTAGAAAAAGAGGGCTTAAGGCCTTAAAAGTTTATGGTGATAGTGAGCTAGTTGTTAGCCAAGTAAGAGGGATAAGTGCAACCAAAAATGACACTTTGAAAGCATACAAGCATAGAGTTTGGGATGCAATTGAAGATTTTTGTGCTTTCAATATTGTTGCCATCCCTAGAAAGTTAAATCAAAATGCAGATAGGTTAGCCACCGTTGGATCTCAGTATGAAATTCCCAATAGCATTTCAAAAGAGATAGATCAATAGCAAATCAAAGTGATTGTCAGACCCTCTATTCCTGATAACAATGTCAATTGGTAGGTGTTTGACAATGATGAACAAATTTTGTAGTTCTTGTTTGAAGAGGATGTCTTTTCAAGACATAATCAAGAGAGATTATCACAAAATTATGGTGATCAAGTGATACAACTAAAGTCCAATAAGATGCCTAGAGGTCTTGTTACATTAGAGACTATCTTCAACAAGGATGATGAAGTTAAGAAGAGAAAAGCTGGCCTGGTAGTCCAACAAGAACATTGTGTTGAATTAGAGTTGGAATTAGGTAAGAACTTACAATTTGGAAAAGTAAACACTGAATTGGAAAAGCAAGCTTACACACAGTTATACAAGGAATTTAGTGATGTTTTTTCATGGCAATATGAAGACCTCAAAGGTTTTGACCCTGCTCTTGCTCAACACACTATTGAATTAGAGCCTAATGCCAAACCAGTGAGGCAAAAGAAAATGCCTGTTAACCCCAAGCTTGAGCCACTCATGCATAAAGAAGTACTCAAATTGATGGAAGGTGGTATCATCTACCCCATCAAGCATACTAGTTGGGTTTCCAACCTTGTTCCTATCAGGAAGAAGAATGGGGAGCTGAGGTAATGTGTTGACTTTAGGGATCTTAACAGAGCTTCATTAAAGGATCGCCATCCGTTATCCTCTATGGAACAAATCTTACAATGTGTCTCTGGATCTGAGAGATTTTCATTATCATATGGCTATTCAAGATACAATCAGATCCTGGTTAATGAAGAGGATCAATATAAGATTGCATTTACAACCAAGTGAGGAACCATGGCTTATCAAAAGATGCCCTTTGGTTTGTCAAATGCAGGTGCCACATTTCAAAAGGCAATGGATATGGCTTTTAAAAGCCTTGTGTACAAGTTTATGTTGGTCTACTTGGATGACATAACTGTCTATTCAAAGCATGCAGCATATCACATCAAACATTTGGGGCAGATCTTTGAAAGGTGTAGAGAGTTTGGGATATCTCTTAATACCAAAAAATGTGTGTTTGCAGTTCATGAAGGAAAACTATTGGGATATGTAGTATCCAAAGAAGAAATTACAGTGGATCCTAAGAGAATTGCAGCTATTCTAGAGCTACCCCTACCACATCACAAGAAGGGTCTCCAATCTTTCATAGGAAAGATTAATTTTGTTAGGAGGTTCTTGCCTAACATTGCAGATTTACTTAAGCCTTTGACAGCCATGCTAAAGAAGGGTTCAACTTTTAGTTGGACTAAAGAAGGAAAAGATAATTTCCAAGCTATCAAAGAGGCCTTAACAGAAGCCCCTACTCTGTTAAACCCAAATTTTAGTAAGAATTTTATCCTTTATGCTTATGGTGGTCATGATGTTATATCTACAATGCTGACTCAAGAAAATTCAAATGGATTGGAGTAGCCTATTGCTTTCTTTAGCAAAGGTTTAGAAGAGTATGAATAGAGATACTCTTTTGTAGAGAAACATGTACTTGTTGTGGTAAAGAGCCTTAAAAAGTTCAGATGTCTATTGACCCATAGCAAGGTACCTTTAAAAGTTACTCATCCAAGTGTCAAAGAGTTTTTGCTTTCCAAGGACCTAAATGAGAAAAGAGCTGGTTGGATCACCAAGGTGATGAAATATGACATAGATATTCAAACTACCAAGCTAGTTCGAGGAAGAGGTCTTTGTGAACATTTGGCAGAGGATGAAGGTTCAAAGAAATCAAAAACAATAGATGCATCTTTGGTGGTGCAGTCTACAGAAGAACAAGCCAAGGCAACAAGCTAGTTGCCTAATATGATCAATTACTTGAAGACAAGACAATGTCCTACAGATCTAGATTTGGCAAAAAGAAGGTATTATAGATTACAATATGTTCCTTTTGTGCTGATTGATGAAGTTATTTTCAGAAAGGGTCATAGTGGTGTCCTTTTAAGATGCATAGATTCAGAAAAGGTAGCAGACATCCTATTTGAGTTTCATGATGGACCTTCTAGAGGTCACTTTTCTTTTAGGACTACTACTTTTAAAATCATGAGGGCTGGATACTATTGGCCATCTATCTTTAAAGATAGTCATGATTATGTTAGAAAATGCATCAAGTGTGCCATGTTTGTAGGAAAAGAAAGGCTTGCAGCCTTGCCCCTACAACCGGTCAGAATAGAGCAGCCCTTCATGAAGTGGGATATAGACTTCATTGGCATGATCAACCCTCCATCTAGTGTAGAACATAAATGGATAATTACTGCAACAGATTACTTCACCAGATGGACAGAAGCAATTGCATTAAAAGAGGCTAATGAGAATGTTGTATTAGGTTTTTATGATGACATAATTCACAGGTTTGGCACTCTAGACTCCATAATTTTAGATAATGCATTAGCATTCATAGGCCTTAAAGTCTTAGAATGGGCAGTCAAGAATGGCATCTATTTGAATACCAGTTCCAATTATTACCCTCAAGGCAATGGCTTAGCTGAATCAACAAATAAGAATTTGATTAAGATAATCAAGAAGACTCTGCAAGACAACCAAAGGGATTGGCATACCAAACTAAGGTCTGCCTTATGGTTAGATAGAATTACCCCAAAGAAGATTATTGGTAATTCTCCTTAAATGCTAGTATATGGTAGAGAGGCCAAGTTGTCTATCTCAGTTGAATTGCCAACTCTAGACTTGGCCACTCAATATGCTCTATTTGAAGAAAGAGATCCCTTACAGATCAGACATGCTCAGTTGATGGAGTTAGAGGAAATCAGAGATAAGTCCATGAAGGATATGGAATTCCATCAGCTTTAGACAAAGAAAATTTTTGATAAGAGTGCTAAAGCCAGAAATTTCAAGATTGGAGACATAGTCCTCAAATGGGATGAGTTTAGATCCAAGCCTGGCAGGCATACAAAATTTGATTCTTTTTGGGGTGGACCATTTGTTATAAAAAAATGCAAGGGATCTAATGCTTTTCAGATTTCAACTCTTAAAGGAGATGCCTTGCCAATCTCAGTGAATGGATTCCACTTGAAGCCCTTCTTTGAGGTTAATCCCTCTTTGTAAATTCTTGTGAATATGTGTTTTTCTTTCTTTCCCTATTTTCTAGGTTAGTTTCCTGCTTTCCAAGAAGTACTTGTGGACAAGTTTGTCTCCCTGTGTTCAATTTTGTCTCTGTCAAAGTTTTGTGCTTAGTGATGACCCCATGCCCAATGGATTTCTTTAAGGCCACTATTTTTCCATGTCTAGCAAGCTAACATCCAGTAGAAATCACCAAAATGTTACCCAAAATTTTCTTACGCATACAAATTTGGTGAAAATCTATCCCAGGGTCTGTATTTTTATCCTCCCAAGCACTTTGCAAATTTTCATGGCTTTATCTATCTCTCCTTGATCTCTGCAACTGTTTCTAGGGCTAGCTAGGTGAAAAACCCTTAAAATATTCATAAAACTAGCCGTTGTGTTAGAAAACCCTAGCCTTCATTCTTTTTTTGTGTTACTTTATCGACAACTTAAGTGTCTTCAAAACCCATGTGCATAATATTTCCTTTCGGTCACCAGTTTTCAAAGTTCTCTGGCAGTTACCTTTTTCTCTCGGTAAATTGGTGATTGCAGTGTTTCTCTTGGTCACGAGATAAAATGGCAGTGCCCTAAAGTATTCAGTGACTCCGCGGATTGCCTTTCAGTCAAGCATTCACTAATTGAACCCCAGGTTGGACTTTAAACTTAGCGATTCTGCAAAATGCCTTGTTCGCGTATTCTCTAAACTTAACCGACATTAAGATTTCTATTTAGTGACTGAGTGAGTTTCCTTTGGTCACGTATTCACTAGAACCTCTAGGGTTAAGATTTTTAGTGGGGTCCCAGTCAGGAAGATCTGTCAATTATCATGAAGTCGCAAGGGGTTCTTCTGACACATGCGATCTTGTGATGGCCATCGATCTTCCCTTTTGTTCAATGCTTCAAGCTTTTGTGGGTCCGCTTCCATGGTGTCCTATGTGGAGGTATTTCATTGGTCGAAAGGAGATGACTTGTAATTTGTCAGTGGGCCTGATTTTCAGTCCTCTTTTGATCTAACGGCTGGAGTGTTTTCTCATGAAATGTGTCAGAGGTATGCGATTATAAGACAACCGTTGATTCTCCTTAGTGATGTAACTCTTCATTCAGGCAGGTCCACTGCTACGTGTACACAAACGGAGGCTTCTCATTGGTCCACATGGTAATGATTCAACAATGTGTCAGTGGGACCAGGTTTCCAACATTTGAAAAGGCTCTGACATCTGCAAAGGATCTAACGGTTGTTTGATGATCGTGAGGGTTTGTGTCAGAGCATGCAATCATGCGACGACCACTGGTCTTGCTTTATCTTCGGGCTCTGTCAGGTGGGTCCTCTCTTCTGATGTGCTTGAATTTGGTTGGTCCATGTGGTGATGATTGGATTTTATAGTGGGTCTGTTTGTCAGAGCATCCTAGTCTAATGAAAATCTATGGTTGCGCATGATTTGGAGGAATATTCAGGGGCCATGAGATCATGCACCCACCGTTGGATCAGAATCTTGTTTGCAGTGGGAATGTGTCAAAACTTGCTGATGTGTATGCCTACATTGCAATCAAGGGTGAATGAAAGAATGACATGTGGCGGTTCTAGGCCCAAGGTTAAGAGCATTCTACAAATCAGTGACTGAAGGTTATCTTCTTGTTTGCCAGAGTTAACATGGGTCAAATAAAAGTTTAAATGACTCTTAGACTAAAGGGAAATTAGACTTGAGGTAGACTTAAGGTTAAGTTTTTTAGTCAAGTGTCAAGCCCGGGTAAAAGGGAAGATCTGAGGGTCGCATTTTAAAGTGAGATTGATTTTTGAATGCCGACTTTCGATAAGGAATTTTAGTGCCACCTGTGACCATTTTATCATTTTTTTAAAATTCAAATATCTCAAAATATCAGATTTCAATAGTTATGGCGAGACCGAGTTGCAGGTAGGTAGATGGATCATGGCGGCTGGATTTTTTACAGGCATAAACATGAAATGGACATGCAAACATAGATATCTGATTAGCTAGGATATTTCCATGTGCATTTATGGCTGAATTGGATAGGTTTAGGGTTTGATTATTATATGAAAAATTATGTAAACTCTAATTAGATTTTTTGCTCCTGCCTGTAGCAGATGTATATATTGTTTTTTGAGAGCTTTAGAGAGTAGAGTTCACATTTTGTAAAGAAGAAAATCTCTTTCTTAGAAGGCCATCTGGGATATTTTTTCTGTCCTCTGGTTTTCTACATTCTGTAACCTCCCATTGATAATTTAGATATTGAAGGTGTTTTGTGACATTCTTCATGTCCCTATGCCTTCCTATATGAGTTATTTCTTAATGAATTCAATATTTATATGCTTCTCAGTGATATCTTAGGATTCTTGATCCCTCTTTCTTTCTGTAATTTTGTGTATCATTGTGGATGATTTGATGTGAGTGCTTTTGTGGGTATACTTCAACCCCTTAAATATCTTATCTCATTCCTATACCTAGTTGCATAGGTGAATGTTTGTTTGTAGGTCATAGATTATTTATCTAATTCCAAGGAGTGTTATTGTTTGTGAAAGAATCTCTCTTTCCCTGAATAACTCTTTTTATCTACAGACCCTTCTATGAAGTACTTATGCAAACCTATTCAGTGAGTTGTGATCACCTAGGCCTAAGTCTATTCATTGATTTCATCTTTTATAATGTAATTCATACCATATATTCGGTGTATCACCTAGTAGGATAGTTTTCTTTTAGTCATTTCCCTTTCATACATTCCTTCTATCCCTTTCCCTCAAAAGATTTACTTTTCTATCAAGAAGCAAATTAAGGTGATTATCCAAGAGGAACCAGCCTAGAACCTAGAGGTCTCATGTTAGTTAGCATAGGTCCCACAACGTGGAGATGATTCCCATGTTATACTAGGTTATCAAGACTACGAGAGCTTGAGATAAAGGCACAAACTTAGTGTATAACATTACTAGGAGGCCAGCCCTAAGGAATATAAAAAGAAAAGGAAGATGGAGGATTCTACTATGAACCTGGAAGTTGAGGAAGATGAGAGCAGGGAGGTGAGTTCCAAGAAGTAGGGGAAAAAGAGATTCGAACCTGTTAGCAATCATACCAGAACAAAAACCAAGAAGAATAAGGTTGCGAAAAGGGTTTTCATATCCTCTGATGAGGGTTCTTCTTCCCAGGGAAAGAGTGAGTAGGAAAACCATGTGGATAACAACCCTGTTGTGGAGGAGAGTGGGGGTACCGGTAAAGATGTCTGGGTTGAGGAAAAAATCCTACAAGAGGTTGAACAGGAGGTGACTAATATAGAGAAAGATGGGTGTGAGAAGGACAAAGCCAACTTGGAGAAGGAGAAGGTGGAGAATCCTATAGAGAACTTGGAGGAAGAGAACATGGGTCCTAAGATTAATGAGGGGAGGAACAAGGACTTTGAGAATTTGGGATGCTTGGCCTTCTTATCTACCTTAAGCATTATGAAAAGTGATATCACTATGATGAAGACCAACATCCACCATCTACAAAAAGAGATGGGGGTTCTTAAAAGGATGAACCTAGGGGAGAAGACCAAGGGCCAAAAAATTGATGAGCTCACTAACAGAGAAAAGAATGTTGCTTCCTTCAATGAGAGACTCACTGCCCTGGAGGAGAAGATTCAAAGCAGTAATGTTATACCCAGTAAAGTTGAGACTATGGAGAGGAGAATTGAAAAGATGGAGAACATTGTGGGGAATATTGCAGAATAGAGTTTTGTTGTCCTCAAGGCTTCTAATGAGCACGTGAAGATCCTGGTTGACAAGTTTGATAGTGGGAAAGGGAACCGAGAGATCATAGAGACTAAAGAGGATTAGGGGCCCAACAGGTGCATGAGATCTAGGTTCAAGAAGATGGAGGATGACAACAAGAATGACATGGAAGATCTGAAGTTTTCTACTGCAAACATGTAGATTCTTGCTAAGCAAGCTACAAAAATGATGAAATGTGTTTAGACAGCATCTTGTTGTCTTGCTTTCCTTTTTTCTATCCTTTGTCTTTTGGTTGTTCTTTATGTTTAAGGATTTAGTTGTGTTGTGTTTTTTGGTGCTATTGCACTTTCCCTCTGGGAGCTTAAATGTTTTATCTTTTATCCTTATGTAAAAGGTTTCAGGTCCTTTCAAAGCCTGTTTCTACGTAATCAAAACATATAAATGTCAAAAATGTGGAAAATGTCTAGAACATAAATCAAAGATGCACAACAAATGTCCTAAGGTATCCTAGACTAATCAAGTCACATAAAAATAGAGAGACCCTCTGACACATGAAGAAAAAAAATACCCCTACAAATTTAGTACAACTTAAGAAATATATATATGTACATTCATATATAATTATATACAAAGTATTTGAAATATATTAATACGTGAATTTAAACTTGTATATTTAAAACCTACCTAAGCACTAGTAGGTGTCACCTTTGTAGAATCTCTCATGCATACATGCTCTAATCCCACACTAGAGGTAGTACACTCATGAAAATTTTCCTACAAATCTTATATATATAGAATACATATATACGAACATTAGTACATGAAATTATTTAATCAATTTATTGACTAAAAATAAATTGAAAATTAAATTTATGCCTGGGTCTCAGGAGCAAGAAGATCATCAACATGCACCATCACATCATCTACAAAAACTACATCATGTGCATCATCTATGATACCAATCATCTCAAATGAGGAGTGTAATGGGGTGTGTAGCTGACAAGGGAGTGGTGTAGAGTCAGAGTTTGGATGAAGTAGAAGATCCATATACACAACTATGTCAGTGCTAGTGTTTCTCTATCTCAATCCCTATAACTTCTCCCCAAAATCTTGTAGGCCCTCCACTATGATGAAAACATCACCAAGTTGTATCCAGTCTTGTGTAGCTGAAGAGTGATCACTGGGTGCAGAGTGTTGTGAAATATGAGATGCATAAGATTATGGTGTGCTATAGGGTGGTGGAACTGGAGGGTCCTAAGAGATTCCAATGGCATCTCTGACATACTATATAGGGATGCTCTCCAACTAAGAAATATAGGTATATTCATGTAACATGTCATCTAATAAATAATGTTCTATCTCAAGGTAACTATGATGTCTGGTAAGATATCCTATATTGCATGGTCTAGGGAGACCAACATCTCTATATGTCTCATTAGTAGGGGTGCAATACTAGATGATGCCACTAAAGATACCTAGGGTCGACTCAGTCTAGTCATAATATATTAAGTGAGTGTATCATAAGTAATAATGGTGGCCGCAACTGCAATGTGTCCAATCATATCAATTGCTTTCCTTTGGGAATAAATGACAACTCTATCACTAGTATCGGCCATAAATGATACCATTGCAGGTGCCCTCTTCCCAACCAAGAGTCTATGTCTTGACACAATGCAATCAGGCCTATGATACTGATCATGGTTTGCAACTCTATCTTGCCCCTCTCTAAAGTAGCCCAGAAGATCTAGGTAGTTTTTGTTGAGACCCAAATGGACCTCAGCATAAACCTACAATGCTAAGTAGAACGAAATTTGGTCTTTATTGGGATAATGACCATGTGCAACAAGAAACCACAGGTATGTAATGCATGCAATCTCAAAAACCACACACCACATAACCTCATATGCTCTAACCTTTCTCTTCTCTTGATAGCAAGGGGAAACCTCTCCTTTGAGACTCATGCTTGGAGCTCAGCTAAGGATATATCACCAGAGATATCATATCTCAACTCTCAAAAAGTAGAATCAAAAATTTGTGGGGTATATGCAGTCTATCTATTCATGTGTGCAATTAGATCCTCTAAACTTCACAAAATGGTGGTACAAATATCTCTATACACGCTCTCCTGAGAGGAAGTGATAGAATCTCATAAGCACCCCAGCTCCTAGGTAGAAAAATTAAATATCACTCCCATATCATGAACATCAAGATCTTGATGTGGGGCACCCTGTGCTGGGTCATCCTTAGGGGGGAAGTTTGTGCCAGGTCATCCTCGGGTATGGCACCATGTGTCAGGTTATCCTGGGGTGGGGCACCCTATCCTAGGTCACCCCAAGGAAACTTGTCCCAAGGTACATGATCATGTTTCTCCATCTAGGCATAACATACATTGTTAAATGTTAAAATTTAAGTAAGTACATTACATGTGTAGGTGAAATAATATTAAAATCTTAAATTATTCAAATACAATTCTAAATTAAACTATGTTAATGAAAATAAAAACATGAGAGAGAGAGAGAGTCTCCATCTAGGGGTAACATACATTGTTAAATGTTAAAATTTAAGTACATTACATGTGTAGGTGAAATAATATTAAAATCTTAAATTATTCAAATACAATTCTAAATTAAACTATGTTAATTAAAATAAAAACATGAGAGAGAGAGAGAGAGAGAGAGAGAGAGAGAGAGAGAGAGAGAGAGAGAGAGAGAGAGAGAGAGAGAGAGAGAGAGAGAGTCTCCATCTAGGGGTAACATACATTGTTAAATGTTAAAATTTAAGTCAGTACATTACATGTGTAGGTGAAATAATATTAAAATCTTAAATTATTCAAATACAATTATAAATTAAACTATGTTAATGAAAATAAAAACATGAGAGAGAGAGAGAGAGAGTACTAAGGTAATGACTAAAGAAATTATCTAGGATGAAATATGTGAATGAAGAAGCCCAAAGGAAACCTAGATGGAAATTTGAAACAAGACTGCAAGGTTTGATTTTCCTATGTTTTGAAAGTTTGGACAATGATTTTTATCAAGGTTTGATAAATACATAGGGTAGACAAAAGTTTTAAAATTTTCTAACATTTTCTAATAATTTTCTAATTTTTGTAATGGTTTCAATTTTTTCTAAAATGTCCTAAAGTTTCAAGTTTTTGTGAATTTTCCTAAGGTTTTAATATTTCTAAATTTTCTTAATTTTCTAAAATTTTCTAATAAAAATAATTTAAAACTAACATTTTAACATTACTAATTAAAAATATTTTAAAACAAGCAATAAGATTACTAAGAAACAAAAATTTTCTAATATTTTCTAGTATTTTCTAACATTTACTAACATAATTTTGTAACTTAAATCTAATTTTTTTAAATTAAAAATTACCAAAAATGAAATAACTATTTAAAAATTAAAAATGAACTAAAATAATTTATAAACATATAATTTACAATAAAAATTAATTAAAAAGAGGAAAAATGTGTGTACCTCAAATATATGATAGTCGAAGGAGGTTGAAAATAAGGAAAGGAGGAAAAAGGAAAAAAGTTTGTCATGGGGTTTTCTCTAACTCTCGGGGCCCACAAGCTCTCTAGAAACAGTGATTGTGAAAATGACCCCTGCACCAGAAATTTGTAGGGGTGCTTCGGTTGAAGGAGGTCTTCATTTGAAGGTGGTCTCACCCGTTCGTGTGAAGTACCCCACATAAGGGTCTTCATACAAAGGGTTCTTACCCCTTCATCCGAAGACCTCAACTTCGGGAGAAGACCCCAAAAAGGAATTTTCAGCACCCAACCGAAAATCCTTCTTCCCCAAAAGTGGGACTCACTTTTGTGGGTTCACCTAGTAGATGAAGAATTATTTATATGTAGACATTCTATATTATTTATTTGATGAGGAACGTATTATTATTATGACAAAGACATATTTATTTACAGTAAAAGGTTTTAATTAAGGATTAGTAATTAGTGGTCATTTTTTATGTTGAACTAGAACCGTATACACATTTACAATCAAAGAAATAAAATGGAAACATGACTATATGTTATGAAATATTTAGAAATAGTTGAATACAATTTTTATGTATTAGTTTTACAAGTATTGTAATATCTTGTATATTGAGTAGAGACAGATTGATTTAACTATGCTGATAGAGAAGGATTTTGGTCCATGAAGAAATACATTTTATGTTAGTTGTGGATAATCATATATATTGATCAAAGAGACCAGATTGAGGGGATATATATTATAACTTATGTTGATGTAAAATAATGCTTAAATAATCAAATCGGGAAGCAACATCTAGGCCTAAATTTTCCCTTTTAACATTTGGAACATCTTGTAGAGACATGATAATGCAAAAAAAATTCAGAAGGAAAATCTAGAAGCAAAATTTAGGCCTCATACTAATTGACTTTTCTTTTGCATCACCTTTTGCATTTTTTGCATCAATTTGTAAGCATTAGTATGAGGCCTAAATTCTCCCTTTTAACATTTTGAACATCTTATGGAGACATGAAATTTATGGCAATCTTGTATAAAATAAACTAGCTCCAAAATATGTATATGGAACAATAAAAAAATACATTTATAAAAAAACAAAAACTTGTGATGAAATCAATATGCCGTCTCCTCCAGTCAAACATGCCATCTTAAACACTCCTACTATGAATTTCTTGATTAGTATTTTTTTCCTTATTACAAGAAAATTTCCTAAGGGTATACCACTTATTTTCTCCTTATCTACGAAGGGACACATGAGTTATCAAATGTGAGTTTGTTGTGGTTTGGAGAATAATTTTGTTTCAATATGTGAATTTTTTTGTGAGCCTCTACATTTAAGAGGAAAGAGGTACAAACTTTGATGTATCTAGCCAAAATGTCCAATTTGAGTTGATTCAAGTATACAGTTTATAAATGAGTCTTTTATTGACAATTTTTTTTATGGACACCATGTCCTTGATTGTGCATGTTCCTTATAACGCCCCACCAAGGAGCCCAAGAGAGATTAACCTAAAATATGATACTAAGTTTACAGAATAATTTGTTTCTTACAAGTTTACATAGCATTAATGAATAGAAATGAAGAAGTATTACAATAAAAGATAATACATACACATAAATGTAACTCAACCACCAATTACAAATCCCAATGGCTCCATGACGTATAATTATGTATATGCTAATTAATTATTTAGATTAACTACAAGATCAAAGAAACATATGTGCAAATGAATAAAAAGTAAATCATCATATAAATGTGTTCATATAGATACAACTGATACAATATAAAATACATAGCTAACCAACATCCAATGCACAAGTCATAGGAGATGAAGTAAAAAATCATATATAAAGTACATACACCATATCTTGAAACGGTATCATAGCCAATACACTGATGCAAGTATACAACATATAAAGACAAGAACATAACTCCAATAATGAAACAAGAATGTAATTTCTACAAGGATAATCCAACATCTAAATAGGAACATTAGAATCTCAAATGGTAATAGAATCACTACCATCCAACCACATGGAACCTAGAGGTCCACTCTCACCATGCTAAAGAGATAACACTAGACCCTACTCAAATATAAATCATAAGATCAACTATAACATAAAAACTAAGAAAGGGATCTTGAAATCTCTCTATCACAAGATGTACTGGACTCATACTGCAAAGGTGATAGAGACTAATCCTAAGAAAAATAACACATGTAGGAAACCTAAGATTCATATAGGGAAGTGTCATCACATATGTCTAACCCTTTAGTTTCATCCTGGCATCCCCTCTGGACCCCAACACTCAAGTGACCATATGTGGTATCATTAAACCTCTCATACAAATAGGGCTACTAACTATTCCAGAACACACGCAACACTGGATGACAAGAATCATCTCACTCCATCCTAGCCTTTACTAGCTAATGCAGAGCTTGGCAACTGAAGCTTGAATAAGCCCAACCAAATACCACAATCTTATACCTCCTATCAAACTCAAGCAATTGAACTTAATTCATTGCACAACCTTATTATACTTAATAGCAAGATCAAGCATTTCTTGTAAGTTGAGTAGCATCTTTTCCTCTAACTTATTTTTTGATAGTTAATAGCAATAGAATAATAATGACAATTCAAACCATGTGACAACATATTAGAGAGATTCATTAGCTTTTGATTTCTCAATGATGTGAATATAAACCACAACAACCTTATAATATAACTCTCCTTGATTAATTATTAAACCAACTCACCAACAGATGCTTTGTATTTGTTGCTTCTTTGTGCCTTACGGGGATGTCAAAATGCCATCTTACGGATTCAACACGAGCATGCATTTAACATAACCACCACCACCTTTCATCATTTCCTCAATGCGGAATACAAAAAAAAAGATCTTTGTTATCATTTGAATCATTCCTCTTGATAACCTTAGTACTCACAGGTCCTCCTATCTATCACGGTCCTTGGCACACCTATTAATAGTCCATTCTTCATTTGTTTAATATGCCTGAATGGTTTGTGCTTTTCCTTCCACCTTTAGTGACATCTACTATATGCATTTCCTTCATGCAGAATCAAGCCAAGATATGGTTTGACGCGTGTGCTCCTTTAACATGACTGATGCCGCATTACCCTTTTGTTATCGCATGGAAGATATCAACTCATCAATAGGCCGATATCAAGATTTGACACCAGCATGAATTTTTTATCATGGTTCCTGAATAAAAATAGTTATAAACTTAACCCCATTCAAGAGTTAAACACTTGGTCTCTCTGTCACAAAACCCGATTCAATAAAACTTCTTCCATAAAGATCCGATACTAATTATTGGCTAATGTCTAAACACTACAGAGACTTTCGAAATCGTAATGTAAATGATAAAGACTTTGAATGCAGCTTAGTTTTTAGTATGGTTAATCCATTTCACATTTGACGTGACAATTCACAAATGTAAGAACAAAGAAATTGCAAATGAGAAAGTAAAGAACCAGGAAATTTAATCATTCTTTTCATTATTTAGTTCATGTTTACATTTTTCTTTCCTTTCACCAATTCTCAATCTCATTCCCCTTTTTCTCTATCTTCATCAAGTTGAAAGATAAAGACTCAAGCCCAAAAACCTGATAACTCCCAAAATGAACTCACGTAACTAATCTTTAAATCCCCACTATACTTACCAACTCAAACGACTGATTTGTATGATAGTTGGTATACTAATAAAATAGTAATGAATCATGGAGTTGACAACAAATTTGTCAAATTCACGATTATAAAAACCTATTATTTATTATGTCTACGAACATTTAGACTACTATGATTTAATTGATTACATCCATAAGACACAAAAATGGCTTACTAAGCCATATTACAATAGAAAATAACCAGAATCTTCAAAATGTTTCCAGTCATTGGATGCACCTACATCATACTCTCGGGGACACAAAAATTCAAGTCACATTGAATTTCCATGAGCTTCTTCTGAGTTTTCCAATTACATGAAGGCAATAATGGAATCATAAGAATGACCGAATTGATGTTGCTCCACACAACGTACTGGTTCCAATCTTCATGGTGAATTCCCTTCTCTGTATGTGTAGGGGTACCACCTTTCAATCCTAGAACAAATACATTATATATAATCATCATAGCACCTGTATAAAGATATTTATCAGGTTGATCCTTAATCAAGCATTCCTCTTGTTTATATATCTCTAGGGCATCATGATGATCAATAATTACTCCATCCGTTATGCCAACAATATTCTCCTCAGCATGTGATTCTTGTACTATGTCCTTCCCTTCTTGATCATACTGGTCAACAATCCCATCATCTAGGAAAATGATATTTTCTTCAACCATACCTATCACCAACTCTCCTTCATCTGCAAGAACCTTTTCCTCATAAGGTTCAAAAACAACATCTTGTTGTTCACTTTCTACACTAGCATTCATCTGATGTCCATGCCCTTCTAATGGAATGTGTACCTCTTCTTGGTCTATTCATTCATCACATGCCATTTTACTTTCAATCACTTCTTCCTCCTTAGCCTCAGCCATTTGTTCTTCATTCTCTGGAAACACAATTCTATCAATCAAACCCAGACTTCTTGTCTCCTTCCAAGATAGATCATCTTCTTCCAGCAATGGAGTCAACACAAAATTTTCTCCATCCTTAATGACAGTGTAAGTGTTCTTGCGAGCATCATACATAGTTCTATTGTCATATGGCCATGCCCTACCTAAGATCAAATGATAATCTCCTAGTGGCATTATATCACATCCAAATATATCATAGTAATCCCCCATTCAAAAGCTCGATAAGGTGCCTCATGTTGTATCCTTTCTAGACCTAAATTCTCAACCATCTCAATAGAAATCAAATTATCAATTGAACCACTATCCACAATAACTCTGCATACCTTGCCTTTGCATCTACACTTCATTCTGAAAATGGAATGACATTGATTGGTGCAATTATAACCATTTCTTATGATTCAAAAAACATCATAAGTAGTAAAGGACTGTGGTTGTGCCTCACGACCAGTGAGTAAGACCATTTACAAATACATTGCATTCTATTTATTCAATTTCCTGTTACATCTTCTTCATTGATTCTCAACATTCCTTTCCTATTCTACTTCCCCTTCTCCAGTTCTTTCATTGCATAGATAAAGAACTTTTTAAAATACTCCAACCCGATAACTCCCCATAACCAAAAACTAAAACATACCAACTCCTCTAACGGTTTTCATAACCAATTAGAGTAAGTTCTAAACTCATTAAACAAACTAGGAAATGTATCGTTGAGTTGACAACCAAGTTGTCAACTTCAAAATTATACAAACTTTTGATTTATTATATCTTAAACACTTACTTCTACCAACCAACTTTTCATTTTTGAATGAAATGACTATTGCTGAGATTGGTATCAGAGCACAGAAGATTTTGAGCCTGTAGATAAAAGATAATCTACACCAGGAAGTGTTGGGTATTGTGATTCTTATTGTGAAGTTTTTATGGTTGTAGGTGCTTGTTCACTCACTGCAAGAGGTGGACATGGAGGTCTACCAAAAGGCCATAGAAGATGGTCTAGGGCCATAGAGGAGATGATCCATTATTTTCCAAAAGTCTTCGGGTGAGAGGCAAGAAAGGACTCCTGGGTGAGGTACAAGGAAGAAGCATTGGATGGTGGACTTGAGATATTGGTAAAAGCACTATGGATGGAAACCACTACAAAATCTATTGGTAGGAGTCACAAAAATATTTATTGAAGGAAGATAGCAGAATAATAGAGAAGATAAAAGAGGGACCTAGTATGGAAATTATTGAAGGATGGGAGTATGGTGCAGGAGCACCTAGACATCAAGATATTGAAGATGATCCCAAAGGATATTTTAATTATTTAATGTAAATCCATATGTTTGGATGTGGTTTTCCATGTAATGGAATCAATTGTAAAGCCTAAGGGCAATAAAATTGTGAAGTTGTCATTTAAGACCTAGATTGGTCAAAAGGTCAAATCTGTATAAAAAAGCCATGAAAAAGATAGAAATCATGTAAAAGGTCTTAAATAGGTTATTTGGACATGTCAGGTTTTTTTACAAAATGTGGAGTCATGTTTTATTAAGTGTCACAAAAGTTGTCAAAATGCATAAAAGTTACAAAGCATGAAACAATGCAAAAAGGCATTAAAAGTTGTAAAAAGGAAGATGAAAGGTCATAAGGTTAGTTGGGTGGTTTCTAACTACCTAAATATGTATAAATATGATGTAGTGGTCATTAAAATAAGAATAGAGAAAGGGGATAAAATTTTGGAACAATTGAGTGGGTTTGAATCTCTCATTTGGATTGGTTTTTTTGTTAAGTTGTTGTTTCCAAGCCTTGTACGGCCATGAATGGAATGGAAACCCTATATATTTATAATGGTTAGATAGTTTAATAATATTATTTATTATTATTTTGGTTTGATCAATTTTTATTAACTTTTAAGGAAGTTATGAGGTTTTTGGTGAAAGTTAGTATTTGCAAATTCAGAATTTCTGAGAACAGTCATATTGAAATGCGTGGTACGAATGCATATGGAAGATTTAAGACCTCTAATTATATTCATTGGAAAGATATTTGAGTAATATTTCATTTTTTTATGTTTTGGTGCAATTTTATGATGATATGAGTAATCTATGACATTTTTAATGAAGACGGGTTTTAAACCCTCTTCAATGGAGTTGAAGGCAAAGATTTGTGCTTGTATAATGATTTAATCATTCAAAAAATAAATGGCTAATAGAATTGGAACCTAACCTCAGAAATGATAAATTTGGAATTGGTTTGGTTTAAATTGGATTTTTTTTGTAAAAGATATTGAATGCTCTAGGCAGGGTTACATGATTTAATTCTGGTTTATGACAGTAAAAATGGTTCTAAGTGAAGAAACCATAAATATTAATATAACCGTTGGATCCTTCTAATTTGGATATATGTTGTGGTTATCCTAATTTACCACAAACTCACTGAAGGGATTTTGATTATATGTTTTAGAGCAAAAGTTACAGATGCTTGCGCGCAGATCTATAAAACATGGTAGTGTGGCCAACAACATTTGGGAATGAATTATTTTTTTTTCTAATCAATGATGGGTTTGATCTTTTGAGATGCCTCTAATAAATTTTTCTTATAATGAAATGAAGATTGGATTTTATGTGATTCTTTAGGATTAGCAGAAAATCTTGCTACAATTCTAACTGCATGTGAAATATATGGTCTACTATGTACAACATACATCAACTTTCTAATTATTGATCTGTATAATGTCTGATTTACCTTAGTTGATTGATCATCATTTTTCAATTTTCATCTAGTGTCCATGAGTGTACCGAATGGTTTTGAATCTTCCATACCAAAGGTCTTCAACACTTTTTTTTATGTACATTGATTGAGAGATGTATATGTTAGATAACTGAGAGGGGGGTGGAACTAGTTAATTCTAGTTATCCTATAGTCCCACATTCCAGATGTATATATTCAAAAAAATTCAACAAATAATCAACTCGATAAGCTATCAACAATAACTTTCTATCCATCTACTGAATACCAGTAAATTCAATACTGTGTTTACCGATTAATCCAAATATGAAATGTATGAAGAAAAAAAACAATCCAATCACATCAAATACACATAAAACATAGATTTTACCATGGAAAACCTACTAAGGCAAAAACAACTTGGGACTGGTAACCCAAAATATTTCACTCCTCTAATGTGAGCTCGGTTAGGAGCCAACCTTGTTAAATGTTACAATGCATATTGTAAGGTGTGACCTAGTTAGAGGATTTATCACTAACAGTTAACTCTTGACCAAGATTCACTATGGGGTAAATAAGAAAACCAACAACATTCAAAGAATGTCACATTGAAATACAAATAAGACTGTTACATCCACTCGGTTAAGAGATTTAGTTGTAACAATGGTTAAACTGATACAGTAATGATATGACTCAAATACAACTAATATTTACAGATTTTCAGATCTAAGCTAAGCTCAAAATACCTCCTTTGATTAATAATCACTTCAATCCTTCATATCCTTCAATATATTCAGCTCGGTGAATAATAATCTGACACTCAGTAATGCCTGTAGTTCTTCTTGATTTTGCTTGTAACCAATTTGATCAGTAGAGCATAAAAATAGTCCTTCCACGTGAATTCTCCTACAGAGTCAATTATCCTAGACTTAATAATGAATCTCATGTCTCTTTAAATAGATTTCATAAACCATTTTCTTCTCATCCATTATATTTTGCCACTTAATCTCCATCGTTCATTTTTTCGCTTCAAGCTTCCTCAGTAGATGTGTCAATAACATGTTTCATCCTTCTCTATTAGATCAATTCTAAATTTTTTCAATCATTAGATCATCATAAAAAACCTTATCTTTTACCTTGGAATCATAAGAAACCATCTAGCTCATCAATTCAATCAGATGTTATAAACTTTAAATTTTTCTCTTGTTCGATTAATATAGAATGTGTCAGCAAATACTAGCTTGGTTATTACTATTACTCGGTATACACTACACTGGCTTGGTGTATACATAAATCTTCAATTACCAACCATATTAACCATGTCACAGACTCATCAACAAGTTACCCAATGTATGCCTTAGTCCTATCTCCATATCCATCTCATCTTCATGTAGATATCTCATTCCTTTACCATTTTCCTTCTTCAGACGTTTGTAACCATCATGATAAGTATAGTCAAAACTAGTTGACATCAATGAAAATACATATTGATTGATTTAATTTCCTTACATATCACTTTATTAATGCAATGATCTCTAATCCATATTGTCTTTCACTTGTCCATTCAGTTCATCAAAATATTCAATCAGTTGTAGGTTATAAATCTCTCCCTTTGGCATGGATAGAAACACAATATGAAATATGCCATAGAATACCAAACATCTACACTACAACTCTATAGATAAATGTTGTAGCCTAGTAAGCTCTCCCTACCTTTTACATTTAATATTTTTAATCATTACATAGTATTTCAGCATTTTGGGTAGACTCTCCCTATAGATTTCATCTTCTTCTTTCCTTCTTGATACATCTCTCTCACTAGATAGATATTTCATTGATTCTCTCTCCCTTTGAATGATAATTTATATAAAATCTTTCTCTCCCTTTGAAAAAAATGCCAAAAAGAATAAACAACTCTGTAGTAGCCAAATTAATGCTATTGTTCAGTTCAAATCATGTACCTACATGTACTCATATACAATTTTCATGTTCCATCTTTCACAACCCTAGGAAACCTAAACTGTGAATAGTATGCATCAACATCATTTGATTTTATGATAAAGTATAGGTTGACACAACCTCCTGTTCACTTTAGTGACTAACAAACAAAGGATGGACCCCTAGTCTAGTTCTCAAGTACTCAAATGTATCCTTTGGTAAGGCTTTAGTGAATATGTTTGCAAGTTGTTCTTTATATTTTACAAACTCTAGTTTCACTTTCTTTTCTTGTACTTGTTCCCTCAAATAGTGATACTTAATAGATATGTACTTTATCTTAGCATGCATCACTAGATTCTTGGAAATGTTTAGAGCACTTTTGTTGTCACAATATATAATCACTTGATCAGTGATCTCTTCATTCATCCCTTTCAAAAGTTTTTTTATCCATGCAATATTTGAACAATTAGCAAAAGTAGAAACATATTATGCTTTAGAAGTAGACTAAGAAATACATTCCTATTTATTACTTATCCAAGTAAGTAACCTTTCTCCCAAAAATAATTCTCCACTAGTTGTGCTCTTTCGATCATCAATATTTCTAGCCCAATTTGCGTCGATGTAAACTTGCAGTTCAAAATTGCATTGTTTCTTATCCCATAAACCATAATTCTCTATGTTTTTCAAGTATCTCAGAATCCTCTTAACAACAGTCATATGTGATTCCTTAGGATTAGCCAAAAATATTTCTATAATCCCAACAACATGTGTAATATCAGGTCTACTACACACAACATACATCATTTTACCAATCATTGATCTAGATAATGTTTGATTTACCACGGTTGACTAATCATCCTTGTCAATTTGCATCCTATAACCATCAGTGTAACTAATGATTCTGAATCTTCCATTCCAAAAGTATTCAACACTTCTTTGATGTACTTTGATTGTGTTATGAATATCCCTTCATTTTGATGTAGAATTTGCAAGCCTAGAAAGTATTTAATCTCTCCAAACATTGACATTTCAAATTCCTTTCTCATTTCAGTAGAAAAATATTTTCAAATATTATCATGTCCTCTGAATATAATATCATCAACAAAAATTTTAGCAATAAAAATCTTGTCATCTGTTTCTCCTTGCAAATACAAATTGCTATTGTTACTTGTTCTAGTAAATCCAATACTAATAAGATATGCATGTAGTCTTTCATACCATGCTCTCAGTGCTTGTTTAAATCCATACAGTGCTTTGTGTAACATACAATATTCTTCTTATTTGGATCAACAAAGCCTTTAGGTTATTCAATATAAACTATTTCCTCAAGTATCTCATTCAAAAATGTAGATTTAACATCCATTTGATAGACTTTAAATCATTTGTGTGTGGCATATGTAAGTAGTATTCTGATTCCTTCAAGTCTAGCAACTGGTGCAAAAGTCTCACCATAATCAATACCTTCTTCTTGTGCATACTCTTTACAAACAAGTCTTTCTTTGTTCCTAGTGACTTCACCATTCTTATTCAACTTGTTTCTGAATATCCATTTAGTTCTAATAACATTTTTATCACTCGGTCTCTATACTAATGTCCATGTTATGTTATTCTCTATCTTCTCAATTTCTTCATTCATGGCATTAATCCATTCCTTGTTATCAAGTGCATCTCTAACATTTTTAGGTTCAAATTCAAAAACTAAACATGTTTTCTATCTCAACTTACTTTGTGTCATTATGTCAGCTTGTTTGTCTCCAATAATTTGATCTTGTGGATGGTGTCTTCTCACAAATTTTTCTAACACATGTTCTCTTCTTTGTTCATCAGTCGTTATAGGATCAATTTCTTCGTCGATAGCAATTTCCTGATTCTCAGTCACTATAGACTGATGCTTGGTGTCTTTATCATATTGCTTAGTAGCTTCTACCTATTTCTCAAGTAGAGGGTCAAGTATCTTAATGAATGTATATCTACCATAGTCTTATGGTTCCTTTGTGCTTTTTTCATCATTTTTCTCCAAAAACTCAACAACTCTCACATTAGCACTTTCAATCATTTTTTAGAAACCTTATTCAAACATTTGTGAGATTTTCTCTTAGTAGAATATCCTAAGAATATTCCTTTATCACCTTTATAAACAAATTTCCCATTTCTATCATCTTTTAGAATGTAACATCTATGACTGGTTAGAATAATATCCTAGTAACACAAGGATTGGACATCCTTAAACAACGATTCATTGCTGAAACTCATCATGTTTCTACTTAGAACATCATGCTAGACTCATTTAATGTATCAATCCAGGAACGTGAACTTGAGACAGTGACAACAAATTTTATGCTTTAGTTCTTCTCAATAGTCATTACTACTAAGGTAAAGCAGTTGCTACAAGAAATTTATACTAGAAACTGAACTTACAGATTAATTCTCATCTTGAAGGAAGGACATAACAGTAAATAACTAATGCTTTAGAAGTAAACCTATGCTACAGGATACAGTCAATGGTTCTGCTACCAGTGGCTGCAAGAACAACAATACTTAATAACTTAAAGGAAACTTAACTGAACTAAACTAAACTTAATTTTACTTAAGCATGAACAAGGAATTCATTTCCCATGTGGGCCCCCATGGAAGTATGAATGAATTATAACTCAGAGATTGAAATGAAGAACTATCATATATTCATTCAATAAAACATGGATACAAGATAGAATATCAAAATTACAACATGAATTTCTCAAAACATCTAACTAGCCTAGAAACATAAGTTCCAACTTATTTAAAGGAAACTAAGAAAAATAGAAGACCTACAAACTAGGTCTTCCATTACATAGTATAACAACTTTTAGTTTTAGGAGCGACAACATCATTTATGCAAGAAGATAAGCCACATTCAATACTTCAGAAATATAGGAACGCTCAACAACTAGATTGTCTTGGACTAAATCAGCAACCGCAAAGTGATGGAAGGAGTGGAGCCATAATGAATTCTAAAATAGTCACCCGCCTTGAAAGACCCACTTATCCTTTAGTTCGTGCTCCTTTCTTGACTTATTCTTCCTGCAAAATTTCAACACAACAAAATCCAAAATACAAATCCAAGGCATAGATCATAATAAGTTTTCCCTATTTTAATGTAGCCTTGTCACACAACTGCAGGAGGTCTACCCATTAAAGCTAGAGAAGAAATATACTAGATTTACCATGACATTCATTAATCTAGATATATATTTAGTATTGTCTTTAAGTCCCATAAGTATCAAATATACATATAGTTAAAACTTATAAACATAAAAGACTGTATCATGTTTATGAAAAACTATAAGATATTCAAGTTTGTACTTAGAAAATCATAAACAAAACACCCTATAAACTTGACTCATCATTCCCCCCAGCTTAGCCATTTGTTGGTCCCTCAGCAAATAAATTCTTAATCCTGGCTGTCATTCTATAGTCAACAACTACTCTCTATCCAGATCCTCCCTCGACAAAACTCTAGTAGAACCCTTTTGTTTTCCTGTGTGTCATCCATCTGTCCTTTTCCTTCTGCATGTTGAAACTGTCTAGACTTTCTGAATTTGCAAGTAATGGAGGCTAAAAGGTTAATGGGATCCAAAAAATTTCTCTCTCTCTTCCCAAAGAAATGTACCAAGGAGCACGTTGGGTTACCATAACAAAATTGAGAGGTGAATGTGGTTCTCTCTTTCTCATCTCCCCAGATAAACTATTCCAATGCCAATGAATGGCATTCCTAGCCTCAGGTAGTTTAGTATTCACCATCTATTCATATGGATTAAATGCTTCCTTCCTCATTGGATAGATGATCACACTACTTGATTTAGAGGGGGCTATTCTTAACCAGTTATAATAGAGAGTTCGAGGATCCTTGGCTTCAGGCCTTAGAAACAGGGGAAGGTCTGACTCCAAATCTCTATATACTTCTACTTGAGTTTTCCAAATGATTTCATTCTATATCTATGACATGAAGGCTCTAAGTTGAATATCCCCAACATAAAGTAAGGGATTCCAAACTTGGACTGCAAGATTGTGAAGATAAAGTTCACACAATAAATTCTTGATGCTGCAGGAGAGTTATGAAAAGCTTGGGAAAACTGGGTAGGCTCTTATAATGAGGGAGTCCTATCCTACATAATGTAGGTCATTTGATAGTTCAACAGCTATTCTTTAAGAAACAGAGCATAGACAGGTGATGGGGATCTATAACCCATTAAGTCAGGGATTAAAGATGTAATTTTGTCAAGTTTCACACTTAATTGTTCTACCTTTTCCTCTTGAACAAGTGTTTCCTGATAGTGACTGTCTATGATTTTATTCTGTTCTTTCCTTTGTTGTTTCCAATTTTCCCTCTTAAAATTTAATTGTTTGGCCAACAGAAAAATAACATTTAACAAAGATGTTGAACTAGATTGAGCTGATATTTAACAAAGATGTTTCTACTTACCATTATTAGCACTTGTCCTTTTCAAAGGATCCATCCAAATAATCATATCTTTCTTAGAATTAGAGAATTTTTGAGCCACTGAAGCTAATGTATCTAACCCTTCATTCAAAATTTTCTCAACCACCTTATTGACAAGGTCCAAATCAACATTTGGAGTTTCTTCATAGAGACCCCTTTCTGTTGCAGGAGACTCTATAGTAGGAGAGAATGTTGGTTCATCTGCTTCCCTAATATAACTATCAGAATCGTCACTTCCAGAATCATCTCCTTGAAAATTCCCAAAGGCTAGTCCTCTCCTTTGAAATACATAGGCATGCTCTTCCGAGCTGGAGTCATCTCCAATTATAATAACTTCTGCATCTCCTAGCTTATTAGGAACCTTTTCTACTTTAACATCATGAAACTCCTCAAATGTGTCTTGTTCCATAACTTTAGTCCATTTCTCATCTTGCTGAGAAATTTCAGGCCGTAATTCAGCTTCTTGCTGAATGTTTTCATTTTCTTCTTCCTTCTACTCAGAATCTTGAGTTACATGGGGTTCATTAATTGGAATCTCCTTAGTTGTTTTTGTTCTTTGCCTAGCACTTCTCCTTAATGGAGTTTCCTCCTTTTCTGGGGCTTTCCTCTTTCTGAAAGTGCTCTTGGTTGCAGGAGATGCCTTAGCCTCCCGGCTAGTACTAGGGTTAACTTTTCATTTCTTATGCTTTGGGGAAACTGTTTCTACTATAGGGGCAACTTCAACCTTCTCTGTAGGAGTCTCCAATTCCTCTACATGAATTTTCTTGAAGTAGAGGAATTCATAGAATTAGGGGAATCGGAGGAATTAGGGCTTCTAACCTTAGCTTTCTTTTTCTTTTTGGATGAAGAACATTGTCCAATTTCAATAAATATTTTTCTAGTTCCTTTAGCAATTTTAACCCTCTACCCTACTCTATGTCTAATTGGATCTGGGGTAGGCTCCTTAAACCCTTGTAGTAGAAATTCTCCTAGGAAATATCTGACTCCTCTCTTAAAGCTTTTTCTACTACCAGCTTGATTAAGCAATGGTGAGAGATAGAGTTTCATCTACCCTCTTGTACTAGTATGTCTTGTTTTGAAAAAATGCCAAGCAAAAAACTAGGGACATTGATAGGTCTATTATCATGCCGTAAAAAACTCAAGAATTTGAAATGAACAGCATGTAGAAATGAGTGTCACCCTTCACAGGTGAAATACCTAATGATAAAAACCACACATTGCTGAAATGGCTTAGGAAGAGATAGTCTAACAGTACCTTGTTTCTTATAAACTTCAAGTTGTGGGTCTGCATGTAGAGTAAACTGAGCTCTGGTGGAAATTGGGTCAAGATTCTCTGCAAATTCCTCACCTTCCAACAGTAGTCCCATAACCTCTACCAAAACTATCTGAGAAAATGGCACCTTCAATCCTTTAACTGTTGCCACTCCATTCTTTAAGGAGTTGAGAAATTGAAATGTAACCTTGTCATCCCATCTTGTTAGCTTCTGAACATAATTTGTCCATCCCCTTGCTTGAAAATATGGCCTACAATTCTAGTCTTCAAGCAACATGCTATGAACAGTAGGCTCTCTTAGAATTAGGTCTCCTCCCATCGTTTAATTTCCAGAGTACCCAAAACAAAGTTGTAGGAGAGAATAATAGACAACTACAAATTTGGACAAGAAAACTTGAAATGGCAGGTTGCAGGATGAGTTCAAATTTAGAAAATTCTAGTAATGCAGCTCAGGAAATGAGAGCTTATGAGTAAAATAAATGCAAATCTCCATGTTATCATTTCATCATTACTCATAAGTACTTCCCACAGGACTCGTACTTAACATAGCTTGCCACCTTAGTTTCATACGTGTGAAAAATAACATGCAACAAAGTAATGTTCAAAAATGTCTAATCATTGGCAGAAAATGCAAGTACGACAAGGGAAAAGAATAAATAAAAGATTGCATAAACATAATGACAAAACTAATATAACTTCCCCCCCAGCTAAAATATTGCAAGTGGTCCCACACTTGCAGTGGTAACAAGGCATACAAAATAAAATATTGGAAAAACAAATTAAAATCACATGCCTTGTAATGTGTGTTAACTGGAAGTGCTGGTGAGGTGGTAGTTACTATCCAAAAATGAAATAATTGATGATGTGGATGGATGATAGACTAGACATGAAGAGGAAATTTATTATGGAGAATCAACTTTCACAAGGAAATTTTTTATTATGATAGTGATAAGAACAGCTAGAGGGACGAAGGTAAATGAGCAAAAACTCAGTAGGAGATGCTACAAGAACTTCAGCATTAGCAATAGAAGAGAATTGTTGCAGGAACTCCTTACTCACTGGTTTGTGATACAATTTTAATCGATGACCATTTACTAACAATTTGAACTGAACCGGATCCACTATGGAGAGCTAGATCACTCCATTTGGAAAGACTACAATAATTTCATATGGCCCTAACCATTTGGTTTGGAATTTGCCAGGATTATGCTAATACTTGGAGTCATAAAGGAGCACCCAGTCACCAATAGAAAAAACTTTGTCCTTAACATACTTGTCATGCCATTTGTTACACTAGTTTTGTATCAATTCTATATTGTGCAAGACAGATTTGTGCCACTCATCAAGATCATTCAAACTCAATATTTTGTCTTGTTGTGCACCAGTGAGATCCATCCCAAGATCAAGAGTTGTCTTGAGTGTCTTATGTTCAAAATCTATTGGCATGATTGTAGAATGACCATAAACAAGCTCAAATGGTGTAAAACTAGTTGTAGGTCACTTCCATGTGGTATAGTAAGCCCAAAGTACTTCAGGAAGTCAGATAGCCCAATCTTTCTTATGGATGGCTACTATTTTAGTGAGAATAGACTCCAACTTCCAATTTGTAACTTCAACCTGCCCATTAGCTTGAGGGTGATAAGGTGAAGATTTACAATGTCTAATGTTGTATTCCTCCATCATAGCAGCAATCAGATTAGAAGTAAACTGAGGACCTTGGTCGGACTAAATCTCTCTTGGTACACCAAATCTAGTGAAGATGAATTCATAAAGGAACTTCGTAACATTTTTATCTCTTGGGTACTTCATAGGTTTAGCCTCATCCCATTTTGTAACATAATCAGTGCAGACAAGGATATAGGATTTACCTTGTGAGGATGGATCAATAGGACCAACAAAATCAATCCCCCATTTATCAAATGGTGCAACAACAACATGTGGCTGGAGGGGAATTTCATCTGTCTTTGTGGGGTGTCCCATGTGCTGGCATTTGTCACACTTTTTAGTGTACTAAGAAGCATCCTTATGTAAGCTAGGCCAATAGTAACCTATAGTTAAGATCTTCAATGCGGTCCTTTTGGTAGCAAAATGTCCACCACAAGGTTCATCATGACATGCCCTGAGGATATCATAAGTTTCATCCTCTCTTATGTATCTTCTAGTGACTTGGTTAGGACCAGTGTAAAACATGAATCCAGAAATCCATGAATAATTAAAGCTCCTTTTAGTTAGCAATCTTCTTTCTTTAGCAAAGAAATGAACTGGGGTCTTACCAGTTGTGAGATAATTGGCAATATCAGCATACCAAGGATTGTGGGTAGTCAAAAGATGTTCATCGGGAAAGCTATCATCAATGGCTATAGGATCATCAAGCACATGCAACCTAGAAAGAAAATCTGCCACCACATTGGCCTTACCAGGTTTATCTATGATGGTAATGTCAAACTCCTGCATAAGCAACAACCATCAAGCCAACTGGCCAGAGATTGCAAGCTTGTTCATGAGATACTTAATTGTAGAATGATCTATATGCCAATAGATCTCATACCCAGTGATGTAGTTTCTGAACTTGTTCAGGGCATAGATGACTGCAAGCAGTTCTTTCTCAGTGACAGTGTAGTTAAACTTAGCTCCTTACAAGTTCTTACTCATAAAGTAAATGACATGCTCAACTGAGTCTACCTTTTGGCCAAGGACAACACCTATAGCATAGTCTGAGGCATCAGTATGAATGTGAAAAGGTAAGCCCCAGTTAGGTCCTCTCAAAACCAATGTTGTAGTGAGTACTTCTTTCAGTTGGAGGAAAGACTTCTCACACTCAAAATCCCAGGAAAAATCAGCATCCTTTTTGAGCAAGTTATACAATGGTGCTGCAAGCTGACTAAAATCTTTTATAAACCTTCTGTAATATCCAGCATGTCCAAGGAAACTGGGCACATCCTTTTGTTTGGCTAGAGTAGGTAATGTACTAATCACCTCAATCTTAGCAGGGTCCACTTGTATACCTTTGGAAGATATGAAATGTCCTAAGACAACCCCTTCTTCCATCATCATGAAGCACTTTGCACTATTGAGAGAGAGGTTGTATTCATGACACCTTAGAAGAACTTTTTCCAAGTTCACTTTAGCCTCTTCAAAGGTATTCCCATATGTTGTAAAATTGTCCATGTAAATCTCCATCCAATCGGTAGAGATATCTGAGAATATGTTGATCACAGCTCACTGGAAGGTAGCAGGGGCATTACACAACCCAAAAGGTAGCACTGAATAAGAAAATATGCCCCATGGGCAGGTGAATGTTGTTTTCTCTTGGTCTTCAGGAGCTATTTGAATCTGATTATAACCATTGAATCCATCCAGAAAGGAGAAGTATTTCTTTCCAACAAGGTTATCAAGGACTTGGTCTATGAATGGTAAGGGAAAGTGGTCCTTTTTAGTGGCAGTGTTAAGCTCCCTATAGTTGACACAAACTATCCACTTCCCTCCTTTCTTAGGTACTATAACAAGAGGAGAGACCCACTGACTATCTGAAATAGGATAGATAGAGCCAACATTTAACAACTTCTGCAACTCATTCTTGACTATATCTCTAAGAGCTAGGTTTACCCAATGCTGAGGTTGGTGAACAAGTCTAAATTTAGAGCTGATATAAATATTGTGAGTGTAGAGCTTAGGGTCTAGGCCTTTCATGTCAGTATAATCCCAAGCAAAGGCTGATTGATGTTCCTTAAGAAGCTATAGGACATCTAACCTCTAAGAGGAAGTCAAAGCACTACTTACATTTAATTCCCTTTCTGAGCTGACCTCTATCTTAATGACCTTTTCCGCCATGGATAGCTAAGCAATTGGGAAAGAATTCATTTCATGATGCAGTAATGTGTGAAGAAATTTTGAAGTTTCTAAATACTGCAGAGCATCAATAGGTGGTAACAAAGTATTAAGAACACAATTCTCTTGGGAACACACTTGGGGTTCCACTCCATACTCATTCAGAATAATGGAGGAAAGGATCTCATCTTCTTCCCTAGAAGCTATAAAAGGTTCCCTGGATATCATCATTAACTCATGAATAGAATTAGCCTCAGGTTCAGTATCATCCAAATCTGGCTAGATGATTTGATCATCTTGTAACAGAGGTTGAGCTGGGGAATACAGAGTCAGATTTTTAGTGTTGACTCCATTGGATATAGTCATTTTTATAGACTAACAAGCTATAAAGGCTTCAACAGTAGCCAACCAAGGCTTGCCTAGAATTATTGGATATCCTCCCATGTTAGCCTTTGTGGAAAGGACAACAAAGTCAACTGAATATTCCCAAGAAGTCAAGGTGACTATAACATCTTCTATCATCCCATTAGGTGTAATGGTGGAATTGTCAGCAAGTTAAAGGATGGTAGGTGTTTCCCTAAGACCGATGATATGTAACTGAGACATTACTTCCTTGGTCATGACATTTATGGAAGCACCTAAGTCAACTAGGGCATTGTGGACTTGAACTCCTTGAATAGTGATTGTTATCATAGGGCTACCAAGATCAGAATACTTTGGAATTGTTAATTTCTCTAACATGAGATCAGATAATTGTCCTAGGACATGAATGGTTTTAGGATCTTTTCTCTTTCTTCCAAGCTACTTTATGCAAGCTTCCTTGATAGCTTTGGTATATGTAGGTACTTCTTTTATGGAATCTAACAAAGGAATCTTTACTATCATTTGCTTTAGTTGGGTAAGCAAATCCAACATTGTCTAATTTTCCACTGGCTTAACTTGCTCCTCCAACCTATGAGGAAATAGAGGTTCTTGTGTTGTAGGAGCAATAGGTTGGATTGGTATTTCAATTGGCTCTACTGAAGTATCCTCAACTTTGGTAATAATAGGCTGCTACAGAGGAGGAAGAGTCGTGCCAGATCTTAAATGGATGTTATTCAGGGAAATGGCATAGCTTTGCTACGGCGTTGTTGGCTTAGCATTGTTGGGATTAGGAGTAGGCTGAGTAGGAAATTGAGTCTATTTAGGGGAAGTAGTATTGGCTACAGGAGGATGCATCAAAGCTTTCTATTGAGGTGGTGGCATCAAAGCTTGCTGGCTTGATTGGTTAGACCAATTATGTTGTTGTTGCCACCCCTGCTGAGGCTGTTGCCATGGTTGCTGAGGTTATGACCAACCTTACTGAGGTTGCTACCAACCCTACTGAGGTTGTATCCAACCTTGCTGGGGTTGTTGCCAACCCTGCTGAGGTTGTTTCCAACCCTGTTGAGGTTGTTTCCAACCTTGCTGAGGCTGATGCCAACTTTTATATCTACTAAATCCACTATGCTGTTGGTTTTGCCATGCATTATTACTATTAAAATTTTGAAGAGGATCTTGGGGAATACCTGATCTTTGAGCCCATGCCCTTCACTGGGCAACATATAGGACCTCTTCATTCTCATCAATGGCTTTGAACTCGGTAGGCATAGGTTGAGACTCTAGTCTTGAAACAGACTTGCACCGACAATTCTTTTTCTTCTCCCTACAATGTGGACAATATTCTACCAACATTGCATCAAATTCATTTTTCTTTCTCCTTGCTTGCATTGTATCAAACTGAGTAGCAATATCATTAATGATGTCTTTCTTGAAGTCTGATAACAGATTGGATAACTCCATTTTGGACACACCTTTGCCATTAGACTTGTGGGGCAGGGCTCTCAATCCTCTTCCTTTCTTGACAGTAGCTCTAGAATAGTTAAGACATATACTCTTTATTGCATCCCAATTCTTCTGTGTAATGTCTCCTCCTACCATGAGGTTTAAGGTCTTCTATGCTTCCATCATTCACACCTCTCAAAAATAGATGCTTTTGAGATTCTTCATTCAATTGATGTTGTGTGTTACGCTGCAGGTTGAACATGAACTTGGAGACATAGTCTTCCAGGCTTTCATCTTCCTTTTGTGACATCTTGAAGATGTCATCTCCTTTTAAGTCTCCTCCTTTGCAATAATCTTTGTACTTCTCAAGAAATAGAGTACACATTACATTCTAGTCGGCTACAGCATCAACACCCAAACTCATAAACCATCTGAGAGCAGCTTCTTTTAAGGTGGAAGGAAAGAACTTAAGCTTAAGGTCATTAGTGGTGTAGTCATAGCTTTGGAAAAGGACATCAAACTCAAAGAGGAAGGTCTCTGGATCTTTTGTGATGATTCCATAGAATTTAGGAAGTGCAGCTGCAGGAATATTCTTCAGATTCTAGTTACCTGGCTGAGTAGGAATAGGAAAAGGGAAGGTAGGGTGAGCCATTACATTGTCTAGATATTCTAGGTCAGCAAAAAGAGCATTGACATGGTAGGATTCTTTAGATGACGGTGGTGAAGGCAATTGGTCAAAGGCATCAGCAAATACATTCTCAAATGGTTCTTCTTCTTGTGGGATTTCTAATTGGGTTTCCTCAAGTGCTACATTGAGAACCTCCAATGGTTCTTCCTAGTTAAGATTAGGTAGGAATCACCCAAGATGGTCCCTATGCCTATGCATGCAAAATTAAGCAAAATGCAAACTAACTTAATGACTTTTGGTTCAAACTAAATTGACACCATCACCGGCAACGATGCCAAAAATGACTGGTTAGAATAATATCGTAGTAACACAAGGATTGGACATCCTTAAAAAATGATTCATTGATGAAACTCATCATGTTTTTACTTAGAACATCATGCTAGACTCATTTAATGTATCAATTCAGGAACGTGAACTTGAGACAGTGACTGCAAAGTTTATGCTTTAGTTCTTCTCAATAGTCATTACTACTAAGGTAAAACAGCTGCTACAAGAAATTTATACTAGAAACTGAACTTACAGATTAATTCTCATCTTGAAGGAAAGACATAACAGTAAATAAGTAATGCTTTAGAAGTAAACCTATGATGCAGGATACAGTCAATGGTTTTGCTACCAGTGGCTGCAGGAACAACAGTACTTAATAACTTAAAGGAAACTTAACTAAACTAAACTAAACTAAATTTTACTTAAGCACGAATAGGGAATTCATCTCCCATGTGGGCCCCCATAGAAGTATGAATGAATTATAACTCAGAGATTGAAATGAAGAACTGTCATATATTCATTCAATAAAACATGGATACAAGATAGAATATCAAAATGCTTTACTCTATTGCTTGATTACAACATGAATTTCTCAAAATATCTAACTAGCCTGGAAACATAAGTTCCAGCTTATTTAAAGGAAATTAGGAAAAATAGAATGCCTACAAACTAGGTCTTCCATTACATAGTATAACAAATTTTAGTTTTAGGAGCGACAACATCATTTATGCAAGAAGATAAGCCACATTCAATACTTGAGAAATATAGGAATGCTTGGCAACTAGATTGTCTTGGACTAAATCAGCAACCGCAAAGTGATGGAAGGAGTGAAGCCATAATGAATTCTGAAATAGTCACCCGCCTTGAAAGACCCACTTATCCTTTAGTCCGCACTCCTTGCTTGACTTATTCTTCCTGCAAAAGGTTAACACAACAAAATCCAAAACATGAATCCAAGGCATAGATCATAATAAGTTTTCCCTATTTTAATGTAGCCTTGTCACACAACTACAGGAGGTCTACCCATTAAAGCTAGAGAATAAATATACCAGATTTACCATGAAATTCATTAATCTAGATATATATTTAGTATTGTCTTTAAGTCCTATAAGTGTCAAATATACATATAGTTAAAACTTATAAACATAAAAGACTGTATCATGTTTATGAAAAACTATAAGATATTCAAGTCTGTACTTAGAAAATCATCTTTTAGAATGTAACATCTACTTCCAAAAATTTTGAAATAACTTACATTATGTGTGTACCCATACCATAACTCATAAGCTATCTTGTTTGAATCTTTCTTCAATTGTACTCAGTTCAATGTATATACGACAATGCTAACATCTTCTCTCGAGTACATTTCTGCAACATATTTCTCAATCATCAGTGTTCTAGCACAATCAACTATGGATATATTCCTCCTTTCAGTAATTCCATTATGTTGTGGTGTTCTCGGTATAGAAACCTATCTTTTAATTCCATACTCATTACAAAACTTAGTGAATACATTAGAAATAAACTCACCTCCTCTATCAGATCTTAAGCATTTTACATCTTTTCCAATTTCCTTTTCCACTTTAGCTATATACCATTTAAACATTTGGAAAGCTTCAAATTTATTTCAAAAACATAATTGTCATCATCCTAGGGTAGTCATCAACAAACAAAATAAAGTATCCATCACCATAATAACTCTAAGTTCTCATAGGACCACATAATTCGGTATGAACCAACTCCAAAAGAGCTTTAGATGAATAGTTCTTTCTTTTGAAACTAGATTTTGACATTTTTCCCATTTGACATTGTTTACACATGACATGCTCAGGTTTAGATAAGCTTGGTAAGCCTCTAACTTCTCTTTTCTTACTAATCTTAACCATGTTGTAAAAATTCACATGACATAACCTTTTATGTCACAACCACACATCTTCAGTTCTAGCCATTAAATAAGTTTTTTTAGCATGGTTAAGATAAAATAGATTACCTTTAGATTGTTCACAAGTACTGACCAAGTTTCATGTTTCATCATAGATCTTCACCTTCCTAATTTCAAATGCAACTCGATGACCAGACTTATTCAACTGTGCTAAACTTAACAAGTTATAGTTAAGTCCCTTCACCCAATATGTATTTTTTGTATTTTATCTTATTATTCAACATGATATATCCTTTTCCTTTTACTAAACAAGGTGTATCATTTCCCATTTTAATAGATCCTCCATTATAGTATTCAAGGTATTTAAATTTATCCTCATCACCAGTCATATGATGTGTACAACCACTATCAATAATCCATGTATCATTCTTTCTATCTTTAGAAATAAGTGTTCTTTCTACATACCTTTCTTCTTCTTTTGAATCTTCTTTCAAAGCTACAAATACCACCTCAATGTCTTTATCAGTGTCAGTATCGGTGTCATGATCAGATCATCTCCAACAAGGTAACATGCCTTCTTTCCTTTGTCTTTGTAGTCTCAGTTGTTTCTTCTATGAAAGTGTCAGTTCCCTTTGTGATCTCTACTATCTCTTCTGTCAGACTTTCTATCACTAGATTGGTCATTATCTTTATCATCATCTTTCTTGCTTAGAAATCTAGTTGCAATATGACCAATTTCTTTACAGTTAAAATATGTCAAAGGTAATTTCCCTTTATACCTTCCTTTACCTTTCTACAATCTTCAAGCCATAAGTGCTTCAAGTTCATCAAGTTCATCTTCCTCAATGTCACTCTCACTGTTATTTCTTATCATATGTTTGCTACTTGATTTTCCAATTTTCAAAGATGACATAAATGCAGACTCAACACTCGGCACAATACTGTTATCACAGTTATTCAACTCAAAATTAGACAATTTACCGATTAGGCTATCAAGTGTAAGAACATTACCTGGTGCAGATCTCATTTCATGAATAACAGATATTCTAATAGCATAGATTGGCAGCAAGGTTCTTAGAATTTTACTCACAAAAGTGTCTTCATCAATAACACCTCTTTCTCCTTGGATAGTATTGGTAACCTCCTCGATTCGGTTATTGTAGTGTGAAATTTGTTCTCCTTCTTTCATCTTTATATCATCAAACTTTCCTCTGAGGCTTTCAACTCTTTATCTCATCACATTCACATCTCCTCCGTAGACTAGTGTAAGTTTGTCACACATTGCTTTTGTTGAAGTACATGTCTTGATATCTTCAAATCTTGTATCTATTAAGGAAACAACAATCTCAATCATTGTCATGTTATGCTCATGTTTATCTCTCTGCTGATCAACCGTCAAAGGTCCAGTTAGCAGTTGAATGTAAGCATTGTTTAGGTGCAACACTGTGGATTCTCCAATTCTAGATATGTGCAACCTCATTCTTCTTTGTGATCTTGAGAAGATATTTTTGTTCAGCTTTAGCACCTCTCTCTTATACATCTTGTGATCTTGAGCTTAAGTCCTTTAAACTTTACTTCTAAGAAACCAATACACTCTGATACCAAGTTTTAGATAACTGAGAGGGGGGCGAATCAGTTAATTCTAGCCATCCTACAGTCCCACATTCCTAGATGTATATATTCAAACATTTCCAACAAATAATCAACTCGGTAAGCTATCAATAATAACTTTATGTTCATCTACTGAATACTAGTAAATTCAATATTGTGTTTACCGATTAATCCAAATATGAAATGTGTAAAGTAAAACAACAATCCAATCACATCAAATACACATAATACATAGATTTTATTGTGGAAACCCTACTAAGGGAAAAACCACCTAGGACCAATAACCCAAAATATTTCACTCTTTTGGAGTGAGCTTGGTTAGGAGACAACCCTATTAAAGGTTACAATGCACATTGTATGATGTGACCTAGTTAGATTATTTATCACTAATAGTTAACTCTTCACCAAAATTTACTATGGGGTCAACAAGAAAACCAACAACATTCAAATAATGTCATATTGAAATACAAATAAGACTATTAAGTCCACTCGGTTAAGAGATTTAGCTATAACAATTGTTAAACTAATACACTAATGATCTGACTCAAATACAAATAATATTTGTGGATTTTCATATCTAAGATAAGCTCAAAATACATCCTTTGATCAATAATCACTTCAATCCTTTATATCCTTCAACATATTCAACTCAGTGAATAATACTCTGACACTCGGTAATACCTGCAATTATGCTCGGTTCTATCTATAACCAATTTGACTAGTAGTGCATGAAAATAGTCCTTCCACACAAATTTTCCTACATATTCAATTATCTGAGACTAATAATGAATCTCATGTCTCGTTAAATAGACGTCATAAACTATTTTCTTCTCATTCATTAGATTGTGCCTCTTAATCTCCATCGTTCATTTTGCCACTTCAAGCTTCGTCACAAGATATGTCAATAACACATTTCATCCTTCTCCATTTGATCAATCTTGAATTTTTTGAGCCATTTGATCTTCATAAAAAACTTTATCTTTTACCTCGAAGTCATAAGCAATCATCCAGCTCATTGATGTAGCCAAAATTTCTTTAACAATGAACATAAACATAAGAGAGAAAAAAAACATGGAATATTTTCAGAATTAAAATCCTTCTTTATTATTCTTCCAAAATACTTTTCTTCTATAATGAGAGAAAACACTAATTTAAGTACAAATCTGAAATTACCCTTTTTGGTAGTTTTTTTCCATAAAACTATTTTTTGCAATTTTTGGTAATTTTTAAAACAACTCGAAAAAAGCTAAAATTTTCTGTAAAGCTTCCTAAATGTAAGATAAGATTAACTTCCAAATAACCTTTGAAATTGGAAATAATGTTTTGAATTTATTATTAAAAACAACTTTCTAAAAAAAACTAAATAAAACACTAAAATCTTAAAAAGCCGCTAAAAGCTCTTGCATCATTCTCCTCTGGTTGAAAGAACGTAGCTCTTGCAAGTTATTTTTGAATCCATGCTTCTTGTTTAGATCTAATCATTCCCATTATAGCAGATATTTATTGTATTAACCAAGAGAAGAGAAAATTGAATCCCTCTTGAATGCAAGTCTACTCCTTTTTCTTGTTCTTCCAATTCTTTGGAAATGTGTCCTTCATCTTTGAAACTACCCTTGGGTCCTTCTTCCTCTTCTTTTTCTTAATCCATCTCCTATTCAACTCGAGCTCAACTTTTAGATTCCTAAAATCTATTTCTTGTGCATATACTTCAATAGCATCATTATTTATGTCTTCATCATGTAATATAACATCATACTCTATATTGCCATAATTTTCATTATACTTTTGATAACCACACAAACACCAAACTATATTTCCCAAACCTTATGGGCTCTGATACTAAATAATGGAGCCAAAATTCCTTTAACAATTAACATAAACATAAGAGAAAAAAAATATGGAATATTTTCAGAATCAAAATCCTTCTTTATTATTCTTCAAAAATACTCTTCTTCTATAATGAGAGAAAACACTAATTTAAGTACAAATCTAAAATAACCCTTTTTGGCAGTTTTTTTCATAAAACTATTTTTTGTCATTTTTGGTAATTTTTAAAACAACTCAAAAAAAGCTGAAATTTTCCATGAAGCTTCCTAAAACTAGGATAAGATGAACTACCAAATAACCTTACAAAATTGGAAACAATATTTTGAAGTTATTATTAAAAATAACTTTCTAAAAAAAACTAAATAAAACACTAAAATCTTAAAAAGCCACTAAAAGCTCCTACATCACTCATCAATTCAATCGATTGTTATAAAATTTAATTATTTCTCTTGCTCGGTTAATACATAATGTGTTGGTGAATACTAACTTAGTTATTACTGTTACTCTGTATACATTGTACTAGCTCAGTGTATACATAAATTTTCAATTACCGACCATATTAACTTGGTCATTTCCGATCTTCAATACATAACAAATTCATGTAATACAATCAAGTCAATAAAATGATGCCATAGACTCATCAAGAAGTTTTCCAATGTATACGTTAGTCATATCTCCATATCCATCTCATCTTCATGTAGATATCTCATTCCTTTACCATTTTTCTTCTTCAGATATTTGTAACCATCATGATAAGTATAGTCAAAACTAGTTGACATGAAAGAACAATACATATTGACTGATTTAATTGCCTTACATACCACTTTAGTAACTTAGTGATCTCTAATCACTATCTTTCACTTATTCATTCAAATCATTAAGATATTCAATCAGTTGTAGGTTATCAGTATATGTCTTCACTTTTTTCTAAAATTTGCAAACCAAGAAAGAATTTAATCTATCTAAACATTGACATTTCAAATTCTTTTCTCATTTCATGAGAAAATTATTTTCATAGATTATCATGTCCTCCAAATATGATATCATTAGCAAAAGTTTCAGCAATAAGAATCTTATCATCAATTTCACCTTTCAAGTATAAATTGTTTTTGTCACTTGTTCTAACAAATCCAATATTGATAAGATAGGAATGCAATCTTTCATACCATTCTCTCAGTGCTTGTTTTAATCCATATAGCGCTTTGTGTAACTTACATACCATGTTCTTTAGATTAGGATCAACAAAGCCTTCAAGTTGTTCAATGTATACCTATTCCTTAAGTATTCCATTCAAAAATGCAAATTTGACATCCATTGAACATAAAATTTAAATCCTTTGTAGGAAACATATGCAAGCAATATTCTAACTCTTTCAAGTCTAGAAACTGGTGAAAAAGTCTCACCATAATCAATACATTCTTCTTCTGCATATCCTTCTCATACAAGTCTTGCTTTATTCCTAGTGACTTCACCATTTTCATTCAACTTGTTTCTGGATATCCATTTATTCCAATTACATTCTTATCATTCGGTCTTGGTACCAATGTCCATTTTATTTTTTTTAGTATCTTATCTATTTTTTCATTCACAACTTTAATCTATTCATTATTTTTATGTGCATTTGTAACAGTTTTAGGTTCAAATTCACAAACTAAGCATGCATTATTTCTCAACTTACTTCATGTCATCATACCATCTTTCTTGTCTCCAATAATTTGATTCTATGGACGATGTCTCCTCACAATTTTTACAAGTACTGGTTCAATCCTTTGTTCTTCATTGTGTTCTTCATTTGGTCTAGGATCATAATCTTCATCAGGAACTATTTCCTAATTCTCAGTCTGTATAGGCTGATGCTTGGTATCATTATCCTGTTGGTCAGCAATGCCAAGTTGTTGCTAAGGTAGAGTGTCAGGTTTCTCTATGTCTATAAATCTACCACAATATTTTGGTTCCTTTTTCTTTCTTTATCATTTTTCTTTGCAAACTCATCAACCCTCACATTTTCACTTTAATCATTTTTTTAGCAGCCTTATTCAAACATTTATAAGCTTTTCTTGTAGTATAATATCTTAAGAATATTCCTTCATCAACTTTTGAATCAAATTTCCCATTTATATCATCTTTTAGAATGTAACATCTACTTCCAAATATTATGAAATAACTTACATTCAGTGTGTAACCATACCATAACTCATAACATGTCCTATTTGAATCTTTCTTCAGTTGAACTTGGTCCAATGTGTATACATCAATACTAATAGCTTCTCTCCAGTATATATGTGCAACATCCTTTTCAACCATTAGTTCTCTAGCACAATCAATAATAGATCTATTCCTCTCAGCAATCTCATTTTGCTGAGGTGTCGTCGGTGTAGAAACCCGTGTTTTAATTCCATGCTCCTTACAAAAGTTAGTGAAATCATCACAAATAAACTCACCACCTCTATCTGATCTCAAGAATTTTAATTCTTTACCATTTTCTCTTTCCACTTTAGCTTTAAACCATTTAAACATCTTAAAAGCTTCATATTTTTCTTTTAAGAACATAATAGTCATCATCCTAGAGTAGTCTTCAACAAACAAGATAAAATATTTTTCTCCATAATAGCTACGAGTTCTCATAGGACCATACAAGTCGGTACGAACCAACTCCAAAATAGCATTAGATGAATAGTTTTTTAATCTTAAAACTAGATTTTTACATTTTTCCCATTTGACATTGTTTACACATGACATGGCCAGGTTTAGGTAAGCTCGGTAAACCTCTAACTCTCCCTCTCTTATTGATTTTAACCATGTTGTCAAAATTCAAATGACATAAATGTTTGTGCCATAACCACACATCTTCAGTTCTAGCCAATAAACAATAAGTTTCAACATTATCAAGATACAATAGATTACCTTTAGATTTTTCACTAGTACCGACCAACTTTCTAGTCTCATCATATATTTTCACCTTTCTATTCTCAAATGCAACTTGGTGACCTATGTTATTCAACCCTGCTACACTCAACAGATTGTAATTAAGTCCCTTCACCCAATATGTATTCTCACATTTGATCTTATTGTTCAACAATATAGATCCTTTTCCTTTTACTACACAAGGTGTATCATTTTCCATTTTAATAGATCCACCATTATAATGTTCAAGGTATTCAAATTTGTCTTCATCACCAGTCATATGATGTGTACAGTCACTAGTAATAATCCAAGTATCATTAATATTGCTAACTTTAGAAATAAGTGTTGTTTCTATGTGCCTTTCTTCTTCTTCTTCTTAATCTTCTTAATCATCTTTTAACGCTATGAATACCACCTCAATGTCTTAATCAGTGTCAGTGTCATCATCATCATCTTCAACAAGGTAACATGCCTTCTTTCCTTTATCTTTATAATCTAAGGTTACTTCTTTTGTCATACTGTTGGTTGCCTCTGTGTTCTCGTTTATCTCTCTTGTCAAATTTTCTTTCACCAGATCTTTCATTATCTTTGTCATCCTCTTTCCTATTAGGACATCTAGCTCCAATGTGCCCAATTTCTTTACAATTAAAACAAACCAAAGGTAGTTTCCCTTTGGGTGGTCTCACAATAATGTGTTCCACTTTTTGGCTAACTTTGAAACAAAGATCAACATTCTGAGAAAAAACTTCACTTTCAAACACATGTTGCCACAAAACTATTACGAATTTGAAGATGATGTAAACTAGAGTCTTTTAGAATTTTTTTCTAGTTTATAAATATATTTAAATAAAAAATAAAATTAAATATATTCCTTTACCTTTCTTCTATCTTCTATCCATTAATGCTTAAAGCTCATCTTGTTCATCCTCATCACGATCATTATCACCCTCATTTGTTATCATGTGTTTACTACTTGATTTACCAATTTTCGAGGATGCCATAAATACAGACTCAACATTAGGAACAATACTATTATCAAAGTTAATTAATTCAAATGAAGTTAGTCTTCCAATTAGACTATCAATTGTAAGATTATTACCTAGAGATGATCTCATTTCATGGATTGCAGAGACTCTAATAGCATAAGTAGGCAACAAGGTTCTAAGAATTTTACTTACAACAATGTCTTATTTAATAATACCTCCTACTCCTTAGCTAACATTGACAATCTCCTTAATTTAGTTGTTATACTATGAAATGTTTTCTCCTTTCATTTTCATGTCATCAAACTTTCCTCTAAGACTCTCACCTTTATCCCTTAGCACATTTGCAACTCCTCCGTGAACTAGTGCAATTTTGTCCCACATTTGTTTAGCAAAAATACATGTCTTGACATCTTCAAATTTGACATCTGATAAGGAAGAAAAAATCTCTTTGGTTTAGCCTTGTGAGGCAATTTACTATTACTACTTTCAAGACTTTTTAGTTAAACTACAACTCTAGTTCATTCTTTTTGTTAAGGATCTGCAATATTGTTTTTGATAGAGGCAGACTAGACATTATTACTCCATTGTTTATCTGTTGTGAAGCTAGTGCTATTAATGTGCTATTAGTCTTCCTTGTTCCATGGGCTAGCACCCTCTTGTTGTTTTTTCTATGAAAAACAATATATATCATTGAAATATTGTGTTCATGTCTATCTCTCATCTGATCAATAGTCAAAGGTCTAGTAGAATGGATGAATTCATTATCCAAGTAGTATATAGCAGATTCTCCAATTCCAGATAGATGCAATCTCATTCTACTTTTCCCTTTCAAGAAGTTATCTGTGTTCATCTTTGACAACTATCTCTTATACATCTTGTGATATTTAGCTTAAGTCCTTCAAAATTTTCTCTTCAAGAACTCTATGCTCTAATACCAATTGTTAGATAGCTCAGAGGGGGGTGAATCACATAAGTTTAGTTATACTATAGTCCTAATTCTCCCAGATGTGGATATTAAAAATTTTCAATCAAATAATCCACTCGGTAAGATATCAGTTGTGTCTTTCTCTTCATCTACTGATTACCAGTAAATTAAGTACTATGTTGGTCCACAAAGGCAAAAAGGAAGGGGTCAGAACAATGGCACACCCTACCCAATCCACCTTGCTCAACATGTGGAAGAAACAACAGCATAGTGAGAGGGAGAAAGAAAGATCATTGATATATTATCTTCATTCAAATTGATTCATACATGCTGAGTTGTAAGGCCTTCCTGGTTATGGCCAGATATTACAATTAATTACACAAGTCCTCAAAAATGTGAGGATCTATCAGCAATCTTGGTTCTACTATCTTGTATCTTCTCTCAAAACTCCCCCTAAAAATCTAACCAAACATCTATACTTATACAAGAGGCTACCAAACTGTGTCAGCCTTCAGATCCATAATCAATAGAAGGAATGGTCAGATCTGGGACCAAACGCTTCCCAATGATGGATACTAAGATTAAATCTATGACCCATAATCAATGCAGAAGTCAACCTCAGCAAAAACTCAAAATAAACTACTCAGTAAGCAAGGATGACCGAGCAATAGACAAGCATTTCCGAGTGCCAGTGAAATGACCGACTGCCTAGGAGATAACCGACTACACTCGGTAACCAAATGAAATTGACCAACTACCAAGCCAACTTGATCAAAGTAGTAACCGAGCAACACATACAAACTTCAAAATATTTTTTTGGTGACACAGGATTGCCAAGGACCCAAGATGCTCCTGCATCAGACACCTAGGGTTATTTAGAAATGATTCTCTGAATCATTCAGTAGGTCTGGTCTGAGTTGCATCCAACTCAGACTGTGAAATCCATGAACTATCTTCAATCGATCTATTCTCCTACTTTGCCAGATATTCCATATATTGTTTACCTCTTGTCCTTTTCCTAACTCTCTGCTCCAAAATCTATTCAACTTCTTCATTCTACTTCTTAGGATACTCCATCAGTACTATCATGTCTTCATCAGGTTCATGATACTCATATAAATCAGCAATGTTGAAAATCAATGATATGTCCATGTCATTAGGTAACTCAATTTCATATGCATTTCCACTATCAAATTTCTTCAAAATCTTGCAAGGTCCAAACTTCTTCATCTTCAACTTCCCATATGTTCCAACATGAAATTGACCTTTCTTCAAATGAACCATCACCTCATCACCAACATCAAAAGTCTTATGTCTCCTTGATCTATCAGCTCTGTCTTTGTATTTCTGATTACTCTCTTCTAGTTTAATTTTCACATCTTCGTGCAATGTCTTCATGTACTCAAAAAACTTCAGTCCTTCAACACTTCTCTTACTTTCATCAACAATGTCTCTCAAATCAGATATACCTCTCAGCTGTATGCCATTCACAATCTCAAATTGTGTTTTCCTAGTACTCCTATTCACTGAACTATTTTATGTAAATTCTTCTTGTGCCGATACAGAATCCCAATTACTAGGTGTGTCTCCAGCCAAACATCTCAAAAGATTTCCCAAACTTCTATTTACAACTTCTATCTATCCATTGGTTTGTAGGTGAAATGTAGAACTATATTTCAACTCAGTGCCAAACTTTCTCCAAAGAGTCTTCCAAAAGTATCCAACAAATTTATTGTCTCGGTTAGAGATAATACTCCTCGGTAATCAATGCAATCTGACAATTTCCTTAAAGAAAATATTTTCTACATGTACTACATCTGATGTCTTTCTACAAGGTATAAAATGTGCCATCTTTGAAAATCTATCTACCACAACAAATATAGAATCATTACCTCTTACTGTCTTCGGTAAGCCAAGAAAAAAATCCATACTAATGTTAGTCCAAGGTTTTTTAGGTACAACAATCAGTGTATACAATCTAGTATTCTGACTTACTCCTTTTGCAATTTGACAAATTCCACAACTTTTCACAAAATTCTAAACATCTTTATACAACTGTGGCCAAAAGTATTTCTCCTTAAGCAAATTCAAAGTTTTATCAATGCCAAAATTTCCAGCCAAACCACTACTATGTTTCTCCTTTATCAAATTAGTTCTCATTTGTCCTCTCGATATACATAACTAAATACCTTTAAACAACATACCTTCTTGAATGAAATATTCTTCCCATTTTGTACTTGGTTGATCTTGAATAGGTGCTCTGCACTTTCTTCATGGCTCAAAAAAGTTAGGATCTGTTTCATACAAATCTCTCATCTCATCAAAACCAAGAACTTCAATTTTCATATCAGTCATCAAAGATCTTCTTCTACTCAATGCATCAGCAACTCGGTTAGTGACTCCAATTTTATGTTTGATCACAAATGTATAACTCTACAAATACTCAACTCATTTAATAAGTCTCTGATTCAACTTATTTTGACTACCCAATTATTGTCAAGCCTTATGATTAGTATACAACACAAATTCACTCAGTACCAAATAATGTCTCCATTTCTTCAGTGCTTGAACAATAGCATATAATTCTTGATCATACACAAAATATTTCCTTCTAGCATCATTCAACTTTTCACTAAAGAGAGGAACATGTTTACCTTCTTGACTCAACATAGCTCCAATTGCACTACCACTTGAAATACCTTATTGAAATTAGGCAATTCAACAACCTTCTAATTCAAAGTCTCAAAACTTTGATCAGCTCCATGTGTCTACTTGAATTCTCTTTTATATCCTCTCATAGTCTCAGTCATAGCATTACCAATTGAACTGAAATTTCTTATGAACTTTTGGTAAAAACTTTCCAAACCATGAAATGATCTTACCTCACTAGCATTTACAGGTGTAGGCCAATTCATAATAGCTTCAACCTTTTCAGGATCCATCTTCAAACCATCAACTGAAATTACAAACCCCAAATACACAATCTCCTCTTTCATGAATGAACACTTTTTCAGATTTATCAGCAACTTTTCTTCTTTCAATCTCTACAAAACTTGTCTAACATGCAACAAATATTCTTCTTTGGTCTTGCTGAATATCAGAATATCATCAAGATATACAATCACAAACTTACCCAACAATTTCTTCAAAACTTCATTCATCAGCCTCATAAAAGTACTCGGTACATTAGTTAAACCAAAGGTCATAACCAACCACTCATACAAAGCTTCTTTTGTCTTGAAAGAAGACTTCCATTAATCACCTTCTCTAATTCTGATATGATGATACCAACTTTTCAAATCAATATTTTTGAAATAGTTTTCTCTAGTCAAACTATCCATTATGTCATCCATTCTCGGTATAGGAAACCTATACTTCATTGTTATCTTATTGATTGCTCTGGAATCAGTACACATTCACCATCCCCATTCTTCTTAGGTGCCAATACCATAGGTACTGCACAAGGACTCAAACTTTGTCTGATCAAACCCTTCTCTAGCAACTCTTGAATTTGTCGGTTCAATTCGTGATTCTCAGTAGGTGTCAACCAATGAGGTCCCTTATTCAGTAAACTAGCTCCAGGGATTAGATCCATGCAATGATCAATACTTCTCTTCGGTGCCAAACCATTAGGTAAATTATTAGAAATGATATCATGGTACTCGGTGAGTAACTTATCAATATCCTCAGGGAAATTATCCTTTGTTTTCTTACACGGTTTGTTAGGAATCACAAAAAAACATACATCATTCTTCTTCAAATCCTTAACAAAATTTCTTCCTTCCATTAAACAAACTTTCATAGATGTGCAAACATTACTCACAGGTTCTTCCATCAAAGGGAACAAGATTTGTTTATTCCCATCAGCCATAATAGTATACTTATGCAATCTTCCATCATATATAGCATGTCTATCATATTTCCAAGGTCTACCCAACAAAATATGACAATAATCCATAGGCATGATATCACACAACATCTTATCATAGTACTTTCCAATCTTCAAATTCACATAACATTGTTCACTTACCAAGAGTGTATTCTCATCTTTGATCCATGAAATCTGATAGGGCTTTGGATGTTCCAACCTTTCCAACTACAACTTTGTGACCATGTCCACAGATACCAGATTCTCCAAGCTACCACTGTCAATGATTTCCTTCCAAACTTTGTTAGAAACTCTACATCTGGTCTTGAAAAAACTTTTCCTTATTGGATTTTCCTTTTTACTTTCATTCCATAGTTCTCTTCTCACCATCAAGTTATTTTACTTCTCAGGCTCATTTGGTGACTCTTCTTGCACCAAAGCATTTCTACCGCTACAAGACTTCTTACTAGTATTTTTACATTGAAAATATCTATGTCCTTCTTCTCCACAATTGTAACAAGTCCCTCAGAAATTACCTCTTCCATAACCACCTCGGTAGTTACTACCTCCACCTCTAGATGAACTTTCACCTTTCCACTCGGTCTTCCCTTTATCTAGATTTGTCTTTTCAGGTTCAAATCTACTATTTTCACCATAAGATCTACCTCTTCCTCTAGGGAATCTACCACCTCAACCTCTTTGTATCTATTCATGTCTTTTGTTCAATTTCTCCTAGGCCTTCAATGCAAATTGATCAACCTCTGCAATGTTCTCCAACTTGACCAAACGGATTTCCTCTTGGATGGAAACTCTCAAACCATTCAAGTATCTAGCAATTCTTTCCACATCATCCTCATCATGTCCAAATCTGATATCTAATCTATGGAATTCAACAATATACTCTTTTACCGAGCTATCTTTCTGCCTTAGACTTTGCATTCATCTAGCTAGGTTAATCTAATAATCACAAGGTAAGAACTTTCCTTCCAATTTATTCACCATTTTATTTCATACCTTGATTTTGTCTTTTCCTTTCTTTTTCTGATCCAATTGTAGTTGTTCCCAGCACAAGGATGCATGACCTATCAATTTTGTGCCTACGATCTTCACCTTCTTTTCCTCAAATACATTTTCATACTGAAAATACTTTTCCATCTCAGTGATCCAGTCTATCAATTCATCAGAATCCAATTTCTCACTATATTTAGGAGGATTGAAATGTGGTGTCGACTTCAAACTTGTCAAAGCTTTCAAGAATCTTTCCTCACCCTGATCCATCACAGTTTTAGGTTCTACTTCACCTTGTTCTACTTCAACTTCATCATCACTAATATCTTCAAGATGTATGCCTCTTCTCTAGGCTGTTTCCACAGCTTCTAATCTAGTAGCAAGTTGTCTCAACATGCCTACCAATCCTGGATCTGCTTCTCGCCTCCCACAAACCATCTTGAAAACCCTTTACAATTGCAGGTTAGATTACAATCTTCTACCCTACAACAATTTACTAGGTCTTCTCAAGAAGGAACCTACAAACCTAGATCTGCAGACCTAGATCCAGATCTAACCTCGCTCTAATACCACTTGATGCAAATGTACAAAGGAAGGGGGCATAACAATGCCACACCCTACCTAATCCACCTTTCTCAATAACATGCGAAAGCAATAACAACATAGTGAGAGGGAGAAAGTAGGATCATTGATATATTATCTGCATTCAAATTGATCCATACATGTTGGGTTGTAAGGCCTTCCCTGTTATGGCCGGATATTACAATGAATTATAGAAGTCCTCAAACATGTGAGGATCTACCAACAATCTTGATTCTACTATCTTCTATCTTCTCTCAAAACTCTCCCTAAAACTCTAACCAAACATCTATACTTATACAAGAGGCTACTAAACTAATTTGGCCTTCAGATCCACAATCAACAAAAGGAGTTGTCAGATCTGGAACCACACGCATCCCAATGATGGATACTAGCATTAAATTTGTGACCCATAATCAATGCACAAGTCGGCCTCAATGAAACTCAAAATAAACTACTCGATAAGAAAGTATGACCGAGCAACAGACAAGCATCATCGAGTGCTAGTGAAATGACCAACCACCTGGGAGATAACTAACCACACTCTATAACCAAAGGAAACTAAGCAACTACCAATCCAACTCAGTCAAAGAAGGAACCAAGCAACACATACAAACTTCAAAATCTTTTTTGGTGACACAGGTTTGCTAAGGACCCAAGATGCTCTTGCATCATATGTTCACCAATCTATCAAGTTATAGAAATGTGTAAAGTAAAATAAAAATTCAATTTATCATACACATATACCACATATATTTTAACGTGTAAACCCTATTAGGGGAAAAACCACCTAGGACCGGTAACCTAAAATAATTCACTCTTCTAAAGTGTGCTTGGTTAGGACCTAAACATGTTAAAGGTTATAAAACACATTGTGAGGTGTGACTTGGTTAGAGGATTTATCACTAACAGTTCTCCTTTGACCAAAATTTTTTTTTGGGGTCAACAAGAAAACAATCAACATTCATTGAATGTCATAATGAAATAGAAAGATGGTTAAGTCCCACTCATTTAAGAGATTTATCTATAAAAATGGTTAAACTGATACAATAATGATTTGATTCAAATACAACTTTTATTTGCATATTTTCAGATCTATGCTAAGCTCAAAATACCTCTGATCAATAATCAATTCAACTTTAGTGTTTCCTCCAACTTTGTTTTGCTTGATATATGCTTTTTCTAACACTGGGTGTTGGCTACAGTTCTTCTTAGTTCTACCTTCAACCAATTTGATCAGTGTTGCATAAAAATAATCCTTTTCATGTGAATTCTCCTATAGCGTCAAGAATCCCAAAATCAATAATGAATCTCATTTCTCCTTATATAGACATCATAAATTGTTTTCTTCTTATCCATAGATTTTGCCTCTTAATCTTGACCATTCATTTTACCGCTTTAACCTTCCACGACAATTGTCTCATTAACACATTTCATTCTCCTTCATTCAACCAATCTTGAATTTTTTCATTCGTTTGATCATCATAACAAATATTATCTTCTACCTCAAAATCATATGTGATTGTCCAGCTCATCATTTTTAGCCAGCTGTTATAAAATATATTTATTTCTTTCACTCGATCAATACTACAATGTGTCGATGATTACCTTCTTGTATAATACTATAATCTGTATACACTACACTTCTTCAGTGTATACAAAAATCTTCATTAACCGACCACATAAACTTGTTCATTTCTGATCTTCAGTACATAATAGAATCATGTAATACAATTAAGTCATCAACATGATGCCATAGACTCATCAATAATTTACCCAATGTATACAATATACATAACTTCCATATCCATCTCATCTTCATGTAGATATCTTATTCTCTTACCATTTTCCTTCTTTAGATGTTTGTAACTATCATGATAAGTACAATCAAAATTAGTTGACATCAATGACAATACATTAACTCCTTAATTGTCTTATATATACTTTAGTAGCTTGGTGACCATCGATCATTGCTTTTCACTAGTATATATATAGTATATATACATATGTATATATATGTATATGAATAGACACACACACACACATATACATACGCAGGATCATCACCAATTGGTTTATGAAAATTGGGTCCAATGCTCGGGATCATCGCCAATGGGATATAATTTTTGGGCACAATATATTTTTAACATTGGCCTATAATTTTAAAGCAGCCCCAAATGAATGGCCTATATTCGCCAATAGTTATATATATATATATATATATATATATATATATATATATATATATATATATCTATATATATATATATATATATATATATATATATATATATATATATATATATATATATATATCTATATCTATATATATATATATATATATATATATATATATATATATATATATATATATCTATATATATATATATATATATATATATATCTATATATATATATATCTATATATATATATATATATATATATATATTTCTAGGTGGACCCAACTTCACCAGCCATTTTACAGATACATGTCTCAAACTGATAGATTTTTGCCAACTTTATTAATCATACCAAGGTATTGGACAACCCATAATCACCTAGGATATAACACAAGATGTGTTATAATTACGTGGGCTTTGGTAAATATTTGGACACCGACCTAATACCTCCCACCCAATTCACCAATAAAGATTAGTATAAATACATTCATACATCAATGTTATTGTACACAATTTGAATCAGTTCAATTTGGTCAATAGCGAAGTTCAGACTATTGAGTCTTGATTGCTTTGGTGAGTCACGACTGTGATTGAATTTGAGGCAAAGGTAAGTGATTATTATTCTGTGAGTATGTAAACATTGTATATTATAGTTCTATTGTCATTTGTCACTTCTTCAACAAGTAAACATTTTTTTTCACTAGTAGGCTGGTACCCTTTATTTCATTGAAGAATCAAGATGTCGAACAAGAATAAGGGTAAGGCTTTGGCATATGGGGAAAGTCAAGAGAGGCCAAAAAAGTACAGATTCTTATCATCATACTTTGGTCATGGTATTGGAAATGCTTCTAGCCAAAATCGAGAAGCTACTTCATCACAAGAAGATCTTCAAGATTCACAACCTGAGGCTGAACCTACATGACATATTGAAGAAGTCAATGAACCTGATATCTCAGGTCACGATGAACTTGAAGAAGATTTTTAGTTAAATACCCAGATTAGCCATAATGATATAATTGACTTGGATGAGAGTAAGAATGTCAGAGAAGATGATGGTGTAGGGAAGAAAAGAAAATACAAATCAAAGAATGATAAAATCTGGGATCTGTGGAGGAATTTTCAAATAGAATGGGTGTCAAAGTATCCATTCATGAACTAGTGGATAATCCAATTGAAGGGGAGCCTCTGGTAGAATGCAGATGTAATATTTGCAGTGAGATAAATAAGAAGGAAAAGAGGTTGCAGCTAAAAATCGACACCATAGAGAAGCATATGGGTAAAGTTTATGAAAATAAAACCATAGATGGAGTTCAAAAATTAGTGATAAGATGGAAACCAAAGGAGGAATCTCAGCATGTTAGGAATGTAGAATTATATGAATTTCAACATTATATAAAGACAAAGCCTGGTGAAGTTAAAGACTCTATTGAAGCTTGTTTTGGAAAAGCATTGGAAGTAGAACTAATGGGAAAATTTGTTTAGTTAAGTGTTGTGTTTAATATTTTGAGCAAAGGGGGCATCCTATGATAGACTACCCATCATTGAGTTCTTTATTACACTTTTTGAAAGTTCGTAACTATCCTAACAGTCACTGGTCAGTAAACAGTGGATGGGAATGGGCAAGTTGTCTTCTTGAGGTTGAAAAGGAGGATCTGAAGGCAAAAATTAAAGAGTCAAATTTTATTTCATTGTCTTTAGACGAGGTTACAGTAGTAGACAATATTTCCTGGGTATGCATGCATCTTTATACTGTATAGAATTTTGTTCGCCAACCTCATCTACTAACTATTGCTAAAATGAGGGATAATGCAATAGTGGAAAATTTATTTGAACTAGTAAAGAGTTCTCTAATTGAATATGGAGGTATAGATGACATGAACATTGCCAAAAAGCTAGTGTGTGTTGGAGCGGATGGAGCTTTAGTAATGCAAGGCCATAGGGGCAATCTTTACACAAGGATACAATCTTCTTGTGCACCCTACATTTCTCCCATTCACTACATGGCCCACAGAATGAATCTAGTTTTTGGAGTTGTCAGCAAGCATGCTCTAGTACAAAAAATTGAAGCTTTAATCAAAGAGCTCTACCAATACTTTTGTCCAAGTCTGAAATGATTGAGAGAATTTCAACACTTTGCCGAAGGACTAACCAACAGGAAAAAGTTTCTCAAGGATAATGACACCAGATGGATCTCTTTGGATGGACTAGCACATCAAGTTTTTAAAAAATATCAATCATTTCTTGGTCTAATTAACTCAAGTCATGACAAAGTAGGGCAACCAAAATTTCCTGCACTATTGGCAATGTTAAGTAAAGTAGAGACACTGTTAACATTAGCAAGTCTTCTCCCCATGCTTGAGGAAATGAGAAATATAATGAAAAAGGCCCAGCAAAGAGCTATGTATATTGCAAAATATGTTGCACTGTGTAAAATGACATGCTTGATGCTCAATAATCTCTATGAATTATGTGTCGATGATGTAAAATTTGCCAGCTCACTGAAAATCATAGATTTGGACAATCCTGATAACTTTTTAAAAATCAGTTCAAAGGGTGAGTTATGTGCAGTAGTTCACAGAGTTGAGATACCAATGCACTACTTTGCTGAGATCGAGTCCGAGGAACTAGGAAAGAACCCCAAGAGGTGAGTATCAAGTATTAAAAGGGAAGACTTTACCAAGATCATTAAGTCTGTAACAGCTTCTTTGAAGAACATTGCCTTTGATCTTTCCGCATAGATTAGAGAAAGATTCCCTCCAGTCAAACTACTTGAATCCATGGCTATTGTGTTTCCTCGATATCAGAATATGAATAGTCTGAAAGATTTTAAAACTAAGCTACTAACTCTGATAGATCATTTCTGCAAAACTAAATAGTTAAATGGAGTAACTCTAAATGGAATTTTAGATGCAAATCATTTGAGAGAGAAATTAGGTCATTTTTACTGACAATGAGGGAACAATATAATATTATGTATAACCCTCGCAAAGATGGATCAGTATCAAGGCTTTGGAAAAATCTAGCTAAGAGTGAATTGTTGACTGATTCAATATTATAATATTTCAAGCTTTTTGATTTATGTCTGACCATGATATTGGGGTCGGTGGAGGATGAGAGAGTTTTCAGTACTTTGGGATTCCTAAATTCAAAGCTAAGAAACAAACTAGACAAGAATCTAGAAAATTGCTTGAGGCTCTATACATCCAAGTATGAAGTCAATACTTTTCCTTATGAAAGGGCACTAAAATTGTGGAGGAAGAAATGTTAGAGAAGAGGGATGGGAAACATTTCAAACCAAAGTGGGACTGGGAGTGGGAATGCCAGAGACAATGATGTCATTGACTCATGTACTAGTACTAGTACTACTAGCGGTGAAGATCAGTTAAGTGGTGGTATGCAGAGTGAAGAAAACATATCAAAGAACCAAGGAAGCTATGAAGTTGATGACATTGAATCTGATGATCTCAATGATGATATGATGTGGCAACTTGAAGTTGAACTGTTGTAGAAGTAGTAGGTCCTAGGTATTTATTAAGCTTTTTCCTGAATTCCCTGTCAGTTTTAGTATCTCATCATCAATCATGCATAATAGCATATTCCAATGTCAAAAACATGAATGTGGTTGATAATGTCATCAAGATTCAATTCTAGATTTAATAATGGTTTTCATTTGCATTATTCAGCTCATATGGTACAATTCTTGTAGATTTTTCATTATTCTCTTTGACAGCATAGCAATTCATATCTTACAATTATTAGAGTTAGAAATATTGATTCTTATTAATTTAATTACAAATATGATACAATGCCTCAATAAAGCTATGTGATTCTATTTACAAAAGTCAATGACTCAATACCCATTGGAAATTTGGCACATTGCCCAATTTCAATTTCATTACCATAACTCTAAGCCAATGACCCTGAATTCCCTTTTATAGAAACAAGGGAGCAATAATAGCTTTAGGTCAATTTGCCTAATGTGAAGTGAGAAGTCTAAAAATGTAAATCAGTAAGACAACTAAAAGTCTACAACATCTCTACAACTTTAGTTGTACATTGATGCATTTGACAGGCTGGTTTAGTAAATTAGCATTGGCAATAGCATCTGCAACTAAAAGACTACAACATTGATCCTATTCAAAAAACAAAGTTCAAACTTGTTACTTTAAACTCAATTCTAGACTCTAGTATTTAGGATAATATCAAAGTTATAGAGATGATTGAAACTAAAAGTGCTTCGACATACTATGATTGATGAGATCAAGATGATTCTGTCAGTTTCTTTAGTATGCTCCATTCTTCGTTGGTTGGAAGGGAAATTTTTTTGATGTTATAGTAAATGACCTGCAACTTCGTCAACCATCCATACTTGGAAGAGTGAGTTGAAAGCAATGTTCCTTCCATTACAACATTAAAAATTGTGAATGTTTTGATGCACTTTGCAATGCCTTCACGAGTTCTATCCTGAGGAAGGTTACCTAAATCAAACGTCATTATGTCCTCCAACTTTTTTTTGTAAGCTTCTCTTCCAATGAAATTTGTTGATGAGTAATCAAGTCCAGGACTCAGAAAACCAAGAGATATCAATTTGGTTGTTTTAATATTCATCTTGGCGATCTTTGGCCCAAATAAGGCAAGAGTTTCATCTGCTTCTGTTAGTTTTTGACATATTTGAAAGATAGAGGTTGCCTTTATTGTTCCACCAACACGGTCCTAAATTCCCTTGCTTTCCAAATGCTTGTCACTGGTTCTGTTGATTTCTTGTATAATATGATTTGTAGTTTTCCATCTTTGACAAAAAAATTTGTTCTTTACAATGTGATCTTTCAGCTTCCCATAAACATCTATAATAGTTTCATTCAGTTCAAACCAATCACACAACCTATCACTAGACATCTTTATTTACCCCCAGAAGAAATTTTTTATTTTTTTGATTGTATTATTTACATTGTCATTCAAGATGTTTTCATAATTTTTAATTGTATTATTTTCCTTCTTTAGGTCTTCTTTCATTTCTGAGAATTGGTGTTCACCATGTTGTCTTATTTGCTCTGCTTTCTCTTCCCACTCTTTTTCTTTCTCTTCCCACTGTTTTGTTTTTACCCTCTCATTCTCCAATTCTTTCTTTAAGTTATTAGTTGCATGTCCCACACTCTACAATTTTTTGTATAAACTTAATGAAGAGTATTTTTCATCCTCAAGTTTCTTTTCTCTCTGTTCCAATTTTTCCCTCATATTTTTCAGTTCTGTGTCCATATGTTCTTGTTGTCCAATTGCTTCTTTAGAGGATGAATTTTTTATCCTTCTCTCTAATTCTTTGCACCTATTTTCTACTACTTTCTTAGTTGCCTTTACATTTTCCAAGTCTTCCTTTAGCTTATCTATTGTGCCCTGAAGCTTTCCTTTCTCTTTCTCCAACTTCATCAGTGAACTATAGACCACTTGGTTGGTCATTTTCGACACATTTATCTTGTCCACATTTTTAATTTTGGATAAATCCATTTAGAGGGTGCTAACTTGAAATTGAGATGGATCTAACTGACTCTCTAGTGGACTGTTATCTCTAGTTGGGGGCATAACAACCATGAATTCCATCATATCTTTATTTGGGTCATATGTGGGAAATAACCTATTGGATGTAGGTTCTACATCATGAGCTGCAACAATTGCTTCCATCTTCATTTTATTACTATTTTCTCTATTCCTATTTTTTGATTGTTCATAGTTAGTAACAAAATCATTGTAACAAAAATCAGGGTTTTGTGACACAACTAAATGTTTGAATGGTGAAATAGTACTTGCACTAATGTAAGAGCTTCCACCTATGTTGATTGTGGTTCTGCTAATTCCACCATGAGGATTAGAAACACCCTGACCCATTAAAGTGGAGTTTTTGGACTATTATGAGGGTTTTATACTGAAGGTTGGGCAATTGTTGGACTCACAATCACCATGGGCATTGTTGTACTAATACTTGTAGTTGTCATAACCTTTTTCTTATTTACCCTACCTTGATCTCTGGGAACATTTTTTTTTGTGCCTATTTGCAATGTCTTTTTTAGACCACTACTTGTAGTTGTACTCATGATATCCACAGCTGTGGGAGTGGCAATTGATTGAGATTGAATCTGAGTGCTTGCAACAGGTGGAACTGTATTTGAAGCTGGAACTAATGGAATTGACTGAGTTGATGAATGTGATGATTGAACTCTAAGCCCAAGGCCTAGTTTCGCACCATGTTTTGGTGGAGCGAGTGGGTCAAGTGTAGACCAAACCCCTTGTCCACTGGGACCTAGACCACCAATACCTTGGTAGCCCATTTTTTTTACAATATCTACCCCTTTGGTATATTTATCTTTTGTGGACTTATCAAGTCCTCTACTAATTGTGGGATTCACACTGGATGTGGGATCCATAGAGTCCTGGGCATAGTCATCATCATTATTGACATTTGCTTCAGCTGGATGCTCCTTATTCCACAAGTCATTAAACATTTTATTCTCTTCCACCTCATAAAGATCTTTAGAGATCTTTGGCTCACCGAGATTCTTCCTCATTTCCCAAAAATCTTGAATTTTGGTTCGAGTCCAATTATCATCCATACATTCATCCATTAGGTCATTTGGAATAGATTTTGTAGATGGTTGAGCAGATTTCTAGTAGAAATTGGATGGTGTCATGGCCTACACTTTTCCTTTCTATTTGTGCAATGCCATTATTTATGATGACAATTCCTGTATTGACATATTATTTTCAGCATCATATTTCCCCATCCCTTTTTTGACCTCCTCCTAGGAATCCATATTTTTAAATTTTTCAATCAATGGCATACTTTCATGTTGACATTTTCTTGTGAAGTTCCCATTTTCTCTAAGCTTTGTTCCAATTATGTTGAGTGGATCATACTATCAGTGACTGTCAACATCAAAGCAAAAAATTGTAAAAAGGCTTTTGCCACTTTGAATCCCCTTCTCTCAAATGTGAACCCTCCAAATGATAAAGGCAATGAAGGAAATATCATTTTATTTTGCTGACCATTAAAGAGTACATATGTGCTCTCCATTTGTTGTACATATTCCAATGCAAATACCCTCTTTGTGACATGTATTGGAAGTTTGTAGGGTTCTACTATTGAACCATAAAACCTTAACACTGTGTACTCTTCCATGAAGTACCAGTCAGCCAATTGTATTTTACTTCCAAGTTGAATTAAATCTCTACAAGTAGCAGGTAATCTAGGCATTGGAGTGCTTGTAATTTTATCGTACATTAGTGCCAAAAGGAAGTCTACAAAATTGTTGTAGTTCCTTCTATTATCAATCATCCTTATTTGAGGTGTTCACTCATATATTGGATTTTGGCCCTGACTACAAAGTTTGTTTGTCTGAAATATTGCATGATGCTTTGCTAAGAGAAGATAGCACAAGTAGGTTGTGAATCTAAATGTCTTCTATGAACCTGTTTTAATCATTAGTAATTGTTCTTGCATGCAACGAACAATGTGCTCAATAAAACAATATTTTACTGGTTCTTTTTCAAAATGAATATGAAAAAGCATTTCAAGAATGCTAACACCCACTTCTTTTTTACTATCCAATCCCAAACAAAATGCTAGCAAGGAAATACTGTCCTGAACCCATGGCACAAAAATTTCATAATCATAAGGAGGCCTATGATCTGGACTCGGGCTAGAACTATTTGCTATTCCTCTAATATAAGAATCTCTCTATGTTGCATCTATTTTTTCATAATCCTCTGCCAACTTTCTCAGGTCAATTTGCATGTTTGAGTTTTTTTGTGCAAACCCTAGGTTCAACAAACTAGCAAATTCACTCTTGGTTATGGACAAAATTTCCTCCTGAGTATTTTTATTCACAATTGCTTTTTTATTTTCATCATAATTTTTGGCCCAGACCATGACAATTTCTAGGCAAGGGAATACTTGAGGTAATGCCATGCTTGCTGACCCAGCATTCCACGATGCAATTTTATTTGCTGTTACATTTACCTTGGGGTTAAATGAAGAAAATTTAGAACCCTTATTTGGATCGTTCCACTTGTTTTCAATTGCAAATCTAATTTCTATTATTCCCTTATTTCCATGAATAACAAGATCATAAATATCATGGAATAAATCAGTGAAACCTGGTGTTTTAAGAAGATTGTGGAATTCTATTATCTAACTTGTCTTTTTACTCATAGTCTTATTCTTGATATTTTTTTGCCCATCATGGTAAGCTAGTAAGTGGTAACCTAAACTGGTATCATGATTCACTATTTACTCGTAGGAAAATTCAAATATTTATACATAGCTGCAAGCCTACAATTTAGAGGGGTGATTCAAAATTAAACCCTAACAAGTAATAGGATAAAAAAAATTTCTATAATATAAACAGTAAAGTTGTAAATCAAGAGATTTGAAAAATTTAAAATGCAGGACAGGTAGGTGTTCAGGATTTTAGTCATTACCCTTTACCCTTAGTTTTGATTTTTTTAGACTTTGATTGGGAACAAAGCTTCAACTGAGAGACTTTGTTGCACTTGCTTTCCTCAACATAGAAATTTAGAATACTTAAACCCTTTCTAAATCCGTAGACTACTGGAAAGTGAAACTTAAAGTGCCAATATTGTACAATTTGGAGTTGTCACCACTCATCTGATGACTGACTCACCTCACGACTATGAGTCAGACATGTCATGTCATCATCAAATGACATTGTTGGTAGGACCATGCGAGACTGTGAGTGGAACATGTTACGTGTTTAGTGACACATATCATGATTCCAGAATGGGTTTAAAAATATTGGGTTGCTTTTCCCTTTCATCCAGAAATACAACATCGGTTGTTGATCTACAATAATCCAATGGTCATAATAGTGTTGTGTACCTGTGGTGGCCCTGGTCCCCCATGGGTCCCATTAACTCACCTAGTCACCACTCACCTGATGGTTGACTCACCTCGTGACTATGAGTCAGACGTGTCACATCATCATCAAATGGCATTGTTGGTAGGACCATGCGAGAGAATGTGTTACATGTTTAATGACATGTGTCATGATTATGGAAAGGGTTTGAAAAGATGGTGTTTCTTTTCCCTTTCATCCTGAAATACAACTTCAGTCGTTAATCTACAATAATCCAATGGTCATAATGACATTGTGTTCCTATGGTGGCCCTGGGCCCTCGTGGGTCCCATTAACTCACCTAGTCACCACTCATCTGATGGATGAGTCACCTCATGACTACGAGTCAGATGTGTCACATCATCATAAAATGGCATTGTTGGTAGGACCATGCGAGACTACAAGTGGAACGTGTTACATGTTTAGTGACACATGTCATGATTCCAGAATGGGTTTGAAAAGATGGGGTTGCTTTTCCCTTTCATCCCAAAATACAACTTTGATCGTTGATCTACAATAATCCAATGGTCATAATGGTGTTGTGTGCCTATGGTGGCCCCAGGCCCCCATGGGTCCCATTAACTCACCTAGTCACCACTCACCTGATGGCTGACTCACCTCACAACTATGAGTCAGACGTGTCACATCATCATCAAATAACATTATTGGTAGCACCATGCGAGAGAACTTGTTACATGTTTAGTGACATGTTTCATTATTCTGGAATGGGTTTGAAAAGATGGGGTTTCTTTTCCCTTTCATCCCGAAGTCCATCATACATTGTCGATCTGTGCTCATCCAACGGTAGTTATTTGCAATGGACATTGTTAAATGTTATAATGTTATTTTTTCCTTTATAAATATTAATTAATAATGGATAATAAGTTAATAACATTTAAAGTTATTTAATTGAATAGTAACAATTTTAGCCAATCAAATTCAAAATACACTATTTTTTTAATAATATTAAATTCTAATAAATTTTAGAGGCCGGAGTTAAGGTTAGTGTTTAGAGATAACAAGATTTTTGTGGTCGTTGATTCGCTAGGTCTCCCAAACATGAGTTAAAGTAATATTTTTATTGATTATATAGTATACTTAATGTTAAAATGATATTTTTTATTGATTATAACTTTAACATTGATAATTATAATCACATATAATTATCATACCTTATAATTAGAAAATAATAAATTATTTCTCTAACCTTATTAATTCATTTGTCTGTCAAATTGATTATATAGTATTCTTAAAGTTAAAATGATATTTTTTATTGATTATAACTTTAACATTATATCATAGATTCACATATAATTCTCATACATTATAATTAGAATACCATAAATTATTTCTCTAACCTTATTAATTTATTTGTCCTTCAAAATTCTATAAATCTTTCATATTAAATGTACGATTGTGTGAATTTTGACAGGTAACATTACCCAATCTTAATGTCCGTACTCAGTGATAACTGATAAGACATTTCTTTTATTAACTATAACTGTCTACATTATACAATTGTGATACATCATACATATCTAATACATAGATAAATCATAAAGCAACTAATTAAGATATTGCAATCATAGTGACAAAGAAGTCAAAGAACCATTTTTTGTACAAATTGAAATTTGCTAAAGCTTGTGAAATTTTCATTGTTTTGTTTTCATAAAATTATAATTACATAAACATTGTCTAGCTCCACTACCAAAACAAAGAGAAACCTACTATAAATTAAAAAAAACAAAAAATGAGGTATGTTTTAAAAAAAAAAAAACCATTAGTAGACTAGTAGTCCAGTGTCCACTTCCAATACAATAGTAAATACTACAAAAAGAAACCTATTATAAAAAAAAAAAACCCATAAATGACTACGAGGTATGTTTTTATCAAAAAAAATTAGTAGTAGTCCACTACTGATTTTGCCCTTTGGCTCCATCTAAGTAAAATTCATGAGAGATGATTATCTGCAAGAATTTATCGAGCCATTCAAATTACCCCGCCTCAACCTCCTCTTCGTTAAGCATAAACCACTTTCAAAGAAAATCCCTAGCAATCAGGGCCCATTTCCTATGGTGCTTATACTGCCCAGCATTGAGGCCCAAAAGAAAACGTTGCATGGCCACATTCTGGCCTGGGAGGAGAAGCTTGGGTATTTCACTTGCCCAAGGGATCCCCACCCCTATTTTTGTGAACATGACAACATTAACGTTGTCCCCAGGTATTCTTCTTTAAAAACCTTCCTCAGTAGCATTAACATGTCCACCTTCTCTCCTCTGAGGTTGAGAAGAGATGCCAAAAAATGAGACGTAATGCCTATGTTGACCAGGTGCCTATCTTCATTGTTTAGAAACTCTCGGCCCAGCACCATTTGCATAGCCCCTATAACGAAAGGCCCACCCCCCTTACAAATCGATTCTAAGGTTTCATCAGTAAAGGAACCCATAAAGGCCTTTTAGGCCTCCTCAGATGTGCATATAAGCCTAATTGGAGTGTCCATCTGAAACAGTAAAACTTCAAAAAACTTAAAAATGAATTATTTGCAGATTGCAGACTACAAACCCTAAACAAACAAATTATCTAGTAAAGGCCAAAGATGAATCGATGAAGAATGAAGCTAGATTGTCTATAAATAGCCCTTAAATTCTTGATCATTACTCAACAATAAATTATTCTATCTTTAATGGTATTAAATCCATTGTCCTTAACATGCCTCTAAATCTTTCATGTAAATCTTTCCCCTAAATGCATTCGTGTGAGAAATTAAAATTTTGGACTTAATCTTTCATATCTAGAAGTAAATCCTTCCCATAAATGCAAAAGATGTCAGATATTGGTTATAGTGTTTGTACGAATTTGGAAGTGGTGCATGTCTACTCCGCGTGACAAGTTAAAGAATGTCGCTTGTCACTAACAAGGCATTTATTGCTTACTAAGTTAACAGGTTACAAGTTGCACTATAGTAATAGAACCGTGAATATCGATACCAACATGTGTACACTGTAGTCTACAAACAAGTAACCCTTATTTGATACGTGTCAACATTCTGGTGACTTCCTCCACAACTCTATTTCCTTCAAGAAATTGGGGCCGAAATTAAACTTCAACCATTGATCTTGGACCATCAGACGGTATCAAATAATATATTTAACATTATAAAATAATGTATGTATGTTAGGTATGTTAGTCTAAGGTGTTATAACAAAATATTTCCCATCTTTTGAAAATCGCCAACAAAATATTTTTTTTTTCCATAATTAACGAACGATTAGCCAATAAAATAAATAAATTTTCAAATGGTACATAAAATTCGCCAATACAAATTTTTTTTCACCCTTCAAAAGAAAATCATTCGACTCATATATTATTATTTTTTACTTGAAAAGAAAATTATTCGCCTCATATATTATAATTTTTTACTTCAAAAGAAAATTATTTGCCAGCAATTTATGAAATTTTCATTCGGTGGGGACAAAATCGCCAATAAAAACTATGAAAAATCATGGATTTGAAATTTTTTTTGCCTACATTAAAAAAAATTCCCTCCTAAAATAATGTACGGTTCGCTACGATTTTACACTTTTTCCTAAAAGGGAGTTTCTTAAAGTTATCCCTGGATATATATATCTACATATATATCTACATATATATATATATATATATATATATATATATATATATATATATATATATATATATATATATATATATATATATATATATATATATATCTATCTATATACATATCTATACATATATATACATATATAGATATACATACATATATATACATATATATATATACATACATATATATACATATATATATACATATATATATATACATATATATATATATATATATACACATATATGTATATATACATATATAAATATATATACATATATAGATATATATACATATGTATTGTTGGAAATATTCAGGAATTAACCGAGTTACTGAGAGGGGAGGGGTGAATCAGTAACTCCAAATTTTCTTTCAATTATAGATGTATTAACATGTAATTCACTTTAACCTTTTGCATACAGAAAGCATGAAACTTAAAAGCATTCACAATAGTGACACATGGATTTGGTTACCCAGAAACCTTCCAAAAGAAAGTAAAACTGGGGTGGGGATGAAACCCACAAAGCTTTAATACTGCAGAATAAAGTTGGCCGGTTAAGGCTTACAATTTGATCACTTCTGATGATCTGCCCTGTTAGGAGCAATAAGGATTGCTAAATCCACCCTGCTAAAGGATTTACAAAACATACAATGAAGTATGCACTCGGTAAAGAGATTTTACAAAAGACTGTTAAGTCTACCCGGTTAAAGGATTTAGTACTGATTCACCTGTTAGGATGAAACAGTAGATCTCTTGCTTTGCAACTGGATTGTTGATTGAGATTCACTGATGTACTGATAACCTTCTGTGATGAATTTGTCTTTGCTGTTCCTTATACTGCTGAAGCCTTCTTTAATTCGCTTATCTCTTTCTTTCTCTTTCACATATATATATCTTTCATACATCTTGACATTTTTACAACATTGTTTATATACAAGTCTTAAACAATTAATTACAATTACAATTACAAAGTCGGCTTGACAAATAAACATAAGTGCTACTAAGTCGGCCCAAGTATGGTTACACGGTTCCTGCAAACTGATTCGGTGACTTTCTGATACTCGGCGTCCACTGCATTACTCGGCATCGTCATGCACTCGGTAGAAGTGAAGGCACGGTTCATACTGATCACTCGGTAGGTTTTGAACTCGATAAATACTGGTGACTCGGTAGACATGATGTTACTCGGTTTACACTGTCCTGTTCGGTTTGTACTAACTTGCTCGGTTTGCACTGTCTGCTCGGTTTGCACTGTCTGCTCGGTTTGCACTGTCTGCTCGGTTTGCACTGTCTGCTCGGTTTGCACTATCTGCTCAGTTTGCACTGTCTGCTCAGTTTGCACTATTTGCTCGGTTTGCACTGTCTACTCGGTTTGCACTGTCTGCTCGGTTTGCACTATTTTCTCGGTTTGCACTGTCTGCTCGGTTTGCATTGTTTGCTCGGTTTGCACTGTTTGCTCGGTTTGCACCCAGAATGCAAATAAGTGTTGTCACTAGTGGCAATTCTGCTTAATGCCAACAATCTCCCCCTTTGGCATTAGTGACAAAAACACTTATTGGCCAAAACTTATATACATGAATCATGCTGAGTTTTATTTTGATTTTTCAAAATTTGTCTTTGTTATAGGGCTTTATACATTGTCTCCCCCTTTCAATGTGCTAACTGTTTCTTATACAAATCTTCTTCTATACATATCTCCCCCTTTTTGACGATAATGCCAAAGGTGCATATACAAGTTATTTACAGAGAGAATCCAAAATTTGATAGAAAATCAGAATGTACCTTCATTATTAGTGCCAGGGTTCTGTCCCAACTTTCTTGCAGGATCTTACATGTTTGTATAGCAATTTGGACTTCTGCAGAGAGTTCAATCATGTGATCTGCTATAGAGAACTGATTGTCATGAATCAATGTTTTGGAATGTTCAATGTGCTTATACATTGTATTCATGATGGGAAGGATCATGTGTTGGATGTCTAGCAGTGTGGACCGGATCCTTGTGTCTTCTTTCAGTAGATCAGACTGCATATTTGATAGGTGTGAGATTTTCATGTGATGAGCAGAGCTTGAACTTGGTTCAAGTTGCAGCTTCTGTATGCTAATCTTCATATCCTCATCCATTTTATTCATTTTATCCTTAACATCCTTTGTGAACTCGGCAATGTTGCACAGTCTGGCCAAAAGAGAGGTAGCATTCGAATAGATAGATTCAATGTTAGACAAAACTGAAGACAATTCTACTTGGTTAATAGCTATGTGCTGAGCAATGTGCTCAAGCACTTTATTATTGAATCTCTTCTTGGCTCTTTCAACTAACTTTTCTGTCCTGGATGAATCCTCATTGTATTTCTCAACTGCTTCTGCTAATTGTAACAAAACATGTTGGGAGGAGTCTACTTTAATGCCTAATGCATCAGACAAAATGTCCTTAGCATCCTTGATGATTTGATATTCCTTATCTCTCTCCTCTTTAAGTTTCTTTTGTTTTGCTTCCTTTGGAGGATCTCACCTATATTTTGCATTTGGTCCGCTGATAGATTTGCAAAATCTAATGTAGGAATCTCTATCTCTTCATCTAGGTCTATATCCTCTACTATATTCTTACCCAAAAATTTTATACTCGGTAGAGCCTTAGGCTTATCTGTACTTAATGCTTTGGTAGTAGTGATAGTAGATAAAGTAGGGCTGGCTATAGAGACTGGCATACTTTCTACTGGAGAACTTAAGATATTTACACTTGAAGATTCAAAAATTGGAAAACTTACTGCTGGAAAACTTGATGGTGCAGGAGACTGCAGCTCGGTAGAAGAAATGGTAGCTGCTTCTATTGTTGCTAAGGATGATTGGACAAATGTGGAAGTTGTCACAACCATGCTTGAAGGTGTCTCTGGGCTGGATGTAGAAACTTTTACTGGAGAGGTAGGAAGGGATGCAATGACTTCTGCTGCTATCCTCATAGTATCATCTACCTTAGTGTCTTCTTCTTGTTCATCACTATCATCTTCAATATCTTTTATTATTATTGTTTCAATACTCAGTTGGTGAAGGTGGTATATGTTCTTCCATGTAGCATTTGCAGCCTTCACAACCGATTCAATATTGTTGATCAAAATCAAACAAGTATTGAACTTCAGTGTCATCTTATTTTCATTTTCTTTTAATGCCTTCTTTACTTCATCATTATTCAAGCTCGGCATCAACTGTCTCAGGTTTTGATCAAATATGTCTATCACCGTTTGCTTTGTATTGCTCCATCTCATTTTTATTGGATTCAATAGAACTGCTGGAACCTGTGGGGCTATTTCTTCAGGAGAGTATTTCCACTGTCCCATCTTTTCAATAACAGCATCTTCTATTTCCTTCTGTTCTATTTCTGATCTGGTTTCATATCTTAAGGATTTTATGTTACTTACTCCAGATCCTGATCCGTCTCTAAAGATTTTGAGCTTTTCTTGAAGGTTTAGAGGAGGCCTTTTGAATACTATGTCTTTATCTGCCTTGTCTGCCTTGTCTGCCTTGCCTCTTGTATTTCTCCTTGTAAATACAGCAGTAGGAGGCTTAGGTGCCTTAGTGATAAATACCTTTCCTTTCTTCTTTGCAGGTTCTGGTTCCTCTGTTTTCTCATCCTTTTCCTCTTCTTCTTCATCTTTTTTTTCTTTGTCCTCGGTTATCATTTGCATTTTGGCTATCCTCTTCTTTCCTTTGTTTACCGCCTGTGGAAGCTTTATGCTTAGTTCAATTCTCACCTTAGCTTCATCATATGTTCCAAAATATGGAGCTTTGGGATTGATAGGCTGATTAAGAAGAGCTTCAATGATACCCTTGGTTTCATCAATATTTACCTCATAAGGAAGAGGTTTTACATATACAGTCCTCGGTTTAACTGCTTGAATATATACATTATCACAATCCACCATAAAACAAATGTCATCTTTGTAATCTTCCACCAACTTCTGTGGAATCCAGAATCTGTCATTCATTTTCTCTTTGAAAGACTCAAAATAATTATCCATGATGCTTTCAAAATTTTCACCCATTTCTGAGATGTATTCATTTATTTCAGAGGACTGGCACATCTTTTCTCCATACAACTTTTCCTTTAGAAGGGAAGAATTTCAGAACATAGAAGAATAAACAGACCAATAAGGATCCAAACTTACATGGATTGTTTTTGGAAGTTTTAATGCTTTCCATATTTTTGTTAAACTGTTTTAACAATAAGTCTGCTAGGTCAAATGTTAAGTTATTCTTGACCACTTTGTATGCTAGGTCAATAGCTTCACAGGAGACACTGTTCTATCGACTAGAACTGTAAATCTTATGGGCAATAATGTGTGTACCAAACTTCAGTTTAGCATCGATAATGCTGCTAACTTTCATGCCTCTACCGTCCCACTCGGCTAGGGTTTTCTTCTCTAGTTCCATCCGACCTAGGGTTTTGGTAGTTTTAGCTTTGTTCAACATGGGAAGACCGGTGACTTGTTGAATCATCTTCTTTGTGATCTCTATAGGTTGCTCAAGCCAAATCTTGCCATCATGTACTCGGCTGAGAATGTATCTAACCCATTTATCTCGAAAGTTTTGAGGTAGATGTGCAATGTGAACTAAACCTTTATCTTCCAGATGTTTGTGCTCGGGTTTCAGAATACCATCCACACACAGTTCCTCACGCACAATATCTAGTTCTAGGTTCCCCATTTCATGAATTGAACAGTTAAAATGATTGCGGATATCGTTAATAAGTAGTACCTTAGGAGGAATCTGAGATTGAGCTCCGTTCAGATCTAGGGCTGCTGCAATTGCGGGCACGATTTTGAAATCTGGTGCTTTCCACTCTCCTTGGACTAACATATCAGATCCTTTCTTTGCTGAAGTGCTGGATGATGCCATGGTAGCTCACAGAAAATTCCTTTCACAAAAGTATTGAATCGCTGGGTTG